>VZRQ01004617.1:4713251-4774319 GCA_013397975.1 Machaerirhynchus nigripectus
AAAAAACAAACCCAGACTATAGGGGAAAAAAAAAGTGGGTAACACTTTCTCAACAACAATGTAGAAGCCATTTCATGGAAATGTCTTTGATAGTTTCAAATCCAGACTTCAGTTCCTTTGTATCTATCCAAAGTGAAACATTATATCAGAGCTAGGGCTCTCTTAGCACTAATTTGTTTGCCTTTAAAAGCAAGGCATGTACGTGCCTTCATCAAGGCAAACAAGACACTACATCACTACAGTGATAAGACATTTCTAAGTATACCTGTACTCTAGCTCTTCTAGACTGGTTAACAAAGAAGTTTTTAAGCTAGAGGAGAAGACTCAGAAATAAAAAAAAGAAGCAAAGCAAAAAAAAAAAAAAAGAAAATCAATTGTGTGACAATTGCTTTCTCTCACTTAACGTATGTAAAAGCAGTGTATGATCCAACTGGTGTTCTGGAGAGTGATAGTAATTTCCTCATGTAAGAAGAACAGGAAGACATATACATATTAGACATCAACTGGTGAGTACTTCATATTTAACATCTATGATAAAAGACATACCTGAAGCGTTTCACTGCATCTGCTACTTGCTCGGGAGATGTCATCCAATCAACATGCTCAACTATTTTTCTAAAATCAAAGCAACAAATCTCTCGTTTAATTTTTAAAGCAGAGAACCCACAAGTGAAGCATCATTTTGAAGAGAATTCTAGGGCAAACAAGGTGTAATTTCAACTTTCTCCAGCTCTGTAAGTAGGTTCTATAATACTGCACAATAGGAAGGCAAACACTTGAGTCTCAAGATAGAAATCTAAGTTCACTGATCACTCCCTAAAGCTAAAGATGTTTTCTTTTTGGGTAAATATATGATAATGAAGTTGACTGCAAAATTGAGTCAACTTTGAGTCAACAATTGAGTGAACAAAATTGAGTTGCATCTCCTGTTGTTGCATTATCATACTGTTGTTGCATTATCAATAATATCAACAGATATTATTGATCCATAGCACTAAATAGAAAGTAACCATGAAGTTCTAAACCTGTATCTACAATTTTTTGTTACTGTTCTTTATTTTTGTTTACATTTTAGAAACAAATTACTAGAAGGCAAGCCTGGAAACTGTATATTTCTAAGATGAGGGCAAGAAATGTTACTTAATTAGCACTATTGGCTTTGCATTTGCATTAGTAAGGGCACATGTGAATTACAAAAAATACGGAGAGGGTAAAACAGACCCCATAAGAGCCCTTTTCCTTTTCCACTTTCATCTTTTACAGTGTGAAAGCAGAAACATAACATTAACACTGCAACTTAGTAAAGTTCACATAATTTGATAGTGCCAGTGGATCATTTGTGCCATGACAGAGATGTAAGCAGAAATAGTGCAGAAAGTAATACATAATACTAATAAAAAAGGTATAGTGTAAAACAAGGCAAAAAGCATCAATATTAAGTTACATTTACAGAAATATGAACGCTTGTACATGAAAGCTCTTTTGTAAGTTCTCTGGCATGTAAGAATTACTGGAATTTTTCAGTAATGTGTTGCGTTTATCTCCACTTCACACCACATTTGTACTCAGTTTACTGATTTTCTTCAAAGAGGAATGCATGCAGATTTAAACCACATTAATTTAGTAGTACCAAGAAGGATGTACAGACATAGAGTACACAGTGTCACTGACTGTTCTATATAAGAAAAACAATACCTATTAATTGTGTCACCATATGTTGCTCTAATAAGTTGCTGAAGCAGATTTTTTATATTTCTTCTTAACCACTGATTTCTCTCCTTTAAATCAAAGACTTCATCCATAAGTAGGAGCATTACTCTCAGGGGAATATTGTCATCCACCTGACCACCAAGTAAAAGAATAAACAGTAAACTTTTAGTTCAGTTCAAGAAAGCGACAGATTCAGTAGCTACTTTATGCATCAAATACTTCAGTATAAGCACAACAATGACAAACACTTTGCCCTGTATTTTACTGTAATATGAAATCTTCCCTAAATCTTCCATAACACCATTACTAGCAAAGAAAATTTGAAAATTAAATATAAAAACCAGATACACTGAATTTTTAAAATAACACAAGAGAAACAGCTACTTCAAAAGTCAACAGTTATTACAGAAGTTGAATAAAATTAACACATGTAAATATGTCCTTAAGATGGACCTGATCCCTGACCCCTTCCTTGGTTGCTGTGCTTCCAACTGCCTTCCACAAAAACTTCTGGAAGGAGCTTTTCTTGGGCACCATTTTCTTACGGATGCTAAAAACAGTGGCATTTCATTGCTATGAAGTGCCTTTTATTTACACATCATTGTAACCTGCATGACTATTCAGTGCTTTTATGCTTGAAGATTAAGAAAAGGATCATAATTTTATTTTTTAACAGATAATTTTACACACATTGGCCTACAAAAAACACGTTAGTAGTATTCTTCTGGTGGACCTACACTTTTAGATAAAACTGGAACACAGACAGTGGGTTCATAATCCAGTTGGAAATTGTAAAGATCCACAGCTCACTTTCACAGCACTGCTTCTCCAAGTATAATTCCATTCAGACTGCCTTGTTTTTGTCTAAGTGATTCTAAGTTGTGAGCAATTAATCTTAGATGAGCAGCTGAGAGTTGAAAGGTTTTCAAATATCTGAAATCTGCCTTTAACACTTGATATGTTAACTTAAAAGTGACTATGAACTGCAACACCTAATCATTTTACAGAAGAGCAATGAAATACCTACAGAGAAGCTGTTCATATACTTGAATTAAATTATTTTGTTTTGCCTGTGCAAAATAGAAGCTTTGGGAGTACCAAGGATATTTGTAATTACAACTGTAATTACAAACTTGGGGATACAGTCTTATATAGTAATGAAAAGTATATATAAAAGTAATGAGGAAAAAGAAAATCCAGAAGAACTCAAGCAGACATTAGCTGAGTAAAAATACATCTACAAAGTGATCACAGTAGTTGTGTGTACACAGAAACAAACTAAAATGCTTCCATGAGACCAAAAAACCTGAAATGTGAAGAGCAGAACAGGTGCATATACTGATGGGTAATCTTAGGCTTTCCTGTCCTACCTAGAAATAAATGGGTTTTTTCCAATCGTTTGCACACATATGATCAGTGTTTCAATCAAAACAATGGTAAAATACTATAGCTTATGATACCATCAGGAGCTTAAACTTCACTTTCAAGTTTTTAATATTACTACTTTACACATTTTAGGTATCCATATACTAGAAACTTGTTCTTTAGGAACATCTTCTGAAGGGTGCATCCACAACAGCAAGGCAAACACTTCCTTTGATCCACTAAACAAATGCTCCTTAAAAGGCTGCATCAGAAATCTAATCCATAAAATGCCAATTGAAATGATGCTGGCAGTCTGGTATCATACTATCTTTAAGCAGACAGGAATTGGAAGGAGAAGAGGAAAAAACCAAAAAAATGAAACCTCCACATAAAACACAGAGGCGGTACTACATGCACTCTCCCAGTTATTCCAGTGCTGTGCAAACCATTTCAGTGCTAGCAAAAATGCTAATTTTTAAAGGAAGTAAGCAAGTTTCTTTTTAAAAAGTTTAGAACTTTTTGAAGTGCCTGGTATAGTGTCAGAAAACAATAAAAGTGTAGCTCAATGCAGAATAAGTAATTCATTTGTTTGGTTTTAGAAGTGTCAACTTTGAAAGGACAAATCTCAGACTCACGTTGTCATCAATTGGTGCTGCAACACGGCAGTGGTCTGGATCTGAATAGGTTTTCTGCATCAGAGGCGGAACCTACAATAAAAAAAGGTTATGCTTATGACAGAAAAAATACATCAGAGTATGAATAAATCAGAAAAAAATTTCATCCGCAATTTCGTTATGAAAATATAAAACAACAACATTTGGTCAAAAGTCAATTGCCAGGTAAAGCAGATAATTACACAGCAGTCCTTTCACCTTCCAAAACCAAAAATCAAGTCTGTATATATTCTTGTATAGCTACCAATATCAACACAATTATCATTAAGACAATCCACATATCAAGTACCTAATGCTTCAAATGAAAAACACCTAAAAGCTCTTATGAGACTGGTATTTCTTCAGGTATTCTTGATCTCAAGTCCTGCCTAGTCATGGGCTTCCCAGTGAGTACAGTTGTAAATATATTGTTAGTCACACACCAGGGAAAGGGAAGTTACTGGCAATGAGAAAGTTCAAAGACAGTTATTTTACCCTGCAAGTAATTAAAAAACCCACCAATCCCCCCAGGCCCCAATTTATTATTCCCTTTCATAGTTTAAGGGTTAATTCACTCATCTCAGTTGCTGTTCTACATTGGCCATATATAACTGCTTTGGTAGCAGAAAACGGAACAATCCCTGATCACAGACCTTATAGCTACACACAGGAAGGGGAGGACCAGAGAAAAAAGAGAAGATGAACATGTTCTGAAGATTACTATTTTCACTGGAAAATTTTCCAGATTGCATGTCATGCTACCATTCCCCACCTCTAAAGTACTACATTTTATGAATGCAAGAGATGAGGAAAGATGGCAGGAGAGACAGAAAGAAAATTTAACTTAAACCAGAATTCAGCAAGGAATAAGCAGAAAAGAGGCTATCTCCTTATTCTGAGTTTCAAAATATACAGGGTTTTTTTCCTAATGAAAACAGCAGATGCAGGAAATTAGCTTTATGAGAATGGCTGGTTAAAAAATAAGAAAATCAGTAAATCTCATGTTCTTCTCAAGTTACTGCATTGAATTAAGTGAAGGATAGCTGTAACAGTCTGTAGATGCCATCTTAAAATGTTAATAGCAAAGACCCCCATTTTTGTCCTATAATGACTGCTGAACCTTATTAAAAGGGTGCAGGGACAAAATGGATTGGTCTTCTGTTTAATGACTTGACACTGCTATGTAACTTTAGTTACACAGTGAATGCATAGTGACTCCTCTATTAATTTAGTAGGATGTATTAACCACCAATGTTTTCTTACCTTGAAAAATGATTGCTTTATGTCTTGTCCCAGTCTCTCTGACATTTTACCCATGTTGTCTGACATTTTAGTCATTCCCTCCGCCAGGCTGTCAGGGAGAGACTTGACTGCATTTGATACATTTCTCATAGAGTTACGCAGTGGATTTACAAATGTGTCCATCTGAAGGGAAAGATGTTTAACCAGAATTGTATCATCTATGAGGACACCAGCATATTAATACACTATGAGAAGTATGGCACTGTTCCAGAGAACAGTAATATAAAAGAACAACTCAAATTACTTAACTTCATTACAGAATGCAGAATACAGTTTTAATTTTACTTCAATTTATATTTCTCATTCATTACAGCCCTACTGCAGCTATTTACATTTTCAACAGATGTCTTCCTGAGTCATTTCTATTTCCCATCCCTTGGCTTTTCTTAGCTTGAATTTATTTTCCTTTTCTTCTCCATTCAATACCATTTCTCCCTTCCAAGGTTTCTACTTCCAGATGTTTCACTTCTGCTTTCAACTCTTCCTCTTTGAAACATGCCTCTTTTAAACAGCACTGGAATAGTATGTACCATGGCAAGTATAATTAAAAACATAAAGTAGTTCCAAAGACACTGTTACAATTTTTCTTTCTGTATATACTCTACATTCAGTCCAAAGAGAGGCACAAGTACTAGTGTGATGCCTTTTAAAAAGTTATGCTTATAAAGAATCTTGTAAGCTGGAAAATACATCTTAGTCATTATATAAACCTTGATAAATATTTAATTATTTCGCTGTTAATTATTTAAGGAATATCGGCAGGACAGTAACTTGAAGTGACAATGGAGCTGCAGATGCTTTTTATATCAAAATCACTAAAACTTTTGAAATGGCTGCATTTGCGAAGCAGATGCTCACACAAACTCGTCAACTGAACAAAGAACCACTTGTCTGAAGACAGAGCTGCTGGCTTAACAAAAAGGATGCAGAGCGCACAGCTCTGAATTTGACCAGTGACTCTGGATGGTTACACCTAAATACTTAACAGGTGCTTTTGAAGGGAAACGCCCATCATGTTTTGGGCTGAAGAGTGAAAGCATGGTAACAGCAGCAAATACAGAGTAAAGAACTGAAAAAAGAAATCAGAACGAGTAAGGCCACCAAAAAAAAAAAATCACAGATGTCTGACAGAAAGCAACTTGCAACAAACACACTTTTAGAATAGTCTTGGTCCAATTCACTGTGTCCAATTTCAAAATTTTTTTTGTCACGCAAACAAATTCACCTATTATAAAAATGGTAATTTTTTGGTTCCATATATCCCCAGATACTTTGCCACTCAAAATATTAAAGCAACTCACTTGCAAGCTGTTTTCAAAGTGCTATATAGATATTTAATATCTGTTCAACATGTCTCTTTAATGCAATCATTGCATGAATGAACGCTCTAAAGTTCCCCTGACAGTACAAAACACTCTTACCTTCCGTGCAAAATCCCCCTTCCCTTTGCTGTAGGCTTTATTCTCCAGAAAGTCATACACATAATGGGCTAAAGCTGGAGAAGCTTTCATCACTTCAGGATTTAGTAAGAGCTGAGTAAAATAATTTTTAGAAGTTATTTTAATAAATAATGAACAAGACACAATCAAAGACATCACATCTAGCAATGTATTTTTTCATTCCTGAATTTTATTCCAACATTACACTAGTCTCAAGATGGAAACAATGGGCCTCTTAGTAATTCCCATAGTTTTAACCACTATGCTAATTATAGCAACTCATAGAAAAATATACACCTTTATAACCATTCAACCTGTCAGTGTTTTACTCATCTTCATTCTTTATCGTTGACATGTTCATTGACTTGATCAACATACTTTAGTGCTAAATGACAAGAAAGTTCTAATGAAGGAAGACAACTGAATTGTTTGGGCTGATACAGGCCTTATCTGAACAGAGGAACTGTGGTTTGCTGCACTGCTGGAGTGGGTGCCACAGAAATCCTTACGCAACAGCACAAGAGAAAGTGACCACAAACATGTGTCAGCAGGAGAAGGTCAATGGCATAAAACTCAAAAACATAGCTGGAACCTCACCAGCTCAGAAAAGCTGTGACAGAACTGGCTGAGAATAAACCGAAACACCAAAGCAAATGCAAACTTACGAGACAGTATCAAGTTCTTATGATATGATTTAGTTTTGTGTACCACCAACAACACAGACTTTTTTTTTTTCAAAAGAAAAAAACCACAAAGGCATGCTACCTCTGAAAAAATAATTCCAAGCACAGAGCAAAAAAAAATGCAACAGCTTACCTGCAAATAAGCATTTAAATCTTTTTTCCTCTTTTCCAAAAACTCTCTGTCCATATTGTTAAATGTTTTTTTGCCAGGAAGTTTTAGTATATTTGCAAGGTTTTCAAACTAGAAAAAAAGAGAAGATTTTTTTGTTCTGTTTTAAAGAGTTTCAAGCCTTCACATTCTTCACAAGGACATTCTATTCACCTATTCTTATACACCATCTAACATCTGACAAAAAAAATCCTGCATCATGCCTGGAACTCAGAATCCTTGGACAAGCCAAAGGAAAAAGTACACTGTCAAGAACAAACGTGTGAAAATTCCCAGGAAGCTATCAAGGGTAAAATTTAATTTCTGAACTTGCACATGATACTTACTTTTGAAATACAGACCGCTAGAGTGTCCAAAAGGCTTAGGCTCAAAGTTTATCATTATTATTTGGGATGAAGTTACTAGGACTATGAGACCATATAGAGTGAAGACTTTCAAGAGAACTTATCTATCATTCTAAAATTTCTTTTCTTTCCTATCCTGATCAAGCCTATTAAAGAAATTAAGCTTTTATCCCTGGAGAGATGGCAGCATCCAGTTTACACACAGGTTATCAAAACATGGTCCATATGTCATCACCTGTGCCTTTTCTCCAGGTAACGACAGTGATTGGCATAGGTTGATATGTATTCCACTATTCTAGTATTGTAGGAAGAATGGCAGTCCTAGGGAAGCAGAAGGGAAAGAAGAGGCCCTAACACTTAATAAGGCCAAATATACTTGGTAAAATGCTCAAAAATAAAAAAGTGACAAGAACAAAACTTGGAAGAATCAGGACTATCTCCATACAGAATCTAGACTTCCTGTAAATAATATTCTTAAGGTGATAAAGAGCGAAACATACAGTATTCTAGGCTTTAAGAAACAATCTGGAAACAGGTTGCATCCTTTTCTCTCTAGAAAAGACCACAACATTACAGATTTAAAGATACAGATTCCATTCAGCCCCTGCAAGACCTCTTCTTGCAATAATTAAACTTCGGAAGGCCACGAAGCTCATATAAAATTTATGGTCTGTAGGAAGAACCAAAGAATAGCTCTTTACAACTTTACGAATCCCATTCCCTTGCAAGTAGGTCATATGGGAAAATAACTGAACAGAAGATGATCTAGTTTTTATCTGGACTCTTGTATTTAAGCAGAAGCAATGTAAGCAAGTAACAGCCTCTATTTTAAATATAGGAATCTACTTAAAATGATATTTTTTGATGACTGACCAAAGGAACTGGTGTGAATCTATTCAGTACTCTTAAGGAAAAAGAACTCATATAGATACTCTGAACTGCTAACTTCAATTCCATTTTGGATCAACTATCTATTTTCTCTGAAAAACAAACAGTCCCTGCCCTTCCTATTCATTTAAAATCAATGATTCTAACTTTTACCCTTAACATGTCAATAAAAATGTCTATTTTATTGTCAAGACAAAGCGAAACTGTTGGGAGCATTTGAGATGTCACAGTGAATCACAGAAATCTGTTTACTTTTTGCAATCTTAGTGTTCTAGGGTAAGATGTCTATTCCCTGTAAATTCACTCAGATTTAGCAACCAGAAATGTTGAGCTTTCATACTGTGAACATCTTTGCTTTTGCTATATATTTCTACTCATTTAGAGCTATGCTAGTTTTAAATTACTGCCCTGTATCAGCAGAACACTAATTCACTGTAAGATCCAAAAACACGGAATTAATTTTAAAAAAATCAATTTGAAGGAGTAAAAAAATTGGTACTTCAGATTTATTGACAGCACATTAAGATCATCAGAAATTCAAAGGGAAGTCAGACTTCATTTATAATTAATCAAAATATTCAACATTTGCTTTTTAATAAAGCCTTTTCAATTTTTATTGCTGATGCAACTTTTAAATGCTAACTTACCTGCACAGAATTTGTTCTCTATGACTCCCAAATATTAACAGAGTAAAGGGATATACACTGACACTTCTGACTAGTTCAAAGGTTATGCAGTCAAATCTGACTTCTCCAAAGGCTTGGTTTAAAAGCACTTCAGCCTCCTTTTAAAAGTACCGCATTTTCATTATTTTTTCATGTCAGCAGGTTCTACTTTGTACCAGCTGGTGAATTACAACTCTCTGTTTCTTCCTTCTTTCATTTTAAGAGGGTTAAGAGTCTGAGAATACAAGTACAGCAGTAAAGGGCAGATTGCTAGTAGTATAGTGAAGTGCTTCCAGCTCTCCCTTTTGGGACCCCACAAATTCTTAACATTCACTTAAAATCTAAATACCTATTTCCCAACCTCAGCTTTTATTTCTTAATCTCTGTGACAAATATAACTAAAACACCACTGTTTGAGACCAACAGCACTTCCATACAAAGACTTAAATTTAAATTAAGCAGTGTGGGAAGAGAGGGGAGACTTTCTAAGTTCCATTTCTTTTTCACAGAGCAATCATATAGTCATCAGTTATTAAACTACAGAAACGGGCACCTATAAACATTTTCATGAGCTTGGTTACCTGCTCAGTGATCCTCATGTGAAAGTCATGGAAGTCACTGTAGCGCCGATATGTCTTCCACATCTCCTCACTGTTTGCATTTCGCCGGTGGACGGTGATGGCATACAGTGCATATGTCTTGCCGTGGTCATTACACACTCCTGCCACAGCATATGGGTCAGAGTCAGCATAGACTAGTAGTTTTAAAAACAAAAACAAAAAAGGAACAAACAGAAAGAAGGAAGACGAAAGGACACAAATGTGAAGTGAAGAAATGTCTGGAATGACAGACTTGAAAGACAAAAATGGACATGCAAGCAGAAGACTAAGCTATCCCTTTATCCTAAACACTGTATGATACCCTCTGAAACTTACTACGTAAACTTAAATAGAGATTAAGCAGCTTTAAAGTTAGACAAGTTTCAATGACATGCAAAATATAAACAGAAAAATTTTCAACTTTTAAATAGTAAATAGATCTTTTAAAAAAAAATTTTAACCTAAAGAACACAAAATGGGGGTGAAAGACAGCCGTGAAACCTGACGAAATTCCAGTCTGCAAAGTAGTCTAATCATATTGCAAAAGTCTGCCCATCAAAAAAGTCTACAAATACAAGACAATGATAGCAAGCTGCAAGCATTCCATTTTGTTACTGGCATCAGTAGTTTGTTATTACCTCAGCAGTTATTTACTCTGAGATAAAAAACACTCCCCATGCAGCAGAAACTTTATATACAGACGTGTGTGTACCTATATACAATGCATTCTCTGTGTGTGCATATACACACTGTATGGAGAAGTCAATTCATACATGAAAAGAACACATAGCTATCTGAAATAGAAGCAAACATCTTTTTGATCTCCATTAAATTTAAGTCTTCTTGGACATTCCTTCCTCACAGAATTTCCCCTGTATAGTCTGTTTCAAAACTTTTCATTTTATTTAGAGAATAACCTAGAACCAATATTGTTTACACTGCACACCATTTAAATTGGCAACATGTTACATCTCTAAGTAGTGAGCCAATATCCAGTTGGGAAACCTACAATTTTCCAGCGGCTAGATGAAAATACTTTTAATCAAGGTCTCTGAATTTTTCTATGCACCCATGCTCTATAAAATCCAATTCTCCTGGGAAATCATCAATTTCATTCTCTGTAATACTTTCAGTCTTGATTTCTCTGAATTACAATGCTTTTGTCTAAGCAGCCAGGGAGCACCTGCAGGACAGTGGCAGCTGCTGCCAATTCAAGAATTACACACCAGAAAGGTGAAGAGTGGGCACAGACCATCTTGTCTTTGCAATCTACCCTCTAAAAAAAGAATTTCGAGTGCTGAACCCCCAGGGGAAAGAGCAGGCAGTCAGGATGGTACCAAAAGACCGCCCAGAGAGCAGAGCCAGGAACCCCCAGACCCACAGATGCTGCGCAAGCCTTGTCCTTTACATTTGCATTGACCACTTGGCCCTGCAACCACCAGACCACATGTCAGAGGCACTGCTAAGTCGCACCTTTAGGAGAACAACTTCAGGCAGAAAAGGAAAGAAGTTGTCCTGCTGCCCCTTATGTCTTAGCCTCTTAATTAGCATTTATTTTGCAACCCAAGACAATGTGAATTCTGAAACACACAGAGACAATCCTGTTTGCACATAACCCTCAAGCACAGTAAAGGATATTAACTGGCAGAGGAAAGGAACCTGCTCACAGATGCAGTTTAACACTATCTTGCAATACAAATCTGTACATATATCCTATTACACCTGGAGCATTATGTATTCACAGTCAGGCTAGTAGTTAACCATACATGCTGCCATCTACAAATTTTACAATTCGTGTGGTTCTAAATTTACCTTTTTTTTTCTTAGGTCAAAAAAGATTAAACTTCTAAGTTTAATTCAGGAAAAAAGCATCACATGCCATTTTAACAAAAAAGCAGAATTTGATTCTTAACTTATTTTCCCCTTTCCCCAAGGACTGACTACCATGACACTTGGATTGCACACTGCTCTCACACTGAGTTGGAATAAGTTTAATTAAAATGTAACGTAGCTGAATGCGTGCTGACTGCATGTGTCCACCATATAAATGCATAGATTTAAGTGTTGCATAGTAAAATCTACCAAGAAAAGTATCTGAAGATCACTTCACAATTTAATTACCCAATGCAATCCCATTTAACTAGAGTATTTGCAAATAATAGCTGAGATTTGTTTGTTATTTACTCTCATGTAATAAAGAAAAATAATTTCTTTCTAGGCAAAGTTTTTTAAATGATAACCAAAAATGCCACCACCATAAGGACAGAAGTCACTTCCTTAAACTAAGCTAAGTCAGTAAGGAAGCACAAGGAATAACGGAAAAATATTATACTAAGAGAATTAAACAACCAAGAATTACAATTCTGTGACTAGAGAGATGGCTTTCAGAATTTCTTTAAATAATTGCTAAAATAGATCTTACTCAATAGTAAGTTTAATGAATGATTCTCCAGAGATAAAAGCAGTAATAATAATACTATCATAAACAATAAAAATTAAATCACTTTTTGTATAGTCTGTGACCTACAGAAGAAATACTGTAAAGATTTCCACAAGGACTTAATGGAAAATATGAATTCAAGTGTTTTATGAGGTCAAAAAAATGAGCAAATCAGGATTTCAAGGGCCTGTAATATTACAAAAGTCAGAATAAACGATGGGAAAAAAGTAAGCAGACATCATAACAGATTCACTTACCAGTATCTGAGATGTATGCATGGAGCTGAACTGTCTCATCAGAAGGGACATTTGAAAGGTCATCTAAGGACTGCAGGGTGGGGGAGGTAATGGAGAAGGAAAAAATGGGAATAAAAGAGTAAAATCAGAAATACATCGTATTTGAGATGTGTTTTGATTAATGTATTTAATTTTCAAACTTTCAGTTCACTACACTAAAAGTTTAGTGTGCTGTAACAATGCAGATGTTTGTACTACCTGGTTACCAGAGCTGTTCTTTTGCACAGTATAGGGCCTTTCATTTCCTCCATCATTTGCACACATAGTTTTGTGACCACTCATTATTTGATCAAGCATATTTGCCACTATAGTTTGATAGCTCAACTCTAATGGAAGTACAGCTACAAATGGTATTTTACTGAGCATTAGGAAAAAAAAAACAAACAAAAACCAGAAAATCTCCCAAACAACTGAGGAGGTACAGATGTTGTGTAACAGATCTTTATTTTTATCTTCGTATCATTTAAATGTCTTTATGCACTACACAAATGTTACACAGCACTAGAAACCAGAATTTTTTCTGCTTTATATAAAAAAATACAGCCAACAATCTTCTCAGGAATATTTTCTGTCATAAAAAATGAACAGGTACATCTTGAGCTGGTTAATGCTCTGTCTCCACATTTAGTAATTATTGGGATCAAAAGAAGCCTAATGGGTCTTTTAGCGAAGCTCTGCTTTTAGTTAGAATTAATACACCTGATTACTAAGATTTAACATAATAAAGCTCTTCAAGAGTGCTGAAAGGCTTGCATACACAAGTGAAAGAAATAGAGGATGGGCCACTATGCATCCTAATCTTAAATTACTGGTTAAAAAAAAAAAGAGTTGGAGCTACCTAAGTAAAATTCACAGGCACTGGGATGCCACTTACTTTATGTATTTTATTCCAGAATTCTAAAATTCTTCAAAGAAACATTCAGAATGAATATAGCTATCTGCTATCTTCTATAATTTAAACAAGCCAGTTTTATAGCAACTCACCACAAAAAGTTAACCTAGAATGGGACTTACTGGTTAGCAGTGCCATACCCGTATCTAACTAAAATTCTACCTATATCAATTCAGTTACTAAATCTCCTCTGTTTACTTAAACATAAAACAACATATGAGATTATAATCAAAAGATAGGCTGGACTTGAAAACACAAATTATTTAAAGACTCTGCTCTTGCCCCTTCTTAATCTGAATCTTTATCAACGCCACAACATCCCAACATAATACTCCAGTCATTCCTCCTCTAGTTCTCTACAAGGAGTGGCTCTTCTCCGCCTCAACCACCTCAGTCAGTCTCTGCCTAAATGTCCACTACGGAAGGCAAGGGAAATAATATTTCTGTTATAAAGTCTAGATACCGGATAAAAGGCAGCTTCAAAGAATCTCAATACATGTGTTACAGTATGGAGTCTCCTGAATATCTTTATGATACAGCTTGTAGACTTATATAATTAATACTTAATTAATACCTTAATTAATTAATACCTTAATTAATACTAAGGTCCCAGACTGAGAAAAGGTAGAAGAAAGAAAAGCCCTTTTGGGAAATCTGCTTTGCCACTACATGCTATAGTGCTAAAAGTTTATGTCTGTCGAATGGTAGAACAGATGAATTTATGCAAAAATATTTTGACAGCAGGTATCATCTTTACCTCAAGAATTTCCCAATCTTTAACTTATGGATGCTAGAGAGTGTTCTGGTAAAGTATCACCGTAAGTGGGTTGTTCCTTTAATCTTTACACTTGCTTTCAGTCACTGTTGGGCACGGGACTCCGACTTAGTCAATTCTTGAGCAAGTCCCTTGGACAGCAATGACCCTGTAAGGTGTGCTGCTCTATACTGCAATTTAGGAGCAGAATATCAACTGAGACTGGCTAACAGCAGACATTTGTGGAAGCTTGGATAAAGTAAGTACTTGATATGCTGAAAGCTCTAAGATTTGATTATCAATAAGATGGAAGGGATGTGATGTTATAAAAGAAGACAAGTAACTGTCAACTGCTCAAATGTTTTATTTGCTACAAAATACTGACATTAAGGTACAGTTATATCTTTTTTAAAGGCGTAATTACGTCTTGCTTTCCTGCTTCCCTTCACTGTCACTCAAGTTCAGATTACTCCGTCATTACTGAGTGGGGTTCAAGCTAATGACTGCCAAAAGTTCAAACCAGCTACTTCTGCTGCCCTTTAAGGTCTTGGATAGGAAACACCTGTGTAACTCCTTCTACTTACTTAATGCAAAGCTCCCATTATGGATCCTTTAGAGGAAATCTGCAAGAGTCTATAAATATTTAAAATGGTTTTATACTCCCAAAATGTGACTTACTGATTTAATATAGTAGACTAATGTATCAAATCAAAAGGCAGAAATTAAAATATTTTTGTAAAACAAGTTTTCCTCAAAACAGTTTTGAGCCTGTCCTCCAAATTCTTCCAGTGAAAGTATGAACTGCAGACAATTTATTTTATAATACAAACTTTAGGAAACACTCAACTGCTGTGGCAAGGCACTATACAGCAACAATTAATACAAGTAAATTAAAAGGTTGAAACCTGAACAGATAACAAAACAGACAGACATTTAATATGAGCTAGTATCTCTGCCCTTAGATATATTCACAGGAGCACAAGTTAATTAAAAACCTAAAAATATCACATCACAACCCAATCTTACTTAATACCTTGTCATTAGCTACAAGTACAGAAATTCCCTGACCTTCGAAGTAACCTTTCCAAGGTCTGTTTTTCTTATGTAACAGACTAACACAAAGGAGCTGAACTACGTGTACAGAAATTTACTCTTAACATGGAATTCAGCCAGCAAAAACTAATCTACCAGTATTCAAACACCTGTAAAAGCACTGAACACCCTGAACAATACAGACTACAGAACAGCAAAAGTAGTTCTGCATAAAGAGAAATTTATTTATGTATTTCTGCTAGAATGTTCTTAACTCCTTATAATAAATGCAGTACTCTATAAATACCCTTGTCACAACAAAAACAGAAGTCAGGACTTTGAGGAGTCCCATGCAAATACCTATTTGCATTGTTACAGTGCTTGATAAAGACTTTAGGACTTTCTAACTTAGCTTGGAAAGTCACATGAAATGAGGCAGCAGAAAACCACTAGCCAGATGAGCCACCACAATGACAAATCCTCATCTATAAAATATAACTCTGATATGTCACAATGTTATTAGAAAGAGTACTTAAAAGACATTTGAAAGATATTTTAAAGAGGTAAGTCAGTTAAAAGACTCTTGTGAAAAGTTACCAGAATTGTATGTCAATTCATAAAAAACATGGCTAAATTAAGTTTTTCTTCTGCATCTACCAGGAGTTTGCATAAATTGTACCAGCTAAACACCTCACCTTTTCTTTGCATTTCAAAATGTAAAGAACAGGAAAATTGTAGGAAATAAAATCCCAATTTAAACTAAAAAAACACCCAAACCCCACAAAAAACCAAACTCCATCAACAACCAACCCCCACACTGAAACACATTGACATTAATGTTAGATGTATTCCTTTATAATTCCTCACTCCTTTTATAATACTCATTCCTTTGCGTGCAAGCATGATCTTATCAATACAGTGGAACTCCTAAGGAGCTACAGCACCTGCCAAGAACAAACTAGAAGGGCCCAGGCATCACATAAGCCAGGAAATTGCACGCAGATTGTAAATCTCCATGTAAACCTTCACAAAACTAAAAGGTTTGGAAACATAGTCTCATATGCTCAACTGAATCTTGCATACCGCGTGGCTCAGCTACACACTGTCTGCAAAAACATGGGGAGGATATATATCAAACTTTCTATGATTTTTCCTTTTTAAATAACTGTATTTGAATTTTTGGTTTAGGTACACTCATTTAACAAAGAAAAGGTTTTGACAAACTGACACAGGTCAAGAATCACTTAAAAAAAAAAACCCAAAATTGAACTTGAAATTGGTCAGATTAAAAAACAAAGACTCATGGCTGGAATAAGCTCCAGATACTTTAATGTTTCCAAATTAAGTCCTCGTGAAAAAAAAATAATCAACCAACAAAAATGTAATAAATGCCTCATTTTACAGTCTATTTGAATTTAATCCTTTGAGATTCCTGTTTCAAAGGATTTGTTTTCACCTATTACTACGTAACTCCAAACTTATATCTATTTAATAAAACCAAATAGGGATATTAATTTATGCTTTCCATAAATTAATTGCTTCTGTGAGAAACTGTTACATTTCATTAAACATGGGAAAATACAACAGGAGAAGATTTATCTTACAGAGTGATTAGTAACTTGTGTGTTTCAATTTAAATCAAGAACTTTTTCAGAAAATCAACTGCATTGAAGTAAAACCTCTAATGTACATAAGGTAAACCATTTTATCACACTTTCTCTACTGTTCAGGAGAAAAAAAAATTTTTAAAAAAATCCAAGCACTTACCAGATTTATGCTGCCAGTAGGAGACCCATTAAAAGATTCTGGGAGCAGTGAGGAAAAGGAAAGGAAAAAACAGGTTAGAAGATTTTCCCCCATTGTAGGGCCACACATAAATAAAAAGGCATCCACAAAACATTATGGAAAATGAAGGAGAACTATGGCACTGGGCAAAGTGCTGCACACAACATGCAAGTGTTTCTAATTTCCAAAAAAGACACCTAAAAAATGTGAGTTTATAAAGATACAGATCCTAAATAAATACTTCAATTAACTTTTTTTTAAGTTTATATCCCCAAATGATGCTGCTTCATTAAGGAGCTAGTGTAATAGTGAAAACCATTTCCACTGGATTTGTACTTCAGTTAAGAAGAACAACAATTTTATTTGCTTTAAAAAGCCACATCTCCTACATACTCTCAATTTCTATTTCCAGAGAGGAGTATAGTTACGTATTAAAAGAACCCAACATATTGAAGTGTTTTACATATTTTTAAGAAAAAAGCAGAATGGAAGAGTCGTATATTTATTTTAGTAACAAAGTAGTTACCAAGACCTGACAAGAATTTATGTGATATTAATAAAGTTACTACAGTGAAAACCTATGTGAGTCCCAAAACAATTTACACACAAAAGCACGAGGAGGAAACATTAATTTCAATATCAGAGACACCACCGGAGTTTTTAACTTCCTAAAAACAGTGTGGATAATTTTTTTTATGTTCATTTTAAAGCAGAGAAAATAATGGTCCCATGAAATACCCCTTAGAGATACAGAGCTCACCTCCTTCACCATCATCTGATCCTCTGAAACTCGGATCCTTTAGCATATCCAGCTCAGCTAACATACGCACGTACAACACATTCTGCTTGAACGAAGGGTAGAACCTCTCATCTCGCAACATCAGCTCATACACCTAATTGAAACAAAAATGCCAACTTCAGAAACACTTTTTCTATTTTTTAATTAACTAGACTAGTTTTCATAAATTCTACTTGAACAAGAAGCATCTGTGCAAACACGTCTCTGACTTACTCTTAATGAAAAGGTTATGAGAACTCACTGTGCCAGAAGTATAATACAGTTTCAGCAAATATCTAACTAGTCAGACCTGCACATGTAGGAAGGGAAGTAGCACAATAGCTGTAAATGCTTCTGTCCTCTGCTCTTAACCCTTCCAATTGCACTGTAAACCTATTTGGTCTTTATCCATTTCATAAAAGGTTATGTCAGTCCTTCCTTGTGGATAAACTATAAACATAGACCTGCAAACACTTGGGGCAGGAGGTGAGAAGAGGGAAAGAAAGGGAGGGAAGACACCATATGTGACCTTTATGACAATTTCCAGTTCAAACAATACAATATAGCCCTAACTCTCAAAGGTTTAACCACACCAGCTCAAAGAATTTACCTACAGTATATATACATATACACACACGCATCTATACATAGCAGGAATTAATTCATGATGTTTGGCTACTCCTGTCAATTCTACAATATTGCAATGATTTTTTTTTTTCATGGACCACTCTTCAAGTACTATCATCTGGTACTAAGAGAAAAAAACCCAATTCACCTACGTTTGAGGAAGTTCTTTTCTTTTGTAACACTTGGGAAAATTACACTCTTCAGCAGAATTCACAGGCAAGGCCCTTAACCTACTTTCAGCAATACAGATTTCACAAGGTGCTTTCATCAGTTTTAAATGTGAGCCTCAAGAACAACAGTGTGATTCTAAGTTCTACAGCTCATATCACTAATTTTTACCATGAATGAGAACATCAGAGTAATGATCTAAAATAAAAACATTTCAGACTGGGTATGTAAGTTACCGCTGGAATATCGATCATTCACTTTTCCTTTTTAAATACATATATTAGACTTGAGTGATAAAGTCTACATGTGCAGGTAGTAAAAATACTGTTTTTTTCTTCAGTACTTGCTGCTTCAGAATGCTTCATGGTGCAAGTTTGAAGAAATGGACCAGCAAAATTTACTTCTGGGAACAATTATAGAATTTAATATGGGACCATTACTCTCACCTTTGAAAAAGAGAAGTAAAACTGGACAAAAGCTGTACATCTTATTTAGTCTACTCATGACATTTTTCTTAAATTGATCCATTAACACAAGTAAAAATATGGTAATTCTAAACTGTGCTTCATATTTAGGTTCATACAGGACACCTACTCCTTCTGTCTACTGCTTTGAAAACCATGGGCTAATAAATGGCAAAGCAAAAGTTGACAATTTAGAGTGCGATTTTCATAGAATAGAAAAATGGTAACACAGGTTTTTTTATCTGAATTCCTTCTTTCTTAGTGTCTGTAATTATGTTTTATACTCTATAGCATTAACAGTTCTTATGAAATAAAGGACGAATAGAGTATACCTTTCTCTGAATGTCATCAAAGATTTCAGGTGTTGGATCCTCATGGTTCAGTGTTTCTGCAAGTTTTGCTACTAAGTTGTCATCAATATTAACTCTTGGAGATGCCTGTCATAGAGATCTAAATCAACTTTTGCAGCATAAAAATAAGAAAGTTCTACTTTCACAAATAAAATCCAATGCAATGCTGCAACTCTCTAAGTAAACTAAATTTCTTCTTCACAAATATCTCTATAATTGTCTAGAACATACAATGAGTCAGATCCCCTCCTCCCCCAACATTAAGTTCAGAGTTTGTATTAAAACTTGGAAGTTTCATGATTAAACACTAGGAATTGCCTCAAAAAAAAATTATGCACACATTTTGAAGCAGAATCTAAATGAGATTTACTCAGACTTAAAAATAGTTTTTATTTATGAAAAAAGATTTAGATTCAGAAATCAAGAACAAGCCAGTAAAAAAGTAAAGGGATAAAGTCCTGAAACATCTGAGGAAAGGCTAACAGTTTGTCAACTCTACCCATTTCTGAGTGAGAGGTGATTTTCTGCACACACGAATTCAGAACAAAGATGTTTTGTGAATACAAGTTGATGAGTGATTTCTTTCACAGAAGAATCCATTACTGCCTATTGCAAGACACCCAGTGGTGATATTTGAGCAATTTACACAGACAGTTGTAGAGAGGCACAGGAAGCTATTTCATTTGATAACCCAATCTTAATCCAAGTTTGGACAAATATTTGGTTCCATTTTTTTATAACACTTCTTAAGGGGGCAGGCAAGGGTGGAGGGCAGAATAAAAGGAAGGAAAAGGACAGCATATGCAGAGAGACACTTTTTTATTCTGTCTTTAGATTGTCTCTAGCTTGTGTGTTCTAGAAAGTCAACTTCTCAGGAACACATTCAGTGCTTTTGACAGGACAGTCACTGGCAGAGTGAGCATTTAAAATGGGGGGGGAACACAAAAGAGGAAGACTTTCTTACTGCTTGACATCAGGAGGGAGAGAAGATACACAAGTAATAGCATAAATGTCAACATACAAGCAACTTATGCTACATAACAACCATTTCATATTAACAGTTACAACTATCAAAGAAGTACCTGAACAAAGACTAAACACCAAACAATGCAGAATTAAGTTATTCCTACCTTTTCTGATAAATATTGCTCATAAACTCCAAACGCAGCTGCTCTTAATAGACCCTTGGTCTGATTAGTCTGATGTTTTCCATCTTTCTGCCGGCTTTGAAGTACCTCCAGCTGTTGCTGTGCTGTAACCCTGTATCCTTCCACTGTCATCCAGAAAAACAGATGTGCTTGGCCACCAGTCTGCTGCATGTAATCTACAGAAAACAGACATCACACGACCCTAGTTACTGTGGTGCATCTTGGATTAGGAATTCTCTATGATGTTGACTACACATGGAGCTGGTTATACATCTGGAAATATTGCCATATAGAGTCAATTAAAAAAATACTATATATATATTGGCAATAATCACTAAAAACAGTGAGAGCAAAATCTAGGAACTAAGCACTGAATCCTCACATGCACGTGTAAGAAGTGAATCTATTGTTACCACATGAATATAACAGGCTTGTACAGCATGATACAAATGAAGACGAAGTTCAAACTGAATTTTTAAAAAGCAGGTTCATAGAACCATAGGATCATTTAGGGTGGAAAAGATGTTCAAGAGTGCCAATCTACCACTTCAAGTCCACCACTAAACCATGTTCCTAAGCACTCTATCTACATGTCTTTTAAATACCTCCAGGCATGGTGACTTAACCACTTCCCTGGGCAGCCTGCCAAGCTAATGCTTCACCTTTTTGGTGAGGAAATGTTTCCTAATAATTTAAACCTCATCTGGCACATCTTGAAGCAATTTCCTCTCACCCTGTTGCTAGCTGCCTAGGAGAAGAGACCAGCCCCCACCTCACTACGGCCTCCTTTCAGGTAGTTGTAGAGAGTGATAAGGTCCCCCCTGAGCATCCATTTCTCCAGCCTAAACAACTCCAGCTCCCTCAACCACTCCACCTAAGACCTGTGCTTCAGACCCTTCCCCAGCTTTATTGCCCTTCTCTGGACACGCTCCAGCACCTCAATGTCTTTCTTGTAGTGAAGGTCCCAAAAATTCAACACAGGATTTGAGGTGTGGCCTCACCAGTGCTGAGGACAGGGGGACAACCACTGCCCTGGTCCTGCTGGCCACATTATTGCTGATGCAAGCCAGGCTGCCATTGGCCTTCTTGGCCACCTGCGCTCAGTTCTGGCTCATGTTCAGCTGCTGTCGACCAGCACCCCCAGGTGCTTTTCTGCCAGGCAGTTTTCCAGACACTCTACCCCCAGCCTGTAGCACTGCCTGGGCTTGGCAGAAGTGCAAGACCTAGCACTTAAGCCTTATTGAATCTCATACAATTGACCTTGGACCATCAATCCAGCCTTCTTCCCTCTGGAGAGCCCTCCTGCCCTCCAGCAGATGAACACTCCTGCCCAACTGAAGTATGATCTGCAAACTGACCAAGGGTGTTCACTGCATGCCCAAGACGGCCTCCAACTATCACATTACCCTGTTTGCAAACAACAGGTTCAGACAGGTGCCTTTCTAGGTTGGCTGCCGCAGCAACTCTGTCAGGAACTACCTCCCATGAGCTCCAGGAACTTCCTGGACTGTTTCCATCTACTGCATTAAAAGGACTATAAACACCAACAAAACTGATGGATATTCTCACTACTGACATTTAGCAATTCCAAGTATACAGTCCTGTGATTTAGCCTATTCTTTATAAATAGATCAGACAAATTAACACTTACCCATAAAAAACTGTAGTGCAACATTGTCTACCAGAATATGGTCCAGAGGGACTGTGCAAAGTTTTCCAAAGTTTGCTGCCAGTTTCACAGTATCTATTTCCTGTAAGACACAGTTCAGTGTGTTCATAGGCTTTTTTAAAATTAACTTTTAAAACTTATACTTACCACAAAACAGGATAAAAAAAACTATGTTACATATTATAAAGTAGCATCTCAATGAATAGCTATTTTCACAATCACTAATAAATAACTAATTAGTGATTAATATTAATCACTAATAAATGAAGGTCTAGATTAGAAGGTCATGTTCCCATAATTACTTGCCTTCAAAATGGGCTGCAGCTATTCTGCTACATGATAAGGCGGATTTTAATACTGCTGTTCATGTGATGCTCTACAGGTCAAATTAACCCCAAATCCCTCATCAACAGTGACAGAGGCAGAAAATTAATTAACAAGAATTAATTTCAGCATTTGACGGGCTGCAGCTCACCACAACTTAAATTCATCTCTCTCACACTTTCTTCTGCCAATATGACATTTCTTGCTGTTACAGTAATGCCTTCAGTTCCACCTATAGAATGCCTAATCATTTTAATAGTCAATATATGCAGAATATTACATTATCTTGGAACCACAACCAGGCCAATTTAAGAGTCAAGAAAGTAAAGCCAAACATAGCAACTCTATCAAACCTAAATTATAAAACAAGCAAAACAAACAACTAGTCAGTCATTTGCAACCTCACTCTTTCAAAACTAAAAAAATTTTAGAACACTTACTTTTCCTGACTGCAACCTCTGAATTCTTGAATCACATACTTTAATAACATATAATAAACTGTTTATTTGATTTTTTATAGTGTTGATATCTGAAAGCAAAAAAAACGACAATTAAGCAATGTAGATGACTAAATAAAGTCTTGGAGGTTTTTTTCAGTTTAAATACCACACTGATGAAAGTAAACATGAAGAAGTATCTTTCTCTTCCCTTTTTCAGATTAATAGCTAACTGACTACCATTAATACCTTATATATTACCAAAATTCAGAACCACCAGTCAGGCAGTCTTGATTTAATAGAACTACATTTATCTAACCAAATACTCTATACTTACAAAAAGGAATGAAACATACACTGACCAACAAAACACTTATGAAAATTCATGTTTTAACGCTTCTTATGCAATTTTTTTTTAATAAAATACTTTACACCACACTGCATCAGATCTTTTATTTTCTAATTGTTGCAATATTCTACAGAGATCATGCTGGTAAATGCATTTCATATTTTGCGAAACAATTTAGCACTAACCATCTCCTGCTGTATCTAGAGATCGAAGATATTGCAGTTCTTCACTTGCTTTATCTTTCACTGCTTCCAACTCTCCTATATTATCACTTAATTTAATAATATTCATAAAGGCCTCATAGTTACAGTTGGAATCACGAATCTGAAACAAAGTTTTACAGTGTAAGTAATGCAAAACAGCTAGATCACAAGACAATTAAACTTGATAGGTGAATTCGTTTGATACAGATCTGCAAAGTGACATTTTGAAAATTCTTTGATGCTTCTAAATCTTTCATTTGGTACTGAAATTTTACATGGACTAAGAAAGAAAAAGCATGCACAGTCAAAACCTATTTCAAACCATCACTTTCTGTTACCAAAAAGTACAACACAGACACATGGGAAGTCCATCAACCTCCTTAAGGAAGATCTTCTCCAAAATCCAAACCACCTTCTTCTGCTATTATCTCCTAAGCTAAGTAGGCAGAAAATGGTGAGACCACTGAAAAGGTTCAGCTTTACCAAGATCCCTTGCAAGTATACATACTCCCAGAGTAATAGCTTCTTAAGATACAGAATTAAAAAAAAGAGTTAAAACATTCTACAATGTAATCATAACCTACTGAGGGGGAAAAAAAAGTAAATTACTCCTCTCTGGAACTCTAATTCAGATACCCTGGCAAATACTATTAAGCTATTTAAATACATACTATTTTATCAGTATTGGCATAGAGTGAACCTGCTCTAGGGACTCAAAGGAATTTGTGCAAGTGAAGGAAGCCTGCTGTGCTGCCAAGATCACTGGAAACTGTGTTGTGAATGCAGCATGGAGATCAGGGGAAGGTTGGCAGCTTTATAACACGTGCACGCAGGTGCTGAGGGTTGAGTTCTAATGTTGTCTTTACCATCTGAAGCCAAAAAAGTCACTTCACCCACATCTCTTATAAATGCTCACTTTGATATGGAAATGTATAACTTGGTCTGTACCGCAGAAGTGCACTGACATGAGCTGCATGAAGCAGAGAGAATGAAGACTGGATATCACTGATCAAAGCTAAGGGAAAAATCTCCCTAGAAATCTGCTTTTTAAAGTAATAGTACAAGCAATACTTGAACTTCAAACGTTTTGTAAAAATGTGAATTTCACAGTGAAGAGAGAAGTTTGAATTAACTTCTAATTTTATACTGAAGCTTTGTATTTTATTGCAACAGAAGTAATATCAAACTGTGGTATGCCTAGAAACCTGGAATTAAACTTCTCTTTTTCAGAAACTGATTTTTTCATTCAAGTCTGACTTTATGTCAAAGGTTCCAAAAGGAGCCAGGATTTATTTCAGTCATTTCTACTTCTGAACTTAATTTCTGCAACAATCTCCATTTCATAAAACGTGTATTAAATTTTTTTCCTTATCTTTTGCCCAGTACATTTGCTTCTTCATCTCAGAAAGCAATTTTGAAAATTGGTTATTTGGGACATCACCATCATAACAGAAAGCTTTATGAAAAACTCTGAATCCTATATCTGGACGCAGCCGGGGGCAGTGCTCAGTAAATAAAGAACGAGGCCAAGTTACAAATAAAGAACACGCGTAGGAGGAAAAGGGGAATCAAAAATTGACAATTCTGGTCCAGATGAGCAATATTTTTTCTTACTAAAGCTAGCTTCCTGTAGAATAGCAGCATGCAAACTTTTACATGAAATGGAGGAGGCTGGAGTGAAGGAAACGTTGTACATGTGCGCTTGAATCCATTCTATCTTCCATACATAACAAGAACTTTGAAATGGAAGGGTGTTTGCAGCATAGCATTTGAATGTACACTTTAAGACTAAAATCTAAGAATAAAAAGAGAGAAGTTGGGGGGGGAATTAAACTTGATTCATGAACTCTAAATGATAAAGTATAAGAGTAAATTTTAACTTGCTCTGCAAAGAACCAGTAATGTTAGTTAAAGCACAAACATTCTATTTATGTTAGCTTTACTATATAATACTATTTTTAAAAGTTCAGGGACTTTTCTTGCAGGTGCATTAGAGTGTTATCAAAATAAAAAATTTGTTTCTTCCCATTCAGTTGAATTATTTAAGGTTAACACAAACAGTCCTAAAACAATTGCCCTGCAATTCCTTAGCAGAAAATAAACCTTACTAGTTTTCATTCTTGAGGCCTCTTAAGCTTGAACGGACAAACTGTAAACACAGGGGAAAACACTTCCACTGTTACTGCCATACTTACCGAACAGCCAAGCAGAACAGTCAGAGGAATGAACTTTACATTCTGTCATACATTTGTCCTCAGTCAGGCAACTTTTGCTGAACAATCAAAATGAAGAGTGCAGATAATATAGACTCTGCGTGTTTATGTGTGTATAAAATGTGATATAAAGTTCACGATCTCTGCCAATATATCCAGTGGTAATGTTTATACCAGACATCTGTCCATCAATATAGGGAACACAAGTAAAGCTTTATACTAAAATGTTCTGGAAATATAATTAATTTAAAACATTTTAAATCTTACCATCCATATGACATACTGATTAATATAATCAGGATCACTGAGCTGGTTTATTAACGGAAGAAGAATTCCTCGGGAGAGGATTTCCTAAAAAACAAAGGATAAAAGATCGTTTTATACACTTATTCATAAAGCTAATATAACTGTAACAATTTAAACATCACTGCGTAGAGCTTAAAACACAAAAGTGCAATTATAGAAAACATTTAATAGGCACTACCACATTCTCTTCCAATTAACATTACAAATGTAATTTGTAATTACAATGAATTCCAACAAATTACAAGAAAAACCTCCCCAAGAAAAGACAATCTCAAGAAAACAACCTCAGGAAAAAAAACATCAATTTTCTAATGCTTTTCTCATGTTGGTAGAGCTAAAAGAACCTTCAAAAACATTTCACACAAACTGCTCACTGCTATTAAATACTTATCAAGACTCTACAGCTTTTAAAATATCCTAATATTAAATCAGATCAATCAAAAAAAATAAGAGCAGCAGTTTAGGTATAAAAAAATTTTTATGACATTAAACCAAAGAATTGGCATGGCTTTTAGAGTCTGTACTTACCCTGACAAAGTATCGCATGATCTTGTTCTGGAAGTCTCCAGGAGGTAGCAATATATACAGTAAAACCTCACACAGATCCCTTAGGAATCCTAGAGAAGGAAGACAAAAACCCCTCAGCACAATTTCATATTATGTTACTTCATATCTTACCTGATATCATCAAATCGCATAGATAAATCCTTGATTTTGAGTTCAAGTATACAATCATATATCTCTTACAGTCCAAGCATCACAGTAGCAGCTTTCAGATGGAATATAAGCAGCACTGATGAGAAAGATCTACCTCAAACCCAAGACAAGAAAAGCAGAATTCTAAGATAAAACACCCCCCCACAACCTAACTCTAATGCATTTTCCTTACTTAACATATACAGCTTTTTTCCCCCCTCCTTCAACACTTTGCCAAAAAAGATAGTGTTTTTTGAAGGAAGAATACAGAATAGTAAAAAGGAAGGCACATCTAACAAAGAGCAGTAAGAATCTGCAAAACCATCCCCTCGCTCCCAGGAAAAAATATTTCTATCTTAAAATTCTTCCAATGAAAAGAGGAAGACTTTCATATGTACATGCTTTGTTTTAATTATAGCATTAGTATGCACAAACCAGAGTATGGTAAATAACCACACTTTGAAAGTCACATGCTAAGATTTAATGCATTTCATATTGTGAACACAACTGTTAGTATTTTAATTTAGTTTCCCATACTAAAATATTTACTCAGAAGATAATATTGAGAGACCTTCTTCATCTTTGGGAGAAGTGCAGACTAGATCGCGACAGACTTCTTTTTCCATTTCAACTTCAACCTCAAAGAATGTATCTACAAGTTCCTCAGCTTGATCTATGCAAAAGAAAATTTTAAAAAACAGGTTTTGTCAAGACTAGAAACTTGAGAGCAAACTTGAATTATAAAATAAGGCTAACTATATTTCACACACAGAAGATACCAGCCTACTCAGACTCAAATAAAAACTATTTCACATTACCTTTCATCTGATCACCTTTCTCTGCTATCCTTTGCTGAGCTTTTCTGAAAACTCGAAGATGAGTGCCAAAGTCATCAACAAGTCGTGTAGTGAAATAAGGCTGCCAGTCTGTTTCCTTTGACCTATTAGGAAAGGACATCCACGGAAATGAATCATTTTATTCTGAACACAAAGAACAATAATAAATTTCTACCTCTCCTTCCTTCCTGCTAAGAACCACATGGATAGTAAACAGGGAAAGGCAAAGAAATAAATCAGTCTCCTAATTGCCTATCCACTGAAAAACCAAATATTGTAAAATACCACTCTTGCACCACATTAATATTTATGTTTGATTTAGTTGAAAGTCAACATTTGCATCTGGAATAGTGTTCTGATTTGTGACATTGTCATATATTCATGAGAAGTCCTGATATAAACCATTTACAACATAGAATTTAAATACTGTCCAGGTCTTTTTCAGCCATACTTCCTACCGTTTTGGAAGGCATCTAATCAAAATAATTTTCTTCTGAATTTGCAGAATATGCACCAGCGAGAAAATACAAATTTTACTTGAAACTAAATGCAGTCTAATATTATCAACAATTGATTCCACAGCTTATATGAGGTACTGAGCATACTCTTCCAACAACACACATAGGTTTAGATCACAAAATAGTCACTGTTAGATTTACATAAAACTACTTCTGTAGTGGTGTGAAAAGGATACAGATATTTTTATATCTGTGCCTAACTAGGCAAACTAAAAATATGATTGTGCATTATAGGTTTAATGAATATTGATGCTAGTAATAGCTCTTACCCTGCACTAAGTATTTGATTGCCTGACTTCTCTCAAGATGCCCACTTTGTTATAGCAGGAATCCTTCTACAACACTTCCTCTTTTTGTGTTTCCTTCCTTACCTATTCTTTCGTTCCTCGAGGAGAGGGAAAGAGGTAAGGAACTCTGGAAGAAAGGGAAGGCTACTGCAAAATCTAGACGTGTAAATAAGAAGCAGAGGTGTCCCAAAGGGCAGTCGATCAAACCATCCGCATGGTTTGATCCGGATCCGCATCCACACAAGACAGAACCGCACAGAACCACTGGGTGGCAGCCTTACACCAGCATCCCAAAGCTGCAGCTCTCCGGGAACAAAAAATTCCCACTGTACTCATTCTGCCCAGAAGCTGACAGGCTGTATGAAACTATAGGCAATGGTACTAATCTAAACTGCTTCACCTATATCCAACTACAGGCATTATAAATACACTACATCATTTTTTCTGCAGAAGAACTGCTGCAGGCCTGTGAAATTGATTTGCTTTGCACAGCAGAACACAACTGCACAGGAGCAGAACCTATTTTTGGAGAGGTATAGTACTGCAGGAAACAAAAAGAAACTTGTGAGAACCTGACCTACTTTGACACAAACTCAGTGCTTGACATTATCCAATGAAGAAACTTGGCCAAATAGACAAAAACACTGAAGCTGGGTAGCCAGGTCCATTTCATGCAACCATAAGTTTGGTTGCTGTAACATAGTTTATTTAGCATAGTTTTCACTATTTCAATACTGTTTCCTAGGAATGTCATTATTTTACTACCAGTAAGGTTATATTATAATTAATTTTTCCTAGTATTAAACCCAGCTCTCTATCTTTGACCCTTGCTGTCAGAGAAGCACACTAACCTATATTTTCAAGTCAACAGAGGGAGAGGGTAACAACACCTTAAAATTGCTAAAAAGGGACCCACAACCTCTTCTGCAGAGAAAGCAGGTAACAATCAGCACAGTGGGATGAATACCAGAAATAAAAACTTTAATAAACAAATATATGCATATAAAGGCACGTGGTACCCTGGCTGAGAAGTCAGTCATACTAAAGAAGTGAATTTCCCAGACAAGTTGCTTAATCAAGTAGCAGGAAGTCAGGGACCAGCAGTAGAAATAAAGGGTAATTAACAAACTTTCCACTTGTTCTCAATCAATCCTGTGTTAAAAAAAAACATTTGCATCTGTGGCATTCCATTTCATTCCCCAGACTACTTTCTTAGCTACCCATTCTTCTTATATACTGAAGAGCCAAACCACTTCTAAAAATCATTTGAGGTGATACATATGTCAAATTCAGACTTTCAGACTGACTTACCTTGGAAGTGGCCCTACTCTGTACATGAAACAGACCTGAATACAAAGAGGTCATGATTCACAAATTTAATGCTTAAGTTGCAAAAAAGAAAACAAAAAAAAGCAGTTCAGGGATTTTAGACATTAATCTAAATTTTGAAATGGCCATTTTGCAAAAGATCATGGGTACAAATACCATCATCTCCATTACTTCCCTAAGTGATCAGCCAAAGACCATACTTCTCACAATATAATCCTAAAATTTTTTACATTCTTTCTGTAAAATGCACTGGACTATGCTAGTAGAAAAACTTCATCACTTATCTACTAAAATACAATCCACAGTATATTGATTTAAATACAAATAAATCTTACCTGGCAGAAAACTGAACAAGTGCATACTGAAGAGCCTGCCTAATTTCCAGAAGAAAGGATTCATCATCACTTAGTGTGTAATACCAATACTGCACATAGTCTCTCAGGGAAAACTGGATTACCTGAAATTGGAAAGAAAAGAAAAAAAGAAGTAATGAAAAAGGACAAAAAAAATATACAACAGTTTTTTGTGCCTCATAACGTAATAGCAGTTATCTTAAAAGACTACCAGAGGAAAAGATACTCCCTTACCATTAGGAAACTGGGAGTGAAACAACAAAATTCACACACTGGAACTTCTTATTCATACTGATTTGCACAAACTGTTTTTATCATTTCTTTTTCAGACTGATTTGCGCATACCGTTTTTATCACCATTAGACTGATAAAATACAATATACTGAAAACATACTCAAGTATTGCCCAATATCCTGGCCCATCTCACATGTTTTTTTCATTTATCACTCTCAAATATGATAAAATTTTGAAATTCTATTTGTCACTCAACTACTTCTGAATTACACAGTCAATACTTGCAAAGAAAACAGAAGTAGGTTAAATAGTCCTGGTTAGAACGTACCTGTTGCAAAGGCTCATCAATTATGTTCGCACCTGTCAGTCTTCTGTCAATTTTAATAGGCCTGGCTTCACGTTTCATTTCTTCTATGCACTTGAAAGAGATTGGGAAATGTAACTTTGCAGGATTTAGCTCTAATTAAAAAACAGCTCTACCGTTTATGATACATATATACTTCCAGTAATGACCTTATATATTTTCCATATTATTATAATTTATAGAGAAGATATAATCATAGAATCACAGAATTATTTGGGTTGGAAGGTCTAGTTCAACATCCCTGCAATGAGCAGGGACATCTTCAACTACATCACCTAGCTCACAGTCCTGTTCAACCTGACCTGGCATGTTTCCAGAGAGGGGGCATCCACCACTTCTCTGGGCAACAACAGTTTCCGTATTTTTCACTCTATAGCACGTAATGATGAGGAACTCCTGAAAACCTATTTCTTGCTTATTATAAAGAAGCAAGTGTTTGCTAAATTACTCGATCAGAAGGAAATAAAACTCAAATAGTTAGAAAAGGAGGGAAGGGGGAGACACAACAACAGCACAAGACAGGTTTTGTGCAGGACTCCAGCTTCCCACTTGTTTGTGAACTTGATTGTGTAATCTCAGGCAGGTAATTTTCAGTTGGGCTTTTGGTTTCTGTATGCACCTCAGTTTATTCTACATGCCAGAAGAGAAATTACTTTATTGTACCATTGCTACTCAACAGATGAGCCTTTGGAAAGTAATTGATGAAGATGAAAAGAAATTACTTTATTGAAGGATTTGCAACTCAGGTTAGTTAACTCCAAGAATGACCTCATCAGAACTGACTTTTGGCAAGTGACACACTGAAAAAGAACTCACTTTATCAGTGCTTCTCTGAAATGGACTAATGCAGTGTCTTTCTACAAAATTTCAATGAAATAGGCAATAAACTCCTCTATTTTCAGAGAAGTAACAACCCAACAACTTACACTATTGCTCAAATAAACCAGTAATTTCTTTGACCTAGAAAGAAAGCTATGACTATATTGGAAACAAAGAAGAACTGCCAAAACCATAAAGAAGGAATTATATACCATATATCCAGGGTTTTATTCTATGTGACTTGCCCTAAATATCTCTCATTCAAATCAGTTAACAGTGAACAGCAGTGAAATACCTGAGGCCAGAAAAAAATCATCCTCCTACTTAACCAACTCTGTATCACAACAAAGAAATATTTTGTTGCAAAATTCTGTACATTTTTTAACTTTCAAGACAAGGGAACCTTCAATGCTACTTTAATACAAATAAGACTGGGTCACATTCAAACAATTAGCATATTACACCTATATAGTAATGAATTTACAAAGTATTTTTGTGCTGATCATGTCAAAACAACTGAAATGATACAGAACTGAGTATCTAAATATTTTTACTAAGCACTGCATAGTACGAATTACCAGACAAAACTGCCAAAAGGCTTTTGAAGGACTGCATGCATAAAAACCACATTTGGAAAACACAGAGGAATATACAACAGCAAAAAAAGCAGCAGCAACAAGAAACAGGGACACAGAGAATATGCAAGATTACTTGGTAAAAATTTGAATGTTCATATGCTCATAGGATCCAGGTTTTGACCTAGATTTTAGGATTTCATCTTGTCCAACTTTCTGCTCAAAGCAGAGCCAACTAAAAGGTTAGACCAGTTTTTCATATTCTTTTTCTCCAATGAAATCTTTATGCGCCTTCAGTATAATTTGATTTTGGTATGTCTGAAGACATCTAAAATTTAGAGTATGTGCTTTTATTCCACTATAGGTACAACAGATGACGGTTAGTCTCACTTGGAAAGCATTGCTGGTTTTATGTCTGCCTTCCAGACACTGACACAGAAGACAGACTTCAAGCAAGGAGCCAACTCACATTGACAACTGCCCCACTTGAACGTCACTTCACTCACAATTAGTCTGATGCACTCTACCAGTATTAAATTATTAGTTAGGAAATGGGTATCACTCATTACTGTTACATTTTACTCCTCCTTGCTTCATTTTAAGCAGGTAGGAAGCACACGGGAGGAATGCAAGACACAGACTCCACAAAGTGCGACGCAGCACAAACAAATCCAGGCTCCACAAGCACCTAACTGCACTGACTGAGTAACTTCAGACTTTTGCTTCACTGCACTAATGAGTATTTTTGAAGTCCTCTTTTGAAACTGTTGGGTAACTTAGATATGAAATATGCCTCATTTGGACTGTGCTACTGTTTCCTCAATTGCAGTCACAGCGTTTCATGAGTGGACAAGATACAGGGTATTTACAGATCTGCATCAAATCCGAGACATAGGCTATGACCATTGACTTAAAGAGACTCAGAGACTATTCAGTGATCCAACATCCAACTACAGCTTGGAAGTTGTTATCACTGTTACCTTACTGTTCTTCCGCAGTATTGTACCCAGCCTACAGAAACTCCTTGTCTTTTGAGTGAAGCTTAGAGCCATCAACTACAATAACCAAACATTTCACACTTCTGTTGAAGCTGGGGTGAATCTCTAAGTTCAGTTGAAAGCAGCATTCAAGTTAACGGTTCAGAAGGCTCTAAACTTTCATTCAACATTGTTTTAATACAGGCCTGCAGACAACTGTGTGTCTTGTAGAGCCAGTACGTTATTGTATCATCCAGTAGGTTTCTGACACAAAAGTTATACATGACTTGCAAAAAGAAATGCAAGTCTAAGCCTAATTTTTAAGCCTCCCTGTGTGTATGTAAACAAAAAAAAAAATAGCAGAAAGGTATACAATCTTCTACCAAATGTACATTAAATATTGCCCTTAATGTGAGGTATTCATTATATATTTGCGAATAAGTATAATCTGCAGCAATCAAGAAAACATCAGCACCAAATCTGGTGTTGTAATGTATGGTACATTCTACACACTACATCCAGCCACAACTTTGATGCTGTGTATTACAACTGATTTCTGTAAAATCAAACAATTTGAACACTTACCTTAGCCTAAAGAAAATCTCTAAGTACCAAAAATACCCCCGAACTATCAACAAAACTCTGATGAAAAGAGCATCTTATAATCAATATCACCAATATCACCAGAGTACTCCCCAGACTACCACAAAATAATTTCATGTTAAGGTGAATTCAGTTTGTACTTGGTTCATGGAAGAAGTACAATCTATACACACCAGCCACTAGAAAGAACATTCATTGTTCAAGACCACTTAGGGCCACAGTGGTTTTAAACATGAAAAAATTTCAAGTTAAAAATATTACTTTCCATAAGTCAGCAGAAATTTAATACAGAAATTCCAAATAGGAATCACAAGCAAACAACACATGTGGTTTTGGTTGGGACTCATCTCTACTTGCACTACTACTGAAAAGCTCAGCTGCACTTGTTAACGCTACTTTAATGCAGTGGCAAAAGAGAAATGCAAAACACTATTGTAGAAGACAAACAGATTTCATTTGGTGAACAGCTTCAAACAGCTTTTTATAAGTCAGCTAAAAATAAATACCTTCGAATTACAAAACTTAAACCCAGAGATTAGTCGAGACAGATCAGCTGAGGAAAGTGCTGTGTCAATAGCCCATACTCAAATCAGAAGTCAAACTACTGAATTTGCAAAGGTTACACAAAACTCCACAAGATTTTATTCTTCTATAAAGCAACCAGAGCATACACACATATTGTACCCAAAAAATGTAACATTAATATCAATAAAAGTTTCAGCATGTAGAGGAAATTTAAAACACAGAAAAACTCTAAATCTGCTCTCTAAACACAGGACATAAGTAACACTCCACAATCTGTATGACAGAAGCACTGAAGTCTACATAGCACCAAGAATCTTAGCCATCTAAAATGAGGTTTCATTAACAGAACAGAAACATTAGGTGACTGCTGACTTTTCCTTTTTCAGCATTAACCTTTATATTTTTCATCCGGGGCAGTGACCTTACTTTGCAGTTTAGGATATACTTCCAGATTTATTTAAAAAGATTCAAAGACTTAAGTGAAAAGGCCACTTACCAAATGAGCTATGAACCAGTCACAGAAAAAGTTCTGAGATTAGAAAACATACTGCTGAATCACGAGGTAAATTTTTATGTGTTACTGATAATGCAGAACACTCATAGACAACATGAAGTGTAGTGACTAATAGCTAATAAAGAACAGGATGCTTCAGTCAGAATAGCTGTGAGATTAAACACAGATTTAACATAATTAGCAATCTTTGGGTTTTCTCTACTCTAATGTGTGCAAATGGATTAGGCTAAGATATATATAAACTTCTGAGCTAAAAAGATGCATTCGTTCATAAACCAGGAACTCCCAGAAATTCTACCTCTTGGCTATTAACAACGTTTTCTGTACGAAACGGATGCAGATTTACCCAGTTAGGAACCCTGAACTTAAGTCCATCAGCCAAAATGATGTGTCTGTTAGGAATTCAGAAAAGAAAAGAGCTGAAAAGTGGATTCCACTGGTATTATGTATTCATTTATGCCCTTCCAGAATTGTTGCTAGGTCTTGAAGAGAGGCAAAGATAACCTCTACATCCTTGAAATACGGCAAATCTAGACTTTTTAACAGTTTGACTTTTTTAGTTAGGCAGGCAACTTTCTGACCGCAACTGAAAGTGGAGAGAATACAGATCCAGTGATGGAAGACACCTAAATAGTCATGACAGTCTTGCACAAAAAAATAAGAAAGAGCTATCAGAACAAACCAACACAAGCAGTCTAGAAAGGAATGGTTTAGTAATTTCCTCACAGATGGTATCAACCAGTCATATCATACTCATTTTTCATAATGAAGAAAAAATACTTTAAACAAACTTTCCATAACCTATTAAAAAACTTGTATTTCATAAAGGAAAAATATTGCATTTCACTTACACATTGCAGCTGACTCAAAAGATAAAAGCAGGCTATTTTACCTCGAGAAATGGGCACAATTCTTAGATTAAAACTGATCATTTCTATACAAGTTATAAAATCTGATCTAGAAGTTAAGACCAGAAAACTTTCCTTACCTTAGGGATCCCAACTGATGAACAAGGGAGAAATGAATGTTCACACTGCTCAAGGTATTTTTCTGAATTGCTTTTTCCAAATAAAAGAATAACCACAAAACCCCTAAAATGGAAAAAGACCAGGTGCAACAACAGCCACATTTCTCACCTCTAGAAAATATGTAACAGCAAGTTATGAAATGAGAATATATGACAGTCCTCACTGTTTACTCTAGTGCTTTTTCACACTGTACCATGCTGCTCAAAATAACTGACACAACTCTAAGTAGGAAGTTTCCCAGCCTTGTATTATTTGTCTTGACATATTCTTACCACACAGCAGATCTATATAGCATTGTCTATGCTACAGTGTGCCTGCTGTGATGGCACACTGCCTGTGCTCACAAATATTAGCACATGGGAAGAGGGGTACATACAGAAGTTGCTCTGCTTGTATTTATATCAAGATTCTCCTACTTCAACACTATGAATAAATAAGCTCTGTAGGCTACTTCATTGAAGCATAAGACACAAAATCACAGTCCAGGAATAAACTGATGCAGCAAGCATAACTAACCACTGCATATGTTTAGACATTGTGCTCACCCTTGCTACAACAGCAAGAAATTATTTGCAGCTTATGACACTAGGGCACAAAAACACATTAATATCAAGCTGGTTTTACTGAGAAATAGATGAAAACCTAGTGTTTGTCCCAATTATAGCATAAGCAGAGCATGTAGCCTTTGAAATATCAAGCAAAGAAGAAAAGAAAACAGATTAGCCTTGGGATGGCTAAACACACACAGCTTTTTACACAAATTTCAAAGCATTCAATTTAAAGGCCAGTTGACCAGCATTTGTGACCACAGGAACTCACAAAGCTATTCCAGGCTTGAAATGTGCTGAAGTAATACATTCTTTTAATAGAGATATCTGTGGATATATGATACTGTCTCTCACTTATGAGATTAGAGAAAAAATCCCATCCAAGCTAAAATATGCCATTTAAACGTTTTAATTCCCAAAATTAAAATTTTCTTTTTAAGTCCCCCAGAGGCCCAGTAATTCAGAAGCTGGGAGGTTAACTCCATGAAAGAGGGGGGAAAAAAAAAAGGCTTGACAATGCCTAAGAGGAGTTCACTGGATACTCTAATTCCCTTACAGCCATCTTTACCTGCCATATGACAGCAAGAAACAAAAGCAGGTTTAATTGCCCTTCTGATCCCTATTACTTTAAAATCATAACACCAATCAGAACTCACAGAGAAGAACTTGCTCAGAAAAATCTCAGTATTAGTTTCACTAATGTTTTGGTTTGTTTTTAATTGTAAAAGTTTGGATTTTCTTTTGATCATCTACAACTTTTCTATTAGAAACCTCAATTGTCTTTTAAAGAAAGCGGTATGCTCAAATTTGGCCTAAAATCAACTTTAACTTCAAACATCAACCAGCAAGCTGCTTCTCTTCTTTTATTCAAAAGAACTGAAGCCTTGGAAATAACTACCTGTAGTTTATATCTCTGTTTTCTTTCAAATGTTTTCATACTTTAAAGTTAATGACTCATTCAAAAATACCAATACTACCAATATGGTTTAAAAACATGTTCATCTTCTTAGATGCCTTTAAGTATTTTCAGTTTTATGCTAGAAATGCTAAGAGCTTCTTCTTCTCTGGCAGAAACTAATACACTTTATTCTCTAATGTAAAATCTTGTGAGCATTAGAGAAGGATACATAGTCTGACCATTCAGAGCATCTGTTAGCTAACCTGAATCTTCTGGTGTAAATGCTTATTTAATTCATTAAGATGATTCTCAACTCATAAATGAGAAATCATATTAGTCTTCTCTAAATGAACAGAGCAGAAAAAGGAAAATATTGTATTTTGCTTAATTTTTTTCAAATTCTTCCAAAGATTACTGGATGGCCAGCTTTTTTCCAAGGGCAAATTAACAACAGAACAAAGGTAAAAGAGCGAAAAATGAAGACCACAGATTTATCATTACCCCCTCAAGTCTGGAAAGTAAGCCTCAGTTGAATGCTTTGTGAAAGTCAAAAAGCAGCTACAGAACCATTCCTGATTTGGTCAGCAGTTACAATCGTTAATGGAGCCAGACAGTCACATACACATGGATGTGATTGAGTATCAAAAATAATGGGGTTTGATGACAGAGCAAATTCATTTAAATGGCAAAGCAATTGATGATCCAAGAAATTTCAATTTTTCTATTTGGCAAAACCACAATTCACATCATTTTTATTTTACTTCCTTAGGACTGAAAGAGGAAAGGAAAGAGACTAAGGTAAGAAACAGTCTTAGTAGAAAAGGCAGATGGTAACAGACAGTCTCAGCACTCAGGTAAAGGGGTTTACACCATTACCTGAAGAAGGGGGAAAAAGAAGAGTAACACCCTGTAATATTATACACAGGTTAAGTAAAAGATATCTTTCTTTAGCCTTCTGCTTTTGAGCTCAGTTTCCTAAGTGAACGACTTACCAGATCCTGGACAGAAAAAGGCTAACATTTTATAAATCAGTCTTGACACAAAACAAAATGAAATAAAGAGAAATTGTGATTTTTAACTTTTAATTATATATATAAATGGTTTCAGTATTCTTCCACGTCCACCAAAAATAATAGTACATTTACTACAAGACATCTGTGCAAACACAGAGTTGAGAGCAAATTAAAAAGAAATAATTACACACAATAGGAGTTAAACAGTGTGAACAGATTGATTACATTGACACAGATATGGCATCACCATTGTCTTCCTGCACAGCTCACTGGTGTATAATGTAAATGCTTAGCTCAATACTAAGAATGCGACCAGCTGTGATTCATCATTTTCTTTTGCTAAAACTGCAGAATGGGACAGAAGCTGGACTTCCAGGTAGTGGAAGCCAGAAACCTTTCATACAGGCCACTTCTTTTTTTGAACGAAATATAAAAACCTTGAAAATTGTGTGACAAACTGGACAAGAACTCCGAGTTTCAACAAAAAATTCAACCATAAAAATCCATGTCCAAAATTGCTATTTTGCTCCAGAGAAGGGTACAGTAAATATGACGGACACTACTATAATCATGAACTAAAACTAAATTTCTACCATAATCATGAAGCAAAACTAAATTTTTGTTTTCTGAATTTATATATGTGTTATGACAGATAACTGCTAGTCATAATTTCAAAAGTTACTTCATAACAATTTCTGTTTGTTTCAAACAGAAGCATGACCAAGCATTTTGTGAAACTTCAAGGGAATTAATTAAAAAAAAAAAGCAGGCAAGAATAATTTAGATATAAACCCATTTGGCCTAGTTAGCACTCACAGTTCTGTGTGCTGGATGTTAAAGTAAGTGTGCCACTCTGAAAAAGATTAACAATGTAAAAAAGGGCCAGATCACAGCCTTCGCCAAGACGTTTATGTCAATGAAGTGATGACATTCTACTGCAAGGGCTGAGACCTCACATCTATATACACAAGTAAACACTCTGCTTTAACAGATACACTGCCACTAGATGAATTTACCCTTACTAAGATCAATGTTTACTGACTAGCTATAAAAATGAGCCAAAGCAGCAGAATAACCACAGCAAAGAGATATGAGAGCTGACTTGAGAATGAATGAGCTCAGGCACCACACACAGTTTAATGGTGCCAAACTGCAGCTGACTTCAGACATGCTCTATGAGAGGCTGTTTTGACTGTTAGCTTTGAAAATCCAAATAACTGAAACTTTGCAAGAATGCAGGATAACCTCTTAAGAAATTATTATATTCCATGTTATTTTCCATACTATAAGTACTAAGGAAGTGGTAAGACAAAACAGCAAGCAGATGCACTCTTGCCCTTTGGATGAACTCTGACTTTTGCCCTGGACAAACAGATAACAAAATATGTCAACAATACCTGTATCAAGATTTAACAAGACAAAATCATTTATTTCACATTAGTTTTACTTTAACTAAATCCCTTTTCTAGCAGACTGACTATTCTGATTTTTCAGAGATGAAATACCAAGCCTAATACAGTTGAAACCAAAGTGTAGCAGCTCTAATTCTGGCTACTAAACTCTATTACATTTTTGATGAGATATTCAGGAATATACATACATTCTGTATGGTATCAAGTAAGAAGGTAAAAAGAATATCCCACTAAGACATTCTAACTTGCCGTTAAAAATGTTTTAATTGTTACAAGGCAAACATCATAATATACAATGTAATAATGGCGCTAAACTTCACCTATTTGCTCCCTTCCTGCCTATACAGGTAACACATGAAAAGTCTACAGCTGCTGAACTGATCTACTTGTTAAAAGTACAGCATTATTTCCACACACCCAGGACAACATCCACTCACATGAATTAAGTGCCTTAGGTAGCAAAATGAGATTGTGATAGAAAAGGAAACATAAGTACTTAGAAGTACCTGGGAAAAGAAATGACACAGTAATAAAGTGTATGAACTGAAATTACCACTGTTTTTATGTGAGCATTTGTCCTCTAACATCCACTAAAAACAGCTAAATTGAGATTTCAATTACAAACATTTTGCTCATAAAGAGGTGCTCAAATGTGGAAATATTAATTATATAAAGCCACTTCAGATTTTCAGAGCAAGCTCTTTGCTAATACACACATCAAAATTTTACTTCCACAGCAAATGAAACAAAACAGTAAGCAGTATACTTACCCACCCACAAAGCAGAGGATATAAAATGCAAAGTAAAATATAGCAAAGGGTCCAAAAGTTACTAGAAAAAGCACAAGGCCAAGACTTCCCCATCCCCATATGGAAAGACTGGTCTGTAAATAAGAACACAGATAAAAGGAATAATTAATATTATATTCATACAACTTTAAGTCTCCAAAGCAATACTTGTAGTTTCTATAATGTCTGATACACTTTAACCAGATATAAGTTCTGCCTGATGAAATAAAAATTACCTTTATTTTTAAGAGTATATTGCTACCAAATATGTACCCCATTATATTGTGGGCCAGTAATCCAGTTTAGCCAACATTAGAGCACTTTTCTTTCAAATCTGTTCCTCATCTCTCACTTCAGATGCAACTATCATCCTTTAAGGGGCCACTTTTTTCTTTTCTATTCTCTTTTTGTGCACTTCTGTTTCTTGAGATCCCTTCCTCTCAACCTCTCCCCCCATCCCTGCCCTGTGAAAAGTTCTCCACCACCTCAGAAAAAGCAGGCTTTGTCATAGAACAGGAAGAGACAGAATACAGCCTTGTTTTACACATCTAAGCATGGTATTTTCTAAAACCAAGCAATGCTGTTTCTTCCCTAGATCAAAGCAGGTGCAAGACTAAAAAGGTGTCCCTTTCTCCAGTCAAGTCACAGGCGGGTCAACAGGTGCACCAAATAATTGGCACAAGTATACTTTCACTCTTCCCCATAAATAGAGGGAGGAAAACTTCAGAAACTGATACTTGGGTAGTGGCAGGGAGGCGAGGGTTTTTGAAAAGCCCAATGTGAAGTCAGCCACAAGAACACGTGGGGCTGGAGGGATTTTGGAGTTGATGTCTGGTATAAATGCAGAAGGCAAAACTCCACCCGCACTGGCAGCCACCAGGAGTATGAAAAAAGCGGCAAGATTCCAGTTATTGTACCAATATAGATTATAGTGTAAGTGCATTTATATACATACATGTATACACATACATACTTGATCTATACATATAGACAGGTGTGTGTCTGTACACACCTATATGTACACACATGGTAGTCTTAAAAAGCAAGCCAGGGAAAACCTGACTGATCCGAGCTACAATAGTTTTTTAGACCATCACAATGCTACAATTCAGTCAACATAGCTTCTATAAATTTATTTCAATCTAGTCTCTAGGTCTGTATGGAAAGCATGTTTCAGCCAAGTCCCAAGAGTGTGAAACACAACAATGACAAGTATTTATAGGCCACCAAAATTGTTCCAGCTCTAAGGTTCTCAAATTTTTAAAATTTTTTTTTGGTTGCTGTTGCTGTTGTCTAATTTACACCTTCCCTAACAGTGATCAAATGACACCCTGATGGGAACTCAGACAACTGTGTCAACAAGTAACACTAAGAAAGTATTTAAATAAACTCGTCTTGCAGTTTGACATTTAGAAAACAAACAGAGATTGAACACCAGATTTGCAGAGAGCCTTTTTTTAGCTCTTAATATGAAGGAGCTACAGATCATTTCTCTCAAGGGACTATTTAGAGTTCATCTTTTCATCTTAGGCACAGGCTTAAAAAAAACCCACCTTTTTTAAAAAAAAGTTTTAAAAATCCTACAGACAATGAAAAAGTATATAAATTAAGACTCCTATATAAAGCACCTTTGATTATTTTCTGAGAGCAAGACCAAAAAGCAAAATCACAGCTTCAAAGAGAGACTGCTTCACCAATCTAAACTGTAGTAATCAGAATTACTTTATTCTTCCTAGTTAAAAGTTTAATGGAACATTGAGATGAAAGTCTATTTTCTTCCTAGTTGAACTTTCTTAGCAAGAGATACAAGCTGTACTGGCTTTGTTCTTAGTGTTTGAGTCTGGGAAAAATGAAAACATACTAGTGTGTAGATGAGCGTAATTTAAGTGCCGCAATTTAAAAAACTGCATTGCAAGTTCTTCAGTTCTCTTTAAGCTGAGGAAATGCTTTAACAGATAATATAAACCACAAAATCCACAAAACTAAAATGCTGAATTGGCACTATAATAAAAAAAAAATCTCAATCACAGCTGAGTAGAAGATTTTGTTGTTTTGTTGACTCATACTAAGTAAATGCAGTGGGTAATTGTGGCCTTCCAAAAGAGAGCCTACATGAAAGAGAGAGAGAAACTGTTTACAAGGGCATGTAGTGACAGAACAAGGGGGAATGGCTTCAAACTGAGACTAAATTTAGATTAGATATTAGGTGAGAGGGTGGTGAGGCACTGGAACAGGTCATCCAGAAAATTTGTGGATGCCCCAACCCTTGGCAGTGTCCAAGGCCAGGTTGGTTGGGGCTTTGAGCAACCTGGTCTAGCAGAAAGTGTCCCTGCCCATGGCACGGGGGTTGGAACTAGATCTTTAAGGTCCCTTCCAATCCAAACCATTCTAGAATTCTACGATAAACTCTTTGGAAGACAGAAAGGAGAAACACACCAGTCAAAAAAAAGAAACCTAAAAAACCTGGCAAATGCAACAATTGACTAAAACATGAGATCCCATTGCACATCTACATTTCGATACAAAAAGAAGATTCTGCATATTCATACCCTCAGAAATGAAATTAAAACTTCTGCAGAGCACTACAAGCATGATAAGGAAGATATGCACACAGAAGATAGCGTTTAATGATGGTCTTTTTATGTCAGAAACCCATTATGCTTAATCACATCATTCAAAAAAGTTTAAGTTCTAAATATGGGATAAGCACTCTAAATTACTTAATTAAACTAGATGGATGTATATTCAGAGCTGGATGAATGCATAATTAACAAAGAAAGCTCTATAACTCTAATAAATAAAACAGTGACCTTTTGTCCTACGCTCTAGTTTTGTAATTTAGCATATGGGTACAGAAATTCAAATCTCATTTGGTATTTTAATAGGATTTCTTAAAATTCGTACAACTAGGTACACTGCAGGAACTACAACAGATACTGGCCCAATTCTTGTATATCCTAAATCAGTGATTTATAGTCTTATGGATTTTGAGACATTCAAAGGCATTAAATCATCAGGATGGTACCCTTTCTGTTGACTGTAAACAAAACTTCCCCTAACTCTATACTTCAGCAATATAACTCCTAGGAAAAAAAATGAAAACGTACTTTAAAGTTCTTTATACATCAAAACCAACTATTTTTGAATAGAATGTCCAAACATACACAAATATGATGCAGCTGGTCAGTATGAAAATAGTTCAGGTATTTAAATTCAAACCTCAATTACAGCTTATTTCCAAATTTTATTCATAATGTTAATTTTTTAGAAGATTCACAGATTTACTGAAGCTATGTCTAGTCTTACTAAAGTTAGCTGCGGAGTGAATGCTTATCAATCTTTACAGAAAGAACAAACCAGTCTTCTTAAGAAATGGTGTAATTGCTGGTGTTTAAGTCACAGCTATCCAGACCCTTTAAAAGAAGCTGACATGCCCTACATTGGCAGGGCAAACTTCCAAGCTGAACTGGCATAGTGCTGTTCACTGACTTTCAAGGAATTAGGGACAGTTACCTAAAGACTAAAGAGGAACACAGGCCTCAGTCCTGTGGTAGGCATGGTCAGGTATATACTGTGTGCATACACACGGATAAAGGATGTTTATTCCCTGTCAGCAGCTGTTCCACTTCATTAGTTTTAACCTCTTTTGTTTATCACTACTATAGATACTCTTATATTTGTCTCACCATCATCACTTCTTAGCTTTCAAGTCTAAGATTTTACAAGGACTTCTGCAGTATATTACTATGGTCATATATATATAATGGCTTAATGTAGCACTGTGGTCATACAGTGGTAATTCTTCTTTCCACAGCTGGGAGTTTCTTCAACAAAATAAACTGCAGTTTAAGTACAGGGGTGTCTGTAAGCTCCAACAGTACACTGCAGAGGCTCATCAGGTGACAGAAGACACACAAAGGTAAATATTCGTATGTGCTTGATTCAGCTTTTACAGATAACAAAACTATCCCTCAATGACACCAGTTTGTTTGGTTTTTTGACTAGGTTTTGCCCATTTTTCACACGGAATGGTTTTTCCATAGTATACAGCCAAGTACTAAAAGTAGTACAAAAGAATTTGCTTTCTTATGCATATTTGCTTTTTCTTTCTTTGGTTTCTGCTTCCTAATCAAGGAACATTTTGATGGTCTAAGCTGCACACCATTATGGCTAATAGTGCTGAGCTAAGACTGACTACGAGACTTAACATGACCATTCACACAGAAGTTTCTAGAAATCCACAATCCACAGGAATTATTTATTCCAGAAATAAACACAATTATGTCTTACTAAAAAGTAACTTCAATAGGTTTCTTATTTTCTTAATCTATCTGACAATCTTTCAGACCTTTGCCCCACACCCATTTTTAAGCAAGATCTTCAGTCTTGAAACATCTTTCTTTAAAAACGGTTCACCAAAGTAACGTAGGTTTGCTGTTTGGATTTAAACTAGTGCTGTCAATTGTTACTTGCAACTGGCAGTAAGGTAACACATGCCTCTGGTTCAGGGCAAAACAAGTGTTACTCCACAAGTCCAGGTGACAGGTTCTTCCTAGTCCCCTTCTGACACCGAATAGCAGACAAGCGTTTCCACTCATAAGGCTCTGGGTGCCACCATGCTCCTACTCCAGCAAGAAGCTCCTGTTCCAGGCACTTGTCTCTCTTCACAATTCCCACACACATTCACAGTAATTGTGATTTCAAGTGTGGAGACACAGTTCAAGAGGAAATAAAGAACACCCATATAGGAAGGCCGGGCTCTGGAATCATCTGCTTGTCAATCTCAAAGCTGCAGCAGAATATGATTTAAGTCTTACAGTAACATCCAAAAGACCGATACCACTTTGGATGATTTTGTGATTATTTTCAGATTTAATGGTTGCAACAGAATAATCTGAACTTTGAAAGAACAGCAACATTTAAAAACAAAACCATGTTTCTTTGCTCACAGTTCTTTTACTCTGTTTACCAAATTACACTTGTCCATTAAAAAGTTACAGTAGCTGATCTGCTCCTAACAGACACTGATAATCAAATTACTTTTTGCCGTTTGGGTAGTTTAAATTACTAGGGGTTTTTTTTAATGCCTCCTCTGGGCTCACATTAAAAAAATTGTCAGGGATTGCATTTACAGTAAATGTCAAGTTTAATTTTGTTAATTCCACACATCTGCCTTTTAATTTGACTTCCATTTTGAGTGCAAATGGAACATGCTCACATATAAACCTTTCTATAATTAAGGTGAGTGTCACTTTTGTCAAGTGATTAAAAACATTATTTTAGGTTTCAAATTACCGTCTCTTCACTAGCATGACAAGTAAAATTGGAAAGCTGTACTAACCAGAGTGCCAATTTCAGCGCAGTGAAATTGTTATGTTACACTACTCAGAGAAATATTTAACAATTGTGAAATAAACCATTAACAACTTTCTAGTTACATTCTCCTATCTGCCAAAGTTAAAGCAATCATCTGAAAGACAGGTCAACAGAGTTTTGAGTTCTGCATATCATGATTTCCTAACAACACTAAAGGTCTCTTTTTAACCTCTTTCTTCATATCCTATTGCCCTTTTCCTTCCTTAGCCCAAAACGGCAAAGGAAAACAACACCCTAAGCTCTACTCCTACTCCACACTATGGAAAAATAATCGTGGTGAATTTACACAATAATTTACTGCAGTACTCCCAAGGAAACTCTTGGGAATTTTACATTTTTTTAAAGGACTCTATATAGTCTATTTTGCTTTTATTGTTCTACGTTTAGATTGGGGTTTTTTTGCCCAAAGAAATCTTAAAATACTAAAGCATATAAATATACACTAGTAATATTTTAAATAAATAAAAAAATGTTAATTAATATTAAGAGTTAAGAAGTCTGGCCAATGAAGTTTCTTCTAGGTAAGTGTAGTGTTCCTGCTGATCCCTCCTGGTTACAGAGGCTGGAAACTCTCTGTTGCAAGCAAGAGTCCATCTGTCTCCTCTCTACCTCACCTCCTCTTCTTCCACTCAGTGCACACTTTTTACGTCGAATGGCTTAATTACTTAACAGTTGGATTAATTCCAACACAATAATGTCTAACTGTACTGAGTTTGGGTTTTCCTGGCTGCTCCTCACACTGCATGAAACAGTAAAGCTTTTGGGATCATTTTCCCCTACTCTCCCCTACAGCTATACAAGGTGGAGTAACGGATTAGGCTCTAATGGATAGGTGATAATTTTTCATCTGCATCACTATTACTGCGGTTTTGACTATTCCTGAAACTAATTTTTAGAAGTGCAAGCATTTAAATGAAAATACATGCTAACATTTTCTAAAATATGTAACATTGTAGTGTGCAACTAGAAAGACTAAAAGTTAGTGTGCACATTACTTCAATTTTAGTATTTATCCAGAGAGCAACAAATTCCATTACTAAAACTTGACTGTTTGCAATAACCAGAATATTACTATAAAATTTGTGATATAATTAAAAGTAAAAAGTTCTGTATTTTGATAAAACTGAGTTTTTTGCAAGAAAAAGACCAATTTTGTGATTAACACAGTTCTATAAGAAATTGTAAATATTTTCAACGTCAAACTTTCTTCTCAAGTGAACAGGAAAATTCAGCCTGGAGTAAAGAGTCAAGATTATTTTTTCTTCCTCTCTCACACTCGCTTTGCCACCACTTCATTACATGAAATTAGGAAGCGAAATGTTTAATTTTAAACTGACCTTCATTTTACTAACCTTTATTTCCAGGGCTAACAGCTACTTTATTATACAGCGGAACTATCAGCAAGGGACAGAAAGTTTCATTTCATGTAACCTTTTCTTGAATGGCCCAAGTACTTACCTTGCTATGAAAAACGAAGAGGCCAACTTCACAAACACACACTCTTTCTGATAATGTGCTTGCATTAAAATCCACTCTGAATCATGTTCTAGGTAAAGGATATGGAATTTTGGTCAAATTTAAAAGAGGCACTTGAGCATCTTGGACAGCAATGGGAAATAAGAGATGCAAGCCCCACTTTCTGCTACTTTCTTGAATGTAAAAGTGACATAACCAAACTCATCTTTAATACAAATTCCAACGAAGTGATCTTTTTCCCTTGTAACAATCCATATTGACTTGTATCCAAGCTGATTTATTTATTTGGACAGAGAGCAAGACAAAAAGATAAAAGCATTTTGGATCACCTTAGGTGATTGAAACAGGGCCAGGCTTCACAGGATTGCCTAAGGTGATCTAAAGTGAGAGAATAAAGTAATCCCTCTAACTCTATCTTGAATTCGAGCCAATGAGATAATCTAGACTGTTCCACATTCAGCCTCTGGATAAATAGATTACACCTACTTCAAGTTTTTCTGGTGCAAAACAGTGGCAAAGGGGAGAGAGGAGGAAGCCCCCAGAATCCTTACCAGGTGAAAAAAAAGGTCTGTTCTCCTATATAGCTAAAAATAATGAGGTCACATGCTCTAAGTAAAGAAACTGTTACTGTGTATTTCATTTGTGACTCCTGCTCAAGCAGCATCTTAAGCTTTTTACTTTCCTGCAGCAAGGAGTTATCGAAAAGCTCTTTTCACCATTTTTTTCTTTTTTTACTGCTAAAGAAACCTGATTCCTCTGAATGAGCTTTAAGAATCATGAACTTTGCTTTGAAAACAATTTCTACCACTCTAGCTGCTAGTATTTATCTGTATGGAAATTTATCTGTATACATTAAATGAACTTCTCTCCACAAGAATCAGATCTAGTGGTCTAGAAACATCTCTTTATGTTTCTAATAAGAAAATGCAGGCGGAGCCCACGTATACTACAGAAACTGTTGCATGGGACATGTTTTTAAAAAGGCTTCTTCATACCTAGAGAGCTGTGTTTTTGGAAGGTAGAGAAGAAATCCCTTTAGTTCTAAGCTGTTCTTCAGTGGTAGTGGTTGACTTCAACTAAGCATCCCTTTTGCCAAGCAGTAAGCATCTGCCCATTCCTGAAACTTAAATCTCCATTACACTTGCCCAATTTATACCATTACTAAAAAAATTTATATAAAGATTATTTATATAAACATTATTTTGGACAGAGTCTTTTGTTCCAAGGCAAATCATTATTGTATATGATCTTTACAGGGAGGACAACATGGAAAAAGATGGGTTACAAGCGGTCTGATGAACAATGATTACTTTTCTTAAAATAAATCCATTTTTTTTTTCTATGGAGATACCACACAATTTCACAGCAGTGGTTATGTGCAAAACAGTTTGTGCAATCTTGAATTGACAGAATCAGCCTAAACAAAGAGCCACAATGATACAGTATCTGCTTTGGAAAATCTTTCTAACTTCAAACAACAATCCCACTACAACAAAAAGTGAAACAAAGTTAAAGTGCACAGTTTTAGCAAATCCAGATGTGTCAAAGACATGAAGGTATAAAATAAGATAAATTATATAAAAGTTTGAACATTTTTGAACTGCACACTGCAGCAGCAGTTGTTGAGCTTTATTTTTTTGCTTTTTCCTAAACAACTCATCACATGTCAACAGCAGACAACACCTCTAAATTTTATACTGACAAAAATACTAAGATTTTTGTTTCTACCACTTGATGACTTGCTTGAAAGCAGCAATAAGCAAATAACTGTTTTCAAGCAAATTCCTTAAAATCAGTAGTTTTTCCTAAACAGACTGAAAAACCATACATTTAGATATGTATCTGCAGGATGTATGATTTTTTTTTACTGAGAATTAAATTTATTATATGTGTTCATACGTATTTCACATATGCATAAATATTATATATACACACACAAAATCCAGTATTTAAGTTTACTGTAGAAAGATTTAGTTATTAACTTCTGATCAACCTTTTAGTCCTCTGGCTTCCTCAGGCTATAAAATTAGTCATCCAAGAGTTTTATTTAGTTCTTTAATCCACTGGTAATATTATGTTGCTATTTGCTACTTACAGCACAATTTTCAGCATTATCCCACTAAATGTAAGATGCAACTGCTTTGGATGCAATACAGTGGTTTACTGTGGGTTTTTTATTCTTTGAATTGTACATACAATCTAATAGATCCCAAATAAGCAACATTCCTCATCTAGATGAAAAAGTTGCCTTAAAAATACTAAGCTAAAAACATAACTTCAGAATATTTTTATCAAGGACTGTACTAAATATAAAGATTGACTCTACTTGCCCTATTAAGTCAGGTTACAAATGTGAAAGAATACAAGTGGAAGAAGCTAATTCACATTATATATCAGAATTGCCAGAAGGAGTCCTCCATTAACAGACTGCACAAGACTAAAAACTGATTTTCACATTGTCCCTAGAGATCAAGCCTATAAATACAGTCAGTCATGCCATCTATCTTTGTAGTATTATTTTGGTAAATAAAATAATGTGGTTAAAACATTCCTATCCTTTTTACGACCCCTAAAAAAAGCTTTTCATTTCATTTTTTTAATTTATTAAAAAGGAGGAGAAAAGCTGTAGGGAATAATGTAGTGTTCATAAAAGAAAACCACACTGAGTTTCTCATCTGCAATGTCAAATGTCACCTTGACTAAAGGCAGCACTGTAATTGCTATCATGGAATCAAAAAACCCAAAGCTTAACAGAAAGCCAACATAAATGATTATTCAGACTGTATTGGCAGCAGAAGAGCATCAACAAGAAAGAAGGTCCAGTCCAGGGAGGAAGGAAAAATATATGCCAGTCAGCATCACCTCAGTCCCTAAGAAGGTTGTGAGCAACCAAGAGATTTACCAAGTGCAAATCATGTCTGACCAACCCAACTGCATTCTATGGTGAGGTGAGTGATACTGAGGACAAGGGCGGGGCCTCAGATGATGTGCACTTTCCTTTAGCACGATATCCCACAGCTTCCTTATCACTAAATTGGTGAGCTTTGGGCTGGATGAGTAGATTAAAAGGTAAGTGAAAAAATGCTGGATGCAAAGATGTGACCAGTGGTACAGTAACACTGTGACAGTGTGCAGCCAGTAAACCTTTGGAAACCCTCAAGGATCAATACGGGACCAATAATGCCCTAGCAACGTGGGTGATGTGACAGTGAACTCTCAGTAAAAGTGCGCACAGAACCCTCAAGTGGGATGAGCGCTCGTTACACTGGAGGGTTCTGAGGTGTGTCAACAGGCTGGAGAAATGGGTTTACGGGAACGTCATCAAGTTCAACAAAAACAGGCACAGGTTTGCATCTGGGGTGGACAAACCCTGGGCCACAATACAGTCTAGGGCCCACTCCCTGGGAAGCAGCTCCGCAGAAAGGGACTCTGAGGTGGGCTGTAAGGCGAACAGAAGTCAGCAGTGTGCCTTTGTAGCAAAGGTGGCCAACAGTATCCTACCCTCTATGAGCAGAAGTGTCACCAGCAGAGACAGCAAAGTGAACCTTTCTCTCCATTTAGACACCCCTGGAGTCCTGCGTCCAGTTTTGGCTTTCCTGTTAAAATCCAAATCCATCTGGAAACCAACGTATAATATCCAATTCCACGAATGATTTTGTTCTAAAACAAAATATATCCTTATTATGAAGCCACTGGCTACACTTGCCACCAAGAGAAGGGTAGGTTTAGAAAGCTTGTTGGTGCTCCCAATTAACATTCTGAACCTCTTTTATGTGACTGAGAAGTAACACAATTTTTAGAAGTATTACCCCTTCCTCCTCTCCCTGGTGCTCACCCTTGTCTTCAAAAATAAACAAGAGTAGTAGTCTCTACACACCTACCACCAAAGTAATAAAGGGCATCTACTGCCTAAACACTGGATTCTGAAGAAACAGCTACCAACACAGTATTCACTGGTTTTAATATTTTGGGAGATTTGTTTTGTTCTTTCAGTTCCAAGACCTCAATCAGCGCCAGCATCATGAACTAGTTTCAGTTTAGACTCCTGCTTGCAATGATCACCCCTTCACTCTATCCACTTTCTTGTCTAAAATGTACTGATAGTTCCACAACAGTTTTTAAAACTATATAGTGCTTTTTAATCAGCATCATAATTAACAAACTGGAAAATGAAATGGATATAAAAATAGAACTTCAAAGATCAGAGTAGGCACCACAAAGAAGTTGTCGTCAGTACACAAATAATAAGTAGGATCCCAAGCTGCAAATGTAGTACATTTTAAAGAAACTTAAAACCACTGGCAGAATACTAGCACCTTCCTCTGGAGATTGTAATGTTACTCCACTGTTTTCTTCTAAAGTTTAAATTTTATGCAGTTCTTTGAGTACCACAGGTTTTCTCCAGTTACAAAATACAGAAACTCTGATACAACCACTATTTCACTACAAATTCCCAGTGGTCTCTGAGAGTACATCTGAACTCCAAAAAGGCCAAATTTCATATGAAGCATGCTTACTGGGTGAAGACAAAATAACCATGGAAACAGCTGTTATACAAAATTACACAAACCTTTACAAAGCTAGAGCAAGCCTAAAAACTTCCCGTTCCTCGCAACTGTTTTTCTGGACAGAATATCATCCAGTTGAGCAAAATAAAGCAAGAGAAACAGATTAGCTCAGTGTCACCCAGTTTTTCAGTAGTGCACGATATACAAAAAATCTGCAACTTCTTTAATGAGCAGCTGATGCCTAACTTCACAGAATGGACAGTGCCAACACAAAAAATCAGCACTCCGATTTTGCTTTGAATCAGCAAAACAGACCCTACTTAATAGGAGGGGAAATTGTTTAACTATTATTGTATTTTTCCAGTGGGACAAATGTAACAGGAACGTGACAGAAACAAATCTTTCCTCTTCGTGTATTTAATATCCCCCTTTCCCAATACTTCCTACAGGCCTTACTGCTGGTGTGCTTCACCCGCTTGCTTTCCAGAGATGTTTGGGGAAGGCTTTTGGGAAGGCTTGCTCACTATGTGCATCTCTTTCACAATTCTCCGCATTTTTGCCTTTTCCTTAATACTGTTACTGAGAAAACTGCTGCCTGCTGCCCGCACAACCCTGAGAAACTCCACAAGTTTTATCACGTGGTTTGCTACAGAACGCTGCTGACAGCACTGCAGGTAAGTGTAAGTAGAGTGAAGCCTCCTACAACTTCTTCCAAGACTCTGCTCCATAACCACTGTCCATCTGGCCTCTCTATGGAAGAAAAGAGCCTGTTGGGTATCCGAGATGAATCTTTTAGCCTCAAGTAGTCATCTTCTTCCTCATACAAAATCTGGGCCCAGAATCAGCATGTCAACTATTTCTTGGATATCTCCCAGGTTCACATACTGCCTCTCCCATGAAGAAACAGAATAGGGAAAGCAAGTGTGAATAGCTACAAATAACATTTACATAAAGGGACAGTTCTATGAACTTGCTGGAACACTTCATTCTCATACATCAGGGCATGGAGTATTTCCAACAAATTTCAATGAATTTGGAGAGGAAGGAAACCATAGAAATGGTGCATCAACTCTTGCCACTTCAAGATTATATACTAATTATAGATTAAACTAATTGAGTCATTTGAGTATCCAACTCCCAGGGCAAGTTTAGAGAAGATATCTAAAAACGTCAATCATTGACACATGTCCAAGAACAAAAAAAGAAACCTAACTGGAGCTAACAAACCTTACTTGTAACTTTCTCTGGAGGTAGAGATGCATTCAGAAGTCACAGAGGGAATAATGACATTCCCTGTTTTCCAAAGTACAGGAATTATTTTGGATATTGACTTGTTTTAGATCTATGCAGAAGGAAATGCAGAATAGCACTATGCACTTCCCTAGCACCAAACCATGCAGCTGTTGATTTGGCAACTTATCCTGTGTTCCCACCCTCATATCCCTCCACAAGACTGGTTCACCAAGGCAAAAGATTTCTTCATGCGGTTGCTACTTAGCTGCTAGACCCGAAACAAGCAGTCAGACCAGCTTGTGTGTGGTAGAGGGGAGAAAACCTCTTTAGTAGCAGCCAGACTAGATCCAGTGAAGTCAAACATGAAATGGCACTCCCAGCATCTTAAATGCCTTTATGCATGGAGGACATTTGAACAAAAAAATATATGGCCATCCCTGTGACAGCAGCAAGAAAGCAAAGATAAATATATAAAAAAAATAATAAAGAAATGGGCAATACACGAGAGAAACAAAGAACGAACAAAAGAAGAACCACACAGACAGCAAGGTGGAAGCATTCATAGACCAGCCCAGGTACACACAGCAACAATGCAGCTACTTTGATAACTGGAAAACAAAAAAACGTTTGGCATAATGCAATATAAAATAGGGAATAAGGATAATAAGAGTTATTGGCAATTCTCTAGAAATCTAGAGAAAAAAATTAGGAAGACAGCAAACATCATGTTATATTAGATTGTTAAAACAGAAAAAATATTGCAAACAAAAAAGGTGCCACTAAAATAAAGCACGATTAAAAGAAACAGTAATTGACAACAACCAACCACTAACTGGAGAATTCAACAAAGGCAAATATCCAATAAAGCAATGGAAGAGCTTAGAAACATTCACAGAAATACTGTTTGCTGTTGGTCTCACTATTGCTAATTCATAATCTTCGTACAAATTTTTAAGAAGCTGCAGTAGGACAACTGCCAACTGAAAGACAGAAGACCAGTACCATTTAAAGTCCAGACCTTAAAAAACAACATAAAGAAATAAATGTAAAACTTATTTCAAAGTTTTAAGCACACATGCAAGTCAAGCATAAAGCACAAAAGAAGCAATGAAGTACATGGTTGTAAGACCATAAAGCAAAGTACCAGTACTAAGTGCTTGGGTACACAAAGAACAAATTATTTTTAACACACCTACCCTAATGCACACTATTCAACTTAGAAAAAAACGCTGAGTGTGAAAAGAAGAACTTTGTCTAGCATGAAAATTTTAAATAAAACCTTATTCTCCTAGCCTAATGTTGTAAATAAATAACTTCTTATCAAAACAATAACAATTATATTCACATAAAGCAATTCATTCACAAGAATTTTTAAATTTTATAGAAGAAATAAACAAGCATAAAAAGTAATTACCATTTCATTATGTACCATCAAATTAAATTTGTAATTCAGGCATTAAATCACAAGATTTAAGACTTCCATAGTATATGATTTTCCTTTACAAAGTTAATGAAATTTCCATTTATTAGCATTGAGATTAGAAATACTAATATGAGTATATGAACTACTAAAAAAAGTATTTTTCTTCCAAGTATGTTAAAAGAGGTTGGATCCTCAGTCCCCAATAGGTTTCATTAAAAATTAGGATGTCTATCAGTATCAAATACACCAAGACATACTGGGGCGGGGGGGGGTGGGGGGGGGGAATAGAACCACAACCATTTGCATAGATTTTTAGAAAAAAAAAATTAAAACATACAGTAAAATACAGATGCTATTTCAAGCACAAATAGTTCCTTCAGTGAATAAGGAATAGGTATCATTTTTACTGATCCTATTATTTTTAAGGTATCACAAAAAATCATTACATACACTTCAGAAAAGTAAGCTGATACAATGGTATGAAACACCACAACCTTTGGGGAAACCCAGTCTAAACAAAGTTTTGATTTATTATAATGGACATGGAGTGTAAAGGTTTATGTGGGCCTCACACGGGAGAAAGCACTCAAGACTCAGAGATCTCAGCCAGCAGCAGCTGTTGTTGGAACAGCAGCACGGCAACAAGCAAGGCTCCCTCATCTCTCCAAGTCAGACAGTTCCAAGACCCTTTTGACAATCAGCAAGACTTTAAACTGACCACTTTTTCTACAGCAACACAGGTTGGACACTTGTTTCCCAAGGCATGGGCGTCACTAGATTTTCAACTCATCCCTGCAGTCTAGAATGCCAAATCCTGAATAAGGGGTGACTGGGAACATCATACACATTCGTTACCCATTGCTTTTAGCACCAATTAAGAGGTATGTGAGAAATCATCCCAAGTCTGAGGCACTGTTTCATAATCAGCTGGACAGCTGCTGCAAGAAGTTTGCGATTCTAGATTATTTTCTACTTGGCCTTGTCTAACAGCACTGGAAGAGTAGAAATGCAGGGTGTCCTACAGGATATGCAGCAATTCAAACTTCCTGCTCAAGTTCATTCCCTTATATCAAAAGAGAGAGCCTAACCTGCACTGCCTTAGAGGCACAAGCAGAAGTGCTGAGTAGTCATTCTTTAGAATTGCAAAAATATACTGAAGAACAAGAACACATGATCTTACAGTAGTGATATTTCTGAAATAAAAAGATTCTGACAAACAGATTTGATTAAAACAGAACCAGGATCACCCTGTTCCTCCAAGGAGGATGAGATTAAGGGAAGAAAGGCAAAGGAACAGACATAAAAGATAAAAAATAACACTGTAACAGAAGCACAAGTGCATTTAAGCAGTTAATATTCTTCAAGGTACATTCCCAAACTTACAAACATTCTTGGAAAGAAAATGTGTGCAAAGCACATCCTCCTACTCAAAACTCCAACCACAATGGGATACTGAATTAAGCATTTCAGACATCAAAGGTACCTGTGAACTTTTAATTAGGCCATATTAGCCCTCACATGAATAAACACAGTGCTTTTCCACTTGTGAAATAAAGAAAAAGTTCTTGAAATTTAGTATTTCTAATTATCACAAAATCCTTCCAAGTGAAGTTGCAGAAAGGACATCATACAGATCATTTGATGCATGAAAGGATTTAATGGGATGCAAGCCAGCAGAGATGATTTTATCTCCTTCTCCTGCTGGCAACGAGTGGACTGACAAACTGGTGAAGTTCATATCAAATTAGTCTTGTGCTCACTGTCCGAGAAAATAGGCAAAACAGCAGGACTGAAAAAATTTCAGTGTCACTGGTAAAACAGCTTCAAAATAAACTCCTCCATTAACCACTCTGGTCAAATTCTGTACTCCTTCCTGAGAAATCCTGACTTTTCATAGCATCCCACTTGGAAAAAACTAGTTAAAATTTTGTGGGGCTTTTTAAATGTTTGTAAAATGTCAGTGTCAGAATACAGCAATAAATTTGGCTCACACTGTTTTAACTGCAACACCGAGATCACATCCCATTTCACACAGAACACAAAGTAAATCAACAGTGCAACTTCTTTAGAAATCCATCTCCACTGAGGATTTTACAGCTAGTCCTGTTTCAGAGCAATAATAATCTTTAACAGGTCCTCCCAAACTCTTGACAGTGTAGGAATTGACCTCTTGTCCAAAACAGAAGGCAGTTATAAAAGGGGTCCCCCCAGCTGAACATATCTATCATCTATGCTTACTCACAAAACAAAAGAAAACACCCATTTCACCTCATACCTGTAAATCACAATCATGCTATCATCATTTTAAGGTGTGATTCCACAGAAATTACATAAATAAGGTTAGAGTGCTCTTGTTAAAACTTGTCAATATGTTTACATCGTGAAATAATGACTTGTTTTATTAATTCAGAAATCAGACATTACATGGTGGGGCCTAAGAACAAGCATCGGGCCAAAGATTACAATGCCGTGTACTTCTTGAAGCTTCTTGCTCACATACCTGCAAGTGCCAACTTCAATTGGTTTTGCTATCATTCTGGCCTTGGTATTCTCAACCAAGCAATGGGGAAAATTGCTAGTGGGACTTCTAAATATTAATTCTTTCAGTGTTGCAAATAACTTAGATATAATACCAATGACTTCTCTTTTCTAATAATAGCAATTCTCCCAATGCTAGTTCAAAGAAAACATGCTTTGTCATCTTTGCAAGGGTGGGGAGTAGACAACAAACATATTTAAAAGAGAGATAATACCCTAGAGTGCAACCAGACTGAGGAAACCATTATTGGAGCTACTTCAGCTATCTAACCAGACAAGCTATTACTATTTTTGCTGAAGTAAGGAACTTCATGCTTTTCTTTTTCCACGCTGTTTTGGGGAATGGTCCAGACTGATATTTTAGAGTTGTTGCAGAACTGTGCATTCAGTCTCAGCAACTTAGGCCCAACTGTACACTCTAAGAACAGTCCTGAGTGACACTATCTTTTACTAGTAGCCAGCAAAATATTTAAAAGCAAGCACTTAGGAATATATGATAACTGTTCTTTGTAAAAGGTTAGTTCTCCTAATTTTAGCATTTCTCACATACTTTTAACTGTCACTTCATAAAATACAGAGTTATTTAAAGAGCTGTAATAGGAACAATTAGCGACAACACAGACCAGCAGTAGGGGAAATCTCATTGACAGAAAATACTGAAGGAGAAAGAGGCTTTTTTCTTCCCCAGGGCTTGCAACTAGTGCTCCAGCTAGATCTCATCTAGCAAATGAGCAAAAAAATCTAGCAAAAACACTGGCACTAAAGAAAGCCCCAGCACTCAAGTTCCACAAAAGGACAGGAAACTAATTTACTTCAGTACCCTGGTAAATGTCTACACATTTGAAAATGGTGCTTCCAGCAGAACATAGTTCAGACACATAAAGCACTAGAGCAATCTGCCACTGCCATGTATCAAGGAACAGAAAAAGTTAATGCTACAGTACATCAAGCACTTAACTGTGTTCTGCATCTTTCAGAGCTGTACTAATAGACTTTACAATGTGCTACTGTTGCAGGAAGGGTAGTTCACTATTATTCTAGAGCAAGTTAAAACAAGCTGCTGAGTCAACTTCTACTCTTAAAAATCAGGCTAATTTGCTTAGTTTTGCTCAGAAACAGTTCTCAATGGCTAGTAGTTACCAAAATTTAACCAAAAAAAAGTAAAAAGGTTGTTAAACCTCTCTGATAAACAAAATGTAGATTGTTCAATGGAAAGGAAATACTATGTGTAGTTAGTGAATTATCTTGACCGTTTGCAATAACAAGAAATACCAACACGTCAGAGCTCATTTAGTATGGCTCATTTTTAGCTGTGAGTAAGAAATAAAGTTTTCCTAATTTTTCAAATTTCAAAAATCTTCTCAATTGTCACTAGTACTGCAACAAGTTACTCTTGCTGAGAATTAAGTTGACAAAAATTTAGCTGTGGATAAATTCTGAAGGAAGTTCTCCCTAAGCATCTCAAAGCAGTTTAATGAATAGCTGGAGAAAAATAAAAGGAATCTGCTTCTCAGTTGAGATAAAATGCCTTCTTCAGAAGTAACACAGGCTGCAAATGCAGACAGCACTGGCCATCAATTTGGAAAACATCTAAAACTTCTTGTAAATTAAGTCAAAATCCTACTGAATGTTTGTTCCATTAGAATTTAGGACACTCCTGACCACCAAGAGCCAGAGCTGTAAAACACCAACTGATTCCCTGTGGTCAGTGCAGTGCAGTTGCCGCCGCACAAGAGGCGAGCATGACAAAGCCAGTTTTCCAAAAAGCCAAGAGAAAGACCATTGCAACTTGTGTCTGTCATGGCCTCACCACAAGAGAAAGTGCTGAAACAGTAAATCACATGGGAACAGGCCACACCGTCCTGAAAAGCAGAGAAGACATCTGATGAACAAGAAAAGGGGAACAAGTGAAAAGGCACAGAATGGCCAACACAACAGACTAGGGAAATGATGATCACAGCAGGACTCTGAACACATGCCGACAGAACGTATTCAATGTTACTGCAGAAATAAGTTTTATGGTGAAAAATTTGGAAATGGCATTTGACAGCTAGGTAAATAAATATATGTGCTTGGTTCAAAACCAACAGCCCTGGTTTTGAATGCAACTAAAATAAGATGGGCAGAAAAGGCCAAATAAAAAACACACAGAGTATTTTTTCCTGACAGGAAGTGTGATCTTCCCCTGAAATTACTGATTACGAAGTCCTAATCCTAACTGCATTCACACAAAACTGAAATGAATCTGCTGGGGTCTGCATTTATGGATACAGTCAAAGGATGTGGGAAATTGACCTTGAGAAACTCAACATTATGTTTTAACTGCAGGATTACAATACATGTAAAACCTGATCTGTCTTTCCTTCATGCCTAAACATATTTAAGAAAAAATATTTTCTACATTCTTAAGTTATAAAACTAGCAGCTATAGTGGAGGAAATGGATCTAAATTTTTAATGCCTAAAAAAAATTACAGTGATCTTGGCCACTCTAGACAATAGCAAACTTGACAAGTCCACAAATATCAAGCACCAAAAACTAGTGGAGTTTTTGCTTCTAATGTCAGTTCACCATAGAGTCAATCTCAATTTTCATATATAAAGAAATCATGCATCAGTAGACTTGAAACAATCTGCATATTCCTCCAAAGTGTGGTAAAGGTTCATGGGTGAGACTGTGTGCAGTTTCCCCAGGGTGTTGCAGCTACCAAGTCACCATCGGAACACCCAGAAAAGCACACTGGGAAAGGACTCCTCCAGCTCACCTCAGGCGGTACTCCTGACAGCCTAGAGCTGTCTGACTGCCTGAAGAACTCCCTACAACTGCTTTTCAGGCAGGCAAAGCCTGCAATTTTGCTAGACTCCCTTAAAATTTAAATTCCTCTCCTTGGCAGAGACCAAGGCTGGAATATTTTACCTTGAAGCATCATGTCCACAAATAACTTATATACAGGAACTAGAAGTAGAGGACATCAGAACCCTCTCCTCCTGACACCTAAGGGTAAGTGCCATAACTGGTCACCACACATAAAATCACTAAGATTTACCTCAACAAGCCAATGGATTAAGTGTCATCCACACTGCTATTCACACAATTTCAGCACTGTTAGGAAAAAAAAAAAATTAGTTCCAAGACAGAGTGTCTTGGATGGGCACACACAGCCACCATCAAAAGGAACAAACAGTCCAGTAGGAGGCACCGACCCAGAACGTTCTATGCTACCCTTAAAATAATCTAAATTACTATGGCTAATGCTTACACATCACACTCACCAACTCTCTTCAATGTAGCTTATTAATCCTGACCACCCACCAAATACCCTCAGTGCAAAAATAGGTCATGTATTTTTACAGGTTTAACTCATTCTGCAAATTTTACCCTCCTGGGGAAATCTGAGAGCTCATGGCTCTACAGAACTGCTTCTTAATGCCCTAAAACTTTGAACTGATGCAAATTGAAACGTGAAAGATACTGTTTAATATCATTCAGGAAAGCAAAGCTGAAATGTTCAGGTGTTGGAAAGCAAGCCTTTATCCTGCAAGACCTAAGCCAACTCACTTTTGGATGAATAACCTCTATAGTAGAATAAAATGACAAATTATAAAACATGGGTAACGCAGTTACTGTGTTGGAGAAATACCTGCACTCAGGACACCTTGCTGACATATTAAAAATAGAAAATCAATTGCTCTTTGTAGACAAAACGGAATACGGGGTAAAGTCTAATTACCAGCAACTGGAAAGCACTGCCAGATAGCACTGCCAGATTCCCCCTTTTAGAATGCCTTTGGACACAGCAGACATTTATAGCCCACGCTGATCCTCAAATACCTGCCTGCCTCACAGCCGAGCTGCTTCGGGACAGAAACCCTCCACCAGGCAGAGGTGAACCGGGGCAGCCAACTTCTAAAGATTACATACTGACACAAACTCCTGCAAGCACAGCCGAACCGCTCGGCTTAAGCCCTCAAAGAAGAAAGCAAACACGGAGCCTTACGAAGGACGAGGAGGCCAGAGGGGCTGAAGCCGGAGCGGGCGTGCGGGGCCCAGGCATCTAGGGGGGCATCTCCCCGGCGCCGCCCAGGGCCGAGGCGGGTTTCCCCTCACCAGGTGCGCTCCGCTCCTGCAGACACGGGCCCGCCTCG
>VZRQ01004617.1:4774876-4924967 GCA_013397975.1 Machaerirhynchus nigripectus
GGGGTCCGGCCGCGGGGCATAGAGCTCGAAACTGCGGGTAGGGGTTTTGCCCTGTCTCCCTTGCTGTGACCTGTGTCAGAGCTCTTCGGTGTAAGGCAACTGTGCCGCGGACGCGAATCGAGCTGTTTTGTTAAATTTCTGACCAAGCAGCATGTCTCTCATCCACCAGTGACGTACGCCGCTCTGCGCGTCTTTCCCTGTCCTAGATGCTAAGGAAGAGCGCATGTCCTATCTGGAGCACAAGTCCTGTGAGGAGCGGCTGAGGAAGCTGAGGGTGTTCAGCCTGAAGAAAAGGAGGCTCAGGGGTGACCTTACTGCTCTCTACAACTGCCTGAAAGGAGGGTGTAGCTAGGTGAGGTCAGTCTCTTCCCCCAGGCAACCAGCGACAGGGCAGGAGGACACAGTCTTAAGCTGCACCAGGAGAGGTTTAGATTGGATATTAGGAAGAATTTCTTCACTGAAAGTGTGTTAAGACATTGGGATGGGCTGCCCAGGGAGGTGGTTGAGTCACTGTCCCTGGAGGTGTTTAAGGAAACAATGGATGTGGCATTTAGTGTCATGGTCTAGTGGACATGGTGGTGGTCAGTCATTGGTTGGACTCGACGATGTCAGAGGTCTTTTCCAAACTCATTGATTCTGTGAAAGAAACGTCTATAAGCCTGTTACCTTATTACAGTGTTGTTAAGTAATGGCGTAAACTATGGAGCAGAAACACATCTCAGAAACAGAGCCATGTCTGCCCCAGCCCAGAGAGCCCTGGGGTGATGTACCCCCACACCTCAGTATTTGAATACACGGAAAAATTCCTGTCTGAAACTTGCTCTTTCTTTAAGCACTGTTCTGTGGGCTTTTGTTTGCGTGCTTGTTTTTTCACTGGGCTTTAAAGTTACAAAGTTAACCTTAGGTGCATCAGGAGAGTAGAAATAAGACGGGATTTTTTTCTGCATTGCCAGTAACACAACACGCACACCAAATAAATACTAGTGGTTTGCAGGAAAGATGGAGGAAAAACAACACTCCTCTTTTAACGTGAAGAAAACCAACCTTCTTCAATTAGAGTGTTTTTTCTCCCTGAGTAAAAGCAAAATCTCTTCTTGCAGAAATGTGAAGCACATTAAGCAGTTCTTAAGGCTGATGGGTTTTGTAGAAGTTCTGTAATCTTCCCAGGGATTGTTAAATACGCACCATTTCAAGGTTGACCACTTCTTAGTTTTATTTGCGAGTATTAGAGTTTCAGTTTTACTCATACAACTGTTTTTCCCCTGTCAGAGACCCAGTTGTTTGTTATGTGAAGCAAAAAGAGCAGACTCTTGATACTCATAACTGTTTATTTGCCTTTTCTAAATAATAAAAAATTACTATTTTTTAAGTGTCTAATACACTTTTTACTTCTGAGTCTATAATTTTGATTGTTTAATGTTAGCAGTACTCTTTTCCCCCAAGCTGATCCCCCCAGGGAAAATCCTAATCTCACAGCACACACAACTCTACTTTAAACAATAGGCTTGGCAGTAACAGAGCCATGCAGTGGTCTTGCACATGGTATATCACCACCTTGATAAACTAAAAATTGTTTTAAACCATTGAGCACTAGCAGTTGTGAAATACCAGTTCAATTGTATTGCTCTGGTCCCCTAAAGTTTTGTAGGTGCTTATTTGGCAGACATATGTGTGCACAGCTGGGATCCATATTCTAGGCTTTCATTGTGCTTCAAGTCAAGCAAATAATGCTCTGTGCTCAGATCTGTGGTACAGGAAATCCTGAAGGCACCCATAAAATAGCAGAGTGATCAGTAAATGATCAGTAGTTTGTAATTATGAAAAATCTTCAACACATACTTAGGTAGATAGGAAATAGAATCAAAATACTTAACCACCTAATGCTTGACATGTCATTGAGTCAATAAATATGGCCTCTGGGCAAGGCACAGGATCATGAACTGACAAATTACCTAGTTCATAAAATGTAAGGGGTAAGAGGTAAAAATCTTATTATATTTGTGAATATATATAAATAATAGTAGTTGAACCAAGGTAATAGTCTAGAAAAACAAACTTTCTAGGCACTGTATCTCTTTACCTTGTATGTTTAAATGTAGCAGTTAAGGTTTTCAAAAGAAACAATCCCCTTTGAAAACTTACTGCCAAGATATATATGTATCCTAAGTGTGCTAGATGTAAAAGAAGAGCAATTCTTTCGCAAATCTCCCACCAAGATGAAATCACAATTAATACTTTGTGCTTGAATTTGCCCCTACTTCTGCTTGGGATTTGGCAGCCCAACCGCATAATAGTCTGGGAAGCACCTTCTGGTCTTGTACTGCTGGAATAAACCTACCAGTACTTCCGTTGAAAACTCTGATTTTACAGCAATCAGCACAGCCTTATTAGCGTTCAGAATTTTTCTTACGCTAGAATCCATTGTTCTAATTTTTGGTCAATATCACCTCTACTTCAAAAGGGAAAGCCAGCGTAATTGCAACAGCAAGGAGTGAGGCTGTGAGGAAGGACTGAACCACATAAAGATAGACTCAGGGCGGAAGAGGCGGCATCATAAAGGAGAGGTGAGAAGGGGCAGCAGCTTGGGAAGAGGATGGTGTCAGGGAATTCTTGAAAAACTGCTGGGAGAAAGAGAAAAGAAATCTGCAGTTATGTTGTCAGTTCCCATTCTTAGAATAAATTGAAAAAATGTACAAATTCCTTTTTTTTTTCTTTTTTCTTTTTTTTTCATTTTTTCCCTTTTTTTTCTTTTTTCTCATGCTTCCTGGGAGGGACAGTGTTCCTAAATTAGCATGAACAGGTCTAGAAATGAGGCTTCAACAGAGATTGAAAGAATTATCAATAGTGGGCCAGAAGCACTAGAACACTTGTTTCCCTGAGCCCATCTTCAAGTGACAATAACTCCATTAGACTTGATGAGTCATCCATAAGAGAGTTTTATCTATTTTCTCCTTTTGCATTCATTACATACAGCTCGGGACAGGCGCTGCAACAAGCCAGCATATTAACAGCAGCCGGGCAGCCACATTAGCACCATGCTCATCCAGGCAGAGCAGCACACGCCTTATTTTTCATGCCACTTCCACAAGCCCACAAACACGGTGTGAAGTACTGTGATAGGGCAAGTATTTATATCTGTAGTCAAATGCAAACCTGGCAGAAAGTGTTTGCACCCAGTCCTTAAAATACTCACAGAATTTTTTTCTCTTAGGCCTAGACGAATGCTTAGTTCATCTAGAAGGAGTAACCTGAAAGTTGATGGCTGCAAATACCTTCATAGTTATAAAACAACTCCTACCTGTTGCCAAATATCTTCGTGTTCTTTGCACTCATTACAGTTTTCAAGCTAAAGGAGTTGTTTAATGGTCTAGATCAACCTTTTGAAATCCCACTGGATAAACTGGAAGCCACGGGGCTGTGTATTGAAATGATGGATGAATGCAGCATTGAAATCTGAAATACAGCAGGAGGAGATAGGGATAGCACCATCACGCTCTACATGCAGAAGTTTATAAAGATTTTGTAAAGTAAAGCATAGGAAGTGACCTAAGTTAAGAGACAAAAATACAGTCACGAGGGGGAGGACACAACACACACAGAAGCAGGGGCATAAGCAAGATTTAGCAATAAAAGAGCAACTGTGCCAACTTGCAGCGAAGCACAAAGGAGTGCAAATTATTTTCCAGCCCTGAAAGGAGGGCAGTTCCGCAACCTAAATAACTGTTAGCTCACCAGCGTCTGAAAAATGAAATTGGTGACCTAATTGCCATCGTGATAACCTCTGAAAGAGCAGTAACCTGCGTATGGAGAGCAAAAGGATATGTTCTCATGGCTTATGCAAGAAAACAAGTGAAAACTAAGGAAAGGGGAAATTACAGCTAGGGTTGGGGGAGGGACGGACTGAAAGAACAACAGACTGATTTTGCTTTACAAAGCAGTTTCATGGAAGTGGCTACAAGACTCTTTCTGTCATCAGCAAGCCTGAACTTCTGCACCTTTCTCTACAATCTAGAAAGATCTTTTACAGAGTTAGTTCTGAACACTGTAAATTAGTTCTGATTGTCCGTAACAAAGGATGCAAACCAAAGTTTTTCTTCTGTTCTCTTGTTTAAGTTGCTTGTAGCTCAGGCTGGCAGTATGGTTAAAGTTTGCATAGGATTGTTTAGTTCAGGATTCACTCTTTTTGTTGGGGGAGAAGGTGAGGTGGAGGAGATCTGAAGAATTTGTAGTCATTAAATATTTCAAGTATTAAGTCTTAACTGTTTAAAAGCAATTCTCTGCGATTGCATTCCATTCCATTTAAAATAAGGTCACATGACCCCAAAAGTCTACATAGCTACGTGATTGAAAGGGGAACTCAAAATATCTTTTATGTGTGAAATTTGAATATTCCGTTATTTCAGAATGTTGCCAGCTCTAAGCTCTTTGGTCTGAGTGGCCTGATCAGAAGTTTTGTTTCTGGTTAGGATCACAACTGTATAATTTACAATTAAAGATCTCATTCACTTTATGCTTTATGCATCATTCACTGAGATGCAGCACAGACAGAAGATGCAAGAGTGTATGTGAAAGGGCCACTCGAGGCAATATGATGTGGATGTTAGGCATTAGATAAATAATTACTGAAGAAGCATCAACTTTAATTCCTGCTTCATCCTTTGCAATAAGGATGCAGTATCTCCCCAATGTTCCTATTCTCAAAACTGTTTACTGGAGGCTGAAATTTCTTTTAAAGATTTTGCCAGCTTACATGTCTTCACTGTAGTGAACATTTTGCTATTCAAACAGCTGTCTGCAGCTAGACAGACACTGTTTGCCTTAGCAGCTTAATCCTAGTTGTCTAAGTATTATAATAAAGATAAGCTGTATTTTTAATACAAAGAGAACTTCCAACATTATGGTGTCTTTTTCAAAAGTCTACCATGACACAACTAGAGTCATGTCAGAATTGTAACATAGATGTTAGTCATCAGCTGCTTAGCTTCTGGCTGATGACTTTCTGTGAAAATACTGCACACAAACAGGAGGCTTCCTATGCTATTTGTACACTGCTGATACAAAGGCAAGCAAGGTCAAATGCAACAGACTGTTTAGAAAAGTCACCTTAATTCTTAAAATTCCTTTGAACAATCTCCACGGACTTCTTTGTCTGAATGATACAGTAATTTGTAGATAAAACTGTTAAATGGAATTTTTATTCTATGTTATGGTAAATGATCCCACTCCTTTCAAGTGGGTCAAGAGTCATGAAAGCATGTCTGTGATTTAAAGATATTTCTATTGCTCTTCAGACTATTTGCTGTTTTCCAAGCTTGACCTGGAATCAGCAACTACGCAGTGCAAAAGGGTTTGGATAGTTTCTCTTCTGAGATTTGAACCCCTGAGTGTGTCAGGCAGGTAGATCAGTCTATGTAATGGGCCCATCAGTTTAAAAAATACCTACTTTTTGTATCCTCTTGAGCATACATATGGGCATTTTTAGAACATACTGCAAACAATTTCCTTGCATGGGTTTTAATTTTGATTGGTGATAGTGTCGCAGTGGACTCAGTTTACTTTTCTGGTAAGAAGGATTTGTTTGCATCATTATGTCATAGTGATCCTTCCAGACATTAGGTGTAGGTCCCAAGCAGGAGCTTGGGCTTGAATTTTTAGGTTACAAACTTCTACAGCAGTGATTACAGTGATACTGACACTGTGATTGTTACAACAATACAGAATTTTGCCAGCGACTTAAGAACAAAATTAAGATACTCAGTGGCACAGAGAACACAAAGTAAGTTATAGCTAAAACATTTTGGGAGGAAATACCCACTTAATAAGACTAACAGCTAGTAAAAAAAAGACAAACAGGAAGCAAAGTTATTCACTATGCATTAAAAAATTTAGCATCATTTACCATATTTGTACTCTGCAAAATTAGTGTCTATTGTGTCCTCTTTACATAAATCCAGATGAAGATATCATCCTGAGAAGTTTGAGAAGTCTGACTGCAGTTAACACATGGTACAAAAGGTTCTTGGTTAGGAAGTGTATTTAAAAAACAAAATCTGAGCAGAGAGGTATTAGAAGGGATTCTAAAACTTTTTTTTCTTTAAGCAATGTTTTCAACTGAGTCCTAAAGGCCTAATCCATAATCAACAAAATTTCTAAGACAATTAATCTGCTTCTAGGGGATGAATGAAGGGGAGAAAATGAGAAGAATTGAATAGCTATGAGTAAAATAAATATTCTGTCTGCAGTATCATCAACCTCAGGTGTTCAGAGCCATTAGCCAGGCTCTAAGAATCATGACATTGGAACTGAAAGTTGTTTACATTTTCTGTGTCTCCTGAACCTCTAAGAAATTGTCAAGTCATATTTTCAGGCTTTTCTTTGCAATCATAAGCACTCCAGAGTCTTTTGAAAGCTTATCTGCTCTGGCAATAAATGACTTGGCTCCAAAAACTATAAGAAAGAAACTAGATATTGTAAGTTACAGTAAATTTTTAGGACTTGGCAAAAACTATGAGAATACTGGAGAGCTTATTATACTTTTCTTCCATTGTGCATCACCGATGTTTGCATTTATGTGTGAAGGACTTTATTAGTACTGTATATGCTCTCAGAGTTGAAGCTTTAGACCTTTGATGCCACCTTGGGAATTGGCTGCATTCTTCTGCTCATTTGTTTTGCTGCCCACTTACGGCAGTTTGTTCGTAACAAACACGTATGCAACTACAAAATGTAGAGATTTAATTTGATCACTGGAAACAGGCACAGTAAGTTCAAACACCTGAAACAAAAGGCTGCTTGTAATCCATTAGGAAGAGGCAAGACAGAGGAGTACAACAATCTTTGCTTTTTTGAATGACAACATTTCCTCTGCTTGTCTGGGAGTCTCACAATACTCTCTCCTGTGTACTTTACAACAGAATTCAACATCTGCTCCCCTGAAGGAGCATTAAAAACTGGTCCTATGTCAATGCCAAATTGTTTTTCATGTATTGCAGGGACTACCAAGTCCCTCCTTCACCAGAAAAACCTGTTCCTCAGGCACTCCTGTTCCTCATAGTTGGATGCATAGTCAGAGAGGCCATTATGAAGAATTTCGTTTGGGTGGATTTTATATACAAGATTTATCCCTGACGAAAGATTTGATACCTCTAACTGTTTCCATGGTTTGTTGCCTTCATATTTGGCATTCTGTTTTTCACCTTAAGTAAAAAAACCCTCTGATTTTGTTTGTTTACTTTACCAGAAGGACTAAATGCCACTTGTTCTTTTCTCATAGTTTACATCCAGCTCCCAGAAAGACAGACAAATTTCTCCACAGTTCATTGTGAAAGAATCAGAACCATGTATGCCACTACTGCTGACATGAGGACATCAGCAATACAACTAAGGTCACGAAGGATCAGTAAAGGCATAACCTTAGACAGGATTTTGCAGAGTGACTCACACACCTGAGTAGTAATCCTTGCAGCAAAGGCATATCCTAAAGTAGGACGGTGAAATTTTCCATAATAAATCCCGTAATTTCCTGATAATTCCTGTTCTTTCTTAAAATAGGTCCTCTGGAAATGCGAACTTGAAAAGAATGTGTAAGTCTAAAATGCATGTTTTGTCTTTCCCTTTCTCCTTGATGTCAGTGGGTTTAACAAAGGATATAACTTTTTCTTCAGGCTGAGAATACAGTACTTTAGGCTTATTTATGTCCCATATTACAAGCAGTACAGATGCTGCAGTCAAAATATAGTCTCAAACTAAAAGTACAATCACAGGGATTTTATTTGAAAACAATGAATATAAACATTACTTGACCCAGACTACTCTGGAGCCAAAGTTGAGACTGCAATGTAGAAAACTACACTAAAATCTCTTTAGCAACTATGCACAGGAGTGTTCAATGCAGTTTTGAGTTGAAATTTAGATCTGCTTACTCATCGTAGTCTTAAGAGATTGTGGATTTACACAGATAACTGCCAGAAAAAGCCTGATTTACTCCAAACTCACCAGTGCTTTGGAGGTGAAAAGAGAGAAGAGAAAAGATGTGTTCTGTCCAAGTCTAAAATATGACCAATTTTAAAATCATTATTTTGAATTTTTATCCACCTATTAAATTGAAAACTTGCCAGTTAGGAACAATATTAGGTACATCAAGTTCTTCCTCAATACATGGTGCAATGAAAAACTTAGATAATGCCTTCAGGTGTTGCCAGAGTTAAAAACCAAACAGCACCTAGCTCTCTAATTTAAGTTGCAAATTATCTGACAGAAGTGACAAAGAACAAGGCTGCAACAAATATTTTCCAGTTATAAAACATAAATCAGCTGCACTAGATCTTTTCTTGATCCTTTCTGGAGCAGTCCTATGAACATACAGTTAAAAAAATATATCAGGGGAAAGAAAAAAAATTAGGTTAGAATAATATACTTTTAAAGAAAATTTAGGATTAAAAAAAAATTAAAATAGAATTACAGTCTCATTTACATCCAGCTGTGTAAAACAAACATCTGCCTTGCAAAGTCTAGTGTTCATCCATCTGTACTTTCTCTGCTCACTCAGTGCCATTTTTATTTTTTCTTTTGTTCTTCACCCTGCAATATCTGGATGATACTTTTTTACTTCTATTCCTCCATTTTCATAGGGGGAATATGCTTCCTTTCAGTCCCTAGGCCCCTGGTGTGGCAACAACTCCATATTCCTTTCAGAAATACTTCTCTTTCTCACAGCTCAGCATGAATATGTCTTTTGCTTGGCACCTGGGGAAAGTACCATCCCAGGGGAGCGAGCAAGCTGCCAGGATTTGTCTGTGTTCTGCCCTTCCCTCAAACCAAAGAGCTTCTATCTCTGAGAGGAGATGTGCTCTGGGATAAGGCTGATGGTAGCTATCAAAAGCATTTCTGGATATGATAGTCTCACTAATGGAGAAAGGATATGTTTGCTCTGTAACTTTAACCTGTATAGCTTTTCAGTAAATATGAGACAGCTTTAAATAGACAAATAAGGTTCATCACTGTTGCAGGTTCTGGGGTTGGTTTTGTTGCTTGACCTAAAGCTGCCATCTGTGAAGGCATGTGCCTGAGCCATGTGATCATGAAGGATTCTGCTGTAGGCAAGCAAGTTTTTGACCTTCCTCTTGGATCAGAAATGCTTACTTATGTGAATCCTGAAGTCTTAGAAAACCAGGGAGGTAGAGAAAATGCATATCTGGTTTGTGATGCAGGTACCCCTTGATTCAAACCCCTCCATCTTGGTTACTCCTAATGCTTTAAGCCCTCAAAAACTTTTGCATCTGTCAACTTTACTACTGGAATAACTTTTATAATCATTCAATGCACAGAACTAACACAAATATGTTAAAGTGACTGTTGGATTGTGACCAAAGCACATTTAGACATCTTCTGCCACCTGCCTACTGACTGGGTAGCTCTATTCCAAACGGTGCTCCACAAGCAGATTAATATTTAAAAAGATGTGATCAGACTTCTTCTCCAAAATCTGGAGATTTCCAGGACGCAGAAGACCTCTTTAGCAGTCTTTATCCAAAAATAACTATAAAGAGACAGAGCTCTTTTCCACAAGGACATTTACTTCTGGGATGATAAGGAAAAATACCTTCCTTACCTTAGGTGAGAGATGTGAATAGAATTGCATTTATTCACTGGGGTGCACATAGCTCGGACTAGGCTAGTTACACAGAAGTTGGCAATGCGTTTGTAAACTCCTCCGTCAACTTTTACATTATATCTAGAGAGAGTTCAATTGTGGAATGAAGTACAATGAATTGGAAGGAATCTAGAATGAATTGGAGTCCTGCATTCAAGCTAGAGAAAGCATAATTACATTTATTTCCATTGAACATTTTCTTTTTTTTTCTTTGGAGTTAACACACTCATCATGTATGTAAAGTACACAGCTGCTGATTAAAAGATTGCAAAAGAGAGGCAGAAAAAACCTTTTTAAACATACAGAATAAAATAGGTTGAGTGGCATTTTGTGATTTGTTTTCTAATTAGGAATGACATTTAATTTTAAGACTTGAGCTGTTTTTAAGGTAACATTTTGTTGGTTCAGGTGCATATGCCTACTAGTGTGATTACTGATTGTAACTCTCAGGGTTTTAGGCACAGATACATGGTCCCTTATCTCTTTTTCCAACAGTCTCAGTTTTAATGTGTAGGACCATACTTACTGTTGTGAGTGACACAAACCCAAATTTAATTTTGCTTCCAGTTTTTATATATTATGTGTACTTCTAGATTATTAAGGAAGCTGTAGGTTTTAGATCTTCACTGACTTCACCAGTATTGGTGGTAGACCTTTCTCTTCAAGAAGAACGAGCTTGTTATGCAGACCACAAATTGTCATAAGGTCAGTTTTGAGATGTGTAGGCATTAGCACTGATTTGACAGTTTTCACATTAAAATTCTATGATCAGACTAATAAAATGTACTTCCTTCATAATAAATATTTTTAAGTTGTTTATCTAAAAATGGCAACATTTACAAGAAAAATTCACTTTTTTTAAAGTACCCCAACTGTATGAGATGCTTCATAGAAATAAGCAAAACAACATCTATACTGATTACTTGCAAATAAGAGGCTGCAGTGATGGCTCACAGTCTCGTTAACCTGACAGAAATTGACTCTGTCTCATGTGCCCAATTGCTCACTCCCATCATCTTCCTTAATGCTGGTACAAGCAGGGAGGCTTTTGAGCAGGCACAGTCAGGCAAGCTAAAGAGCACATGCACCCATTTTTGCATGTAATCAGCAGGATTTAATCACATTAAACAGACTGTATAATCATGACCTGATTCTACAAAACTGTGAGTTTGAGTTTTGCATCTTAAATGACTGCACATTTTAATCATGTTATAGCTTATATGATATTAAGCATAAAGCAGGAGACCTATGCTACAGAAATCTATTTCCACTTCAATAGGATGCAGTTGACAGCAATACTGAAGGAAAACAGTGATGAGGGAATTAGTTGGCTGGATATGTGCTTTTTATACAATATCAAAAATAGGTGTGCCACAAAATAAAAAGAGGAAGGACAGGGAACCAGATTATTTCCTGTTTTGCTTTTAAAAACTTGTTTTCTTTGAAATGCTTGCCTGTCTTTAAAAAATGCTTTAAGCAAACTACCTGGATTAAATCAAAACAGTAATTATGATTTCATGAGTTATTCTGTATCTTTTAAGACTGAGGCTTTGATCTCTGACATGTTATATTATATTAGTGTTTATTACAGACCACCATGCTGTTACTTGACAAATAGGGGATCTTTCATTATGCTGGGACTTACATATAGTTACAGAATCTTGCTGGGACTATAAAAATAATCTTTTTTCCTATATAAGCTTAATTCTATGGTTCAATTTTGGTTTTTTATGAGCAATCGGGAAATTTTCCAAACCAAATAAAGCATCAGCCATTCTTTATGTATTTGCTGTTGTATAACATGCAGATTACTGCTGAAGGGTGTGTTTTAAATTGTATTTTCAAATTGGTTTTTATAAGATAACAAAAATGCCTGTGTGAGCTCAAGTGTGTGTGTGTGTTGCATGCATGCATGAATACATGCATGTTTATCTCTCTGTTTTCCAGTAATGCCTTTGAGCCCTTTGGCTAATTCCAACCAAATTAACTTAGGACCATAGTTCTAAAAATAAATATGTTCCTACAAGGCTTGGAAAACGGCCAAGTAAAATAAGGAAATCTTACCAGTGTTCTGATTAAAGGAGAAGTTGTCGTGTAAGTGCATACATTATTAGACACTAGAGAAGCTACCTTGAGGACACCCTGTTTAATTATCTCAGAAGTGGAAAAGAGGGATTTCTTGGCTAAAGCCTAAACTGGATGGTGCATGTTAAGATATATTCAAGATGCATAGCTGTCTGGATTTATGCCTTCTTTCTTTACCAGCCTTGGGAGTGTTTCCAAGTCCTCCATTCATGTGCAGCCTTTGATGAGCAAAACTCTTTGAAGAGTTTTAAAGGGTACCTGTTGCCTCCATCCAGCCTGTGTAGATGTTTGTTGCCTGCAGATAGCAGCACCAAATAGGCAGAGTGTCCTTCAGGAACATGCATCCATACTGCTATCCTGTCTTCCAGCCTCTGGGATGCTCTATAGTGCGTGGCAGTCAGATGATTAACTGAAATGCTTAAAGATAGATTTGCAAAATCTTCTCAGGTCATTTTCACCTGTGAAGTCATAGGACAATCTCCACGGACTAGCAGACACTTGCTGCTGCCTGCCACCTTCAACCGTCTCCAGAGCACTAGATCTCATAGCTTAAAGGAATTGCAAGTTGGAGAAACTCTGCAGGGTGTGCCCCCTTTGATACTTTAAAACTGTTTTGTTGTTGGTTTTTTCCCCATTTGTCTGATACTTCCAATCCAAATACTATATGGCAGAATAAAAGATTCTCATTAGTCTCACGTGTCTATGGTACTTTTGTCACACTTCTGGGACTTACATTATCTTGATTTTCTTGAAACCTCCAGACACATTAAAAAAGTTTCTTAGTTTTGTGGTTGAAGAGAAAGATGAAAGAAATTATGTAGTAAGATAAAAGCAAATCAAAAAGGGAAAAAAAAGCCTAAAACTTCACACTCACAAAGATAATTTAAGACTTTTTGTGATTTTTATTAATGAATTCATATGTTCTTATATTGTCCTTGTATATTAATAGCGTGTCTTAACCAGACAAAGATGTTAAGGAGGACATTCAGAACACCCATAGCAACAGCAGTGCTACAGTCACATACTACTTTTAGATTTTTTTTGTTTGCATAGAAAAGGCTCTCTCCATTTGGCATAGGATAGAACTACTATAAAAATGTGTTCTAAGTTGTAATTTGGTCTTTTCTGGTTATTCTATATGCAAATATATTCAAAATGCTTGATGAAGTACTAAAGCTTTCTTCTATGTGAAACTGCGTTTAATATAGAAATTAAGAGGAGATTGATTTATTGCTATACTTATTTGAATTGATGGACATTTCATTTTGCAATAGATTTTCCAAGTTCTAAAATACTAAGAAATATAAGGACAACTATTTACCTCTTTCAAAGTGATTATGGAGGACATTTGGGGAAGTAATCATCATCCATGCATGAAACTATTGCTTTAAAGGCAAACATCAGTAGCTTTTTCATGTAATGGTGCATATACATAGTAAGAATTTGGAAGCTTTTATGGAGTTTGTGATCTTTTATGGAGCTTTTGGGGAATGTTGGTACTTCTAAAATATTTTGCCATAGAAACTAGCATGGAAGGCCATTGATATAAAAAACAGAGTCTAATTAAAAGCTTTAAATATCTGTGGATGCGTTCCATAGTTCAATCATAAAAACTTATTTATAGCCAAACTGTTTTATAACTAAATATATATTTACTTAAATGCGATGACCAAAATACACAATGGAGAAAAGTTATCTTATTCAAGGTACAGTTTCTTACTATTTCAGTTAAGGTATGAGATTTCAAAATAAAATGGTGGAAGCTCCTGTAATGTCTTCCTACAAGACCTAGAATTACAAAGCTTAATATTCATGGTGATTTTAAGTTAAAAATTTACTTTCAAAGGCTAGTTATGTACCTTAAGGAGCACAATAAGCTGTCTTAAAAATGTGGAAATTAATTTTAAAGTTTGGTTTTCTGTGGATTTATGATATAGTCATGTACTCTTGCAATAATCCCATGTTGCCACAGGTCCATATAGCACACCCACTGCAGAACTCTGGTCTTCTCCAAGACCTTCTCCAAGATTATGAGGATAGTGCTCATCCCTAGCACTATCTCCAGTGTCCACCATGGTTGGCAAATATAGCCCAAATAGCCCAGCACCCAGCATATCCTAAATCTACCTTAATTTTACCTGCTGTCTTTATGGTGTGACTAGCAGCTGCGCTGGCTGGCTGGCCAGTGTAAGTAGACCAGCCAAGCACTTCTGATAAATAGGATATAAAATGTTTCCTTTGTATACGTCTTTTTTCTAATGAACATTAAAACCTCTTTTCTCTCTGGAGGTGCCGTTTGTTTTTTTCACTGAATATGAAGACATATATCAACTGTGAAACCTTAGGGCTTTTTGTGGGCACTGATGCTACCAGGCTCCAAGTTACCAGGAGAGAGCTTGCACAAGCAGAACCATTTCAGGGTTGTGCACTTCTAGGGAAGTGTACAAAAAAAAAAGCCAAATTAAAGTTTGAGAAGTCACATCTTTTGACTCTCTTTTGCATTTTTTTCTTAGTGGCTTTAACATAAAACCCATGAACAATTATATAGAAGTAATTCTGCGCATGATCTTTTTGAATCCCATGCATCCAATCTAATGCATTGGGTCCTAAAGTGATATTGGGTTAAGTATATGATTCTGAGCTGCTAAAAAGTGAGAAACAAATTAAAGCTGAAGGAGAATGAGCCTCTGAATCAATATGTCTCATGTGAAGTCACATCATATTCCCTGTATATGTATTCAGGGATGATCCTTTACTCTAGAGCTCAAATGTATAATAGACTAGGCCCGCCACTTCCACGGTAGTTTTGCCATCCCTGGATTGAGAGTACAGGGTGTCACTGATGAGCATTTTAGTTGTGAAGCTCGTTCTACATTGTCTGTCAATCCAATTATAATTATGTTTATTCATGAAAATCTGTAGTAGTTTCTGATGTTCTCCCAAGCTTCTAACATTAGTTCAGGAATACCGTAAGATTCTTTCTTTTGCCAGCTTCATAACAATCTGTCTGAATTTCCTTTTAATCACGTTTTCTTCTTTTTTTTTTCCCATATAGGCCCCAGGAGACCTAATGTGGTGCATTAAATCTTCTACAGTTATGGCTCTACCTTTATGCTTGGCTGAAGAACTGACTCAAAATTAAAAATAAAAACCTCTCCAATCAAAGGATGAAGCTACTGATAGGTGTATAAATTCACAAAATTGTTTAAAATTCAGAATATATATCTAATGCAGTTGCTATCTGTCAGACAGACACCCATGTGAAAAACCACATTTCTTACAAAATTTTGGACAAGCTGTTTTCAAGAATTACTGTGTTTTATTCATCACAACAATTGCTTAGTAAAAAGTTTCTTGAAGATTAAAAATCACATTCTCTGAGGCAAAGCAGCTCGTTACTAATGGGAAACAAGTATTTTCCCCAGTCTTCATCCCAGCTGGTTCTATTAATGTTTCTAAAGGCATACCCATGTTCAATGACCTTTTTAGGATAATTTCGCTTTCTGAGAGGATTTCAGAGGCGATCTGGTTGTTTAATGGTATCAGTTGAGCCACTCAAAGCAAAATTTTGGAGATTTGTTTTTTAATCAGGGTGACTAATTCTGTAACCAGAGGAATTCTCATGGTGACTGAAGAGATACAGTTCATGTCAGGGCCCCAAGTGCACAGAGAGGCTGCAATTGCTGTTAGAGTCCTCACCTGAGACCTGGACCCACACAGCTGCTGCCCCTGGCCCAAGACCTCAATTTAAGACCTCTGTCTTGACCTTTATTTGAAACTTAAGTCCCTTACCATTGATTTAAATGGGTGGAGAACTATGCCAAAACTCTCATTTTTCCATGTGTACTGCAAACATATTCCTTCTCAAGCCCCCTTGCTCAACATCTAGTAGAGTTAATAAAACAGGTTCCCTGTCTAAAATCTGCAGCTAATTTATAGCCTGATCTAAGTTTCCACAGTAGCATCTGAGAAAATAGAGGAAGGAGTGGTGGGGAAAGCAGTAGGAGTGAAATAAGCAAGAGTATGCATCCCTGGGAGAATTAAAGGTCCTGGATGCTTCCCTATGTTTTAAAAGGTCTTGTGTGGTTTTTCACAACATGTGCCAGGCGACACTGGTTCTGTACTGGGGTTATGACTTTTATACCGGGGCTATGAATTTTCATGCTGATCTGTTTGCCGTGCGTAATTCTGCAAGAAGTGTTGGAGAATTGTAGAATGGTTTGGGCTGGAAGGGACCTTTGCGACGCCCTCCTGCAGCTCCCGTCGGTGCTGCGGTCTCTGCCAGCACCCTGTGGTGGTGCTCGGCAGGGCCAGCGGCGCCGGGGTGTGGCTGCAGGGTGGGAAATGGGCTGTGACTCAGCCTGCTCCCCCCAGTCCTCCTACCCCAAATCGGTGTCAGCTCAGGCACCTTTATCGAGACTATTCATTAGTTTTACTTTCTTTTTGTTAGAAGATAATGATTTTTACTGAATAAACCCACCAGCCATTAACTGGCACCAATTTACTGATGGGTGCTTGAAGAAACAGGATTTAGCTTAAGAAATGTAGACTTAAGAACTTCTTTTCTCAAGCAAGGACTTTTTCCAGGCTAATCCTGCCTCTCTATCAGTATTTGGTGTATACATTTATAGTATTAGAATTTCTGAAGAAGGTCTGTAGGAAAATTTGGCATGTGTTTGGTTTCTCTGTGTTCTTCATTGTGAACTTTATCTCTTAGCCTGTTCAATGACAACAGATGTCAGAGCAGGTTATTAACTGCTGCTTTTAGCTAAGCTCTGCAATTTGACTTCCAAATTGCAAAACAGAGGGTTTTGCAGCCAGAGGCGTATTGAGAGTGTAGCAGCATGTCTCTTCAGTGCAGCACTATCTCCAGTGTCACTCACATGATTTCAGCGGTCCTAGATGAAGTCGGCAAATCATGTGACTAGTGAATCAACTCAGCTGCAGCAAAGCAAATGTGTTAGGCAGGTAGAGACAGGGATATTTGACCCCTTCTCTTGTCCTCCAGATGGGACTGAGATTCGAAATTCCAGACTGTGGAGGTCATAGGTTGTGTTTGTTCACATTAGAATTGGGTCATTGCAGTTTATTTTTATACCTCCCTTTTCTTATCTTGCCCGTACTCAGGCTGCTTATTGAACAAAGGCTGCCTGAGCTACTAGCAGGGTTAGAACCCAGTCTCTGCATAGATCTAATTAAAAAAAAAAATAAGTGATCACCTGGAAACCTATCTTTTAAAAGAGTTAAGTTGTCTGAATTCAAAAAGATATGCTTTTTCAAATGCTTTCCATTGCTTTGATAGTTGTCTACCACTGAACTTAAGTACAGAGATGCACAAGTCCTTGAAGAACCCTGTCTGTAAATACTGCAGATGAAAGCAGTTCTATATTTTAAAAAAAATTGTTCTGCTTCTAGGGAATAGTCATGCTTTTATGGATAGTCCAGGTACTCACATTGCTTGTCCTAGGTGTCTGAGGCCTTCAAGACTGAGTATCTACAAAGATAACTGTACTTTTAATAAAAAGTATGTATTTTAATTTTTTGAATAAATCATGTCATGTCCGTTTCAAACAATACTAAATGATGCTATGATTCTGAATATCTCAAGAATGCTCAAACTAAAGAACAGGATCCTTTAATTACTGCAGACAAGATATACTACTTATAGTGTTCCCTCTTTTTTCTATTTTTAAAGGATTTTAATGGTAATGAAACTAAACAAACATTTTCAAATGTGTGAAATGGATTATCTGCCATTACTACATGTCAAAACCTTCGTTTCAAGGTCACTGGACTTAAACAAAATTAAGTGGATGAGAAAGAAAGGAATTGCTGTGCATGAGCAAGGCGGGAAAAACTTACAAAATAGGGAAACAGTAATTTATTACTTTATAATTGTAGCTTGATAAGCAACTACTTGACATGGACTGAACTGCACAGTTTCCCTGTATTTTGAGGACTAAGTACTTCAATTGTGAGAATAGATGCAGCTTTTTTAACATTTAATGGCTTTGTGCAAACTTTTTCGCTATTTCAGTATCTGTGATGTGAGGAGTCTTCACAAACCATGACATAGCAACAGTAACAGCATGGCTTTTACAAATGCTTCTAAAGTGCCAGTGACAGACTTAATGCTGCACGACAGCTCTGTTGCAGGGGATAACATGATTATATCATGTCAGCTACTGTCTGAGATAGAATTTACTGGTGGATTTGAGGCTTGCTGGAAGTTATTTCAGAGGAGCAAGGCATCATGCTTCCAGTATATAGTGACAATACAGTGAATATGCACAAACCACCTACTTTTTCCTTTTGTTTGTTTTTAATACCTGTTTTACATTTGAATTTTGTCAGGAGCTCACTATTCATCCATTCAGGCCTTTGCTTGACCTCCTGGCTCTCAGCTGGAAGGATCCTCTAAAAGCAACTAGATCTTTTAGACCCCTCTTTCCTTTGGGACTATCTTTTCTACTTCTTCCAAGTAACAGCATGAAGAGACCAGAAGTTCAGAACTGTGATTCTGTTTATTGAATTTGTTTCCTTTTTTCAGGATCCTGAACTCCACCATGTCATGTGGAGCCACTGCAGCCAAAGCTACCCTCAAAGCTACCTGCCTCTGCTCATTCCTTATTTGCCCATCTTAGGAAGAGGCCACCAATGCCCTCCAGAAACCTCCTGGATTGCTTGTGCTCTGCTCTGTTGTCTGTTTATCAGATGACTGGTGGTTCAAGTCATTCCTGACAAATAATTGCAAATGTGAAGCTGCCTCAGTTGTCTGAAGAGGCCTCATCTATTCTTGATCAGACAGTCTGTAGGAGACACCCACCAAATGCTGGCCATCCTGATCTCTTCTCTCATCCCAGTCCTTAAGCTTTCAACTGCATAGTTGTCCATCTCAGGGCAGAGCTCTGGGCATCCCTATTGTTCTCACACATGAAGAGCTGCTTCTTCTCCTTGCCATCCTGGGTCTGTCCTTCTTAAAAAGCCCAAATCAACCCACAATGGCTCTCCAGTTCTGTGAGCTATCCTACCATTCTCCTTCCCCCATCCATTCCCCTATGCTGTGGGTGTTAGTTCGGGCACTCAAGAGGCACCCAGCTCTGCTGATTTAAAAGAAGAGGTATAAGATTGTTGTATTTTCTCTCTTGTCAGTTCCTTCTTTCCCCTTTCTGCCTTGTTTTGGAGGTCTGCTTTATCCATCTCTTCAAGCAATCTTTGCTTACCAAACCTGATCCACAACTTCCTCACTCACAAGCTGATCAGTTGGTTGCAAAAGAAGAAGGGAGGGGGAGATAAAATAGCTTAATCATTTTGGCCATTCCTTTATAGGTGGCTACAAATTTAGGTTTCTCTGCTCTATTCAATCATAGATTTCTTCACAGCTTGTAGGATTTGAAATGTTACTTCCAGTTTGATTTATAGGGAGCAATGCATTAAAATCTTAGTGGGAACAGGCTTCCAGACTTGTGAACATATGGCATGATTTGGTCAACCACATTGTATCAGAAAACTAGTGCAAAAGGAGTATGTAATGAGCTTGTTCTGCATTAAAGGACTGACAGGTGTTAGTGTTAGGGAAAGTACCAAATGGGTCTACCTTCCATCTCCCTTTCTGCCATAGACTGCATGATATGCATATTTTATGTACTCCTTGTTGTATCTCTAATAGGGAGGTATTCTTAAAAATATAATATCTGTGTAAACTGCTCTGGGAAATCAGATTACACAAACCATCAGTGTCTGGAGAAGGTAGGTATTCAAAGGACTGGTCAATGACCACCTGCAGTATTCACTGCTGTCCTCGTCTGTCACAGCTGCCTTAATGCAGAGATTACCTTTCTACAGGGCAACAGAGCATTTATCAGCACTTTCAAGTTACTTGTTGTGACAGAACAAACTTTCCTCATAGCAGGACTGTAGTGCTGAGGTTTGTCTGTGTAGCCCAAGCAGTGTTGATAACACACCAGTGTTTTGGCTATTGCAGAGCAATGCTTGCACGGCATCAAGGCTGTCTCTTCATCCCCACCCTGCCAAAGGCCAGCAGGCTGGGGCTGGGCAAGGGGTTGGGAGGCTGGGCAAGCTGTCCTAAACTCCCCACAGGGATGTGCCGTACTATGGGATATCATGCCCAGCAATAGAAGTTAAGGGGTGGGGATGTGGGAAAGGTGGAAATGGGCCACTTGTTTTTAAGGTACTTGTCTTCTGAAGTGACTGCTATGCGTACTGAGGCTCTGCTTCCCAGAAAGCGGCTGGACAATGCCTGCTGATAAGAAGTAGAGAATAAATCTTTCTCTTTTGCTTTGTTTTGTTTTTGTTTTACTTCAATGTACAGCCTTTGCTTCTTTCATTAAAGTGCCTTTCTCTTGACCCATGAGCTTTTAATCTTCTTTTCTCTCAATTTTGATGAAGACAGGAGCTGAGAGAGCAGCTTGGTGGGCACCTGGCAGCCAGCCAAAGTCAACTCACCACACTTACTTAACATAGTTAATAATATTTTAGTTTAAATACAAGTAACAAAATTCAGAATTCTTGCAGCAGGCATAGGGGGCAGGAGATATTTATTTGCTTTAAAATGCGTCTAGGATGAAATGAACCAACTAATGAATTTGTGGAGCCTTGCTAATACATATTCAGTCCGAATGGACTGAAAGTGACTGCCAGATGAAAAATGGGCACCCTGCTTTCAATGATACTTGCTCAGACTATTGATCACCATTAACAGGGTGAGAATAACATATGCTGGTAATGATCTCTGGCTCCTTACTAATTTTTAAATGGTTTAAATCTGTCAAGAAATTAGGCACATCATCAGATTCCATTTGTAATCTATAACAAATGTGTACTTCCTTTGCTAGTGTTCAAAGACTATGCTAACTTCTGGCACCTGGGTCCTGAGTATTGTAATAGTAAAGCTGCCTGTCTTGAATATAAGTATAACCAATATTAACATCAAGGATTTAACTCTAGGTGGCAGTTTATTCCATATTTTCTTTAAATGCAGCCTTAGCAGAAGCACAGTGATCAGCACCCTTTTGTAAATGCAACATTATAAATGCTGAAAGAGAAAGCAAATAAAGCTGTGGTAACAGTTATTCTGATTTTTAAAATATATTTCTTCCTATAACCATGTCACTGACCAAATGGATTTTAGAGGGTATGACTAGAATTTTACTTTCCTGAGGATTAGTCTTTTCTCTAATTCTGAGATGGCTGGGAAGAGCCTGATCCTGGCTCTAAAACACCTCTGCAGTTCTTCTTTTACCATATTTTGGGCCAAACCAGTCAGTAACTACTAAATAAATAGTCTCTAGTATTCTTGCTACTGCTGCTTCAAGTATTTGATGTTGGTTGCTGCTCCTGAGCAGTCTGCACCCTTTTTTCAGCCTCTGGCTGCATTACTTACTGTTGAAGGTTCTGAGGTTCAGGATATGCAGGACTGTAAAATAATTCAGGCTGGTAAGGAAGAGTCCTGGAGGGTTCCAGTCCTACCTTCTGCTCCAAGTGTGGTCAGCTGGGAGTCAGGCCAGGTTACTCTGCTCTCTGCAGAGAAGTTAATTTTGAAGACTGATGACTTTGGTGTTCAGTTACACATGCAAAGAAAGCCATGGGAAAGGAATGTCCATCCTTCGTATTAATAGGAAGTAATTACTGAGACTGACACTATAACTCATAACTTAACTGAGAGAATCAGTGGATACTATTGAGTGTTACCTATAAGGAAAACTTAACAGATTGTCCTCCTACACAGACCTGAGCTATATGAAGAATTTTAATAGTGGTCTCAGATGACATACCCTGATACTTCAGGCATATATATTTGAAATGCAGGAAAGATCAAGAACTGTGATTTTCAGTTGGAAAAAATCTAGAATTTAAAACGCCAGAAGTTATTGCTGATGAACTAAACTCTGATTTAGTAATTAGAAAGACAATAAGTACAATTAAAAGAAAATGTTCAAAGTTAGGTAGAAGAGTATTAATTTGGTGTATTTTGGAAATAGAAGCCAGAGAAGGAAGTAAAATTCTCAAGAAAGAAACTGATGTATAAGATTATTTTCTTTTGCTTTTAATTGATTCAATAGCAAACAATCCCATTCTGCTGTAACTGATGCCAGTGACAAAACATTCTGTGACTTCAGCTATGGCCACATCAGACTGACTAACTCCAGCACCATTAACTGAGGTGGGAACAGATGTCTGTGTACTCTACCTAATCAACATGCAGGGTTTACGATAGGTCAGATGTTTGGTTTAAACTGGGAAAAGTCCCCAGCTTCACCTGAATTTTTTTTTCTTAAAATCCCTGTGGGACAGTAATTCAGACTTAGTATACCTTGGGTGATGTTCAATATTTCTAAAATTAGCTAAATATTCCACAGCTAAATATTGCCTTCATAAGTGACTAAACATTTAGGGGTTAGGGGAAGGAACCATGTCACTGTATGCATTGCAGCTGACCCAAGCCTGTTATATAACATGGGTCTTGCTGATAAGACTGAGAGTTTCTAATTTTTAATTTAAATAGATTTATAAAGACAATTCAAGTTTTTGGGTAGCTATATCTATTTCAAAATGCAGTGTTGCATATTCATAGATATCCAATCCCAAGCTCATCTCTAACTGAGATGAGTGTGATGACTAAGGAATATAATAGATTGCTGCAAGTGAATATGGGAATTAGTCCCAGCAATTTACTTCATTTTAAGAGTCAGAAGCTCTCTGTGGATGACCATTGAAATTCTTGCAGACAATCTAAGTTCTTTAAATGAAGTAAGGGAATTCTAACTTTTCACAGTAATATAAGTTTTCATTTTAAGTATTACTCTATTTGAAGGTACATTAGACTATACACGATCTAGATGGACTAGAGAGACATGGGTATCAAACTGGCATGCAGGGTACCTGAAGTCTAACCTAATTTCTACTGTTTCTGTAACTTGTGGTAAAATGCATGCAATTGCCAAATCTCAAACAGTGGACGTTTGATTAACGAGATCCTGATGGATCTGCGAGATACGCTTTAGTCTCTGACAGACAGAGTAAGAAACCCAGTTCAGACATTTACATAATATTGCCACTTTTTAGCTTCTTCCTCTGAAGGTTCTCACTCCCCCAGCAGCTGGGAACATCCTTGGCTACCCAGTGTGGCACTGCTGACCATGGTGGTTTAAGCTACATTTTTGGGCAACCAGGACCCATGTGCATGTGCTGCACTCTGATGCTTCCACTGTGGGGCAGGACACAAGACTGCACCAGACACCTGAAGGAGCAGTAATATCTCCATTTCCAGAGCCATTTGGTAAGCAAAAATGTGCCACCTGTTTAAGTTATAGCTGTGAATGCTTAAAAGACTTTCCCTATTCTTTGTAAGTGCATATTGGTTCTTAAGAGTGCAGGTAACTGGACTTTGTTTCCAACATTTCAGGTAAAAAGCCATTCCCCAAGAGGTGTGGGTCTTCCACCAATGCTGCCTAAAACAAGCTATAACAAGCCTAAAACAAGCTTTCACAGATATTTTTTTTTCACTAACAACAATTTAAGTCAAGGCAAGATCCCTGATCTACTTCAATCATCTCTCTTTTCAAAATCCCTATTCTCTTTTTGCTCTCATGCCTACTGAGCACTGACAGCACCACTAGTTCTTGAAGTGGTGTCATTAAAAAAGGCTAGCAGTTTGGTTTTAATGCTTTTAAAAATTTTCCATATGGTATAGCACTCTCCTAAAGTTCAGCTTTTTGGTTTTATTTTTGTTGTGAAAATATAAAAATCCTGAAGTCTCAGGCTTCTGGCTTGAAAGGACTTCATTACCAGGATTTCTTCCATTTCTGTTTCCAGATTCAGGAATTAAGTCCATTAGGTGAATACTTTCTTGCATGGGTAGACATATTGTCACTTAGTTTTTTCCTTGAAAATTCATACTACAAAACAAAAAAGATGGGCCAGTTTAGGTTGTTGAGTACAAGCTCTAGGTGGTACTTTTTCAGTTTTGGAAGTTTAGTGTCTACATGGGAATGTGTTAGAAATGTCACCACCCCCGTAGCAAAAAGCATGATGGTAAAATATGATTTACCATGGATAGGATTTTCCTGAAATTGTATTTATAGAGAAGTTAAGGCATCCAGAGCTGATTTTGTTTAAGGCACTCTCATTTTAAAGCACTCAGTTGTAGGTCAAAACCACTCTAAGCATTAATATGAATTGCAATTACTTTCTTGATTTATCATTACTATGACTCATCAAAACAGTGTCAAATCCTACTGATTTAACTGCTGAAATGGCAATATTTCTATCACTACATGAAGAACAGAGTAAAATTATCTTTTAAAAGAAAATAGCTAGCTAGGAAAGGTACAAATTTCCATGGAAAAACTAATTGTTTTGAAGTAAGTAAGTAGTTAATTTTATACTCTTCTACAATTTAAACTGCCATGCTTATTCCCTGCATTTCATGTTCTGTTAACTCCCCGAATTCATACTACTACACAAGCATGTTACAAACTTGTCATTGATAACCCTAAATAAACAGTCAGAAAGGTAAACTAAGCTCAAGTCAACAGAACAATTATCCATCTTTCTCTCATTCTCCCCTTGTGCTAAACACATTTATTGTAGCTACCACTGTACCTTTTCCAGTGCTGCAGAACACCTCCAGAGATGCACATCTTCAAGTAGATTTCCAAATGTGCCAGTAGGAAGCCTCATTCTTTGAGCAGACTCGTTTTCCATGTCTCTGAATGAAATTTAGAAGAAAAAATTAGCCCGTATTCTAAAATGAGGTTTATAACCTGAAACAGCTTTCTCTGCTCTCCTTTAAACATCAGTATAGAAACACTATGCTACGTTATCTCCTGTACAGATCACTGCTCTTAGCATTAGGCTATCCATTGCATGTAATCCTGTGTTCTCTGCTACGAAAATAAGAAACGGTAATAGACCTTATTTGCCTATTAGTTGGAACTATGACAGGTTTTATTTTGACAGAATAGTTTTGTGGATTGATTCTCCATTTTTTTTCTTGTTGTTTCTATGATTGATTAATAATTTGTATTTATAATTGCTATGAAATGTGACTATTTTTCCTTAAGGTTTACGCTCTTAACAGGTCCCAGGGCTATTTTAAGGATATGAAAGTTTCTGATACATAAAAATCTAAAGATCTTTTGAAAAAAAGGTTTAATTCCAAAATATCCATTTTGAAAAATAGATAAATATTTGAAACATGAGAAAATTCAGCTGTTTCAATAAAGATGGACCTAAGTATTTCCAAATTCTTGTTTTAGATGCAGAATGCAAAGAGAGGTGGAAATGTCTCTCTGAAGCAGTGGGACTTATCAGAGAAAGGCCTCAAAGAGAGAAAAATCCAATCAAAATGCAGTTGTTGTTATCCTTACGGAAAAGCAAAAGTGGATTCCCAAAAGAGAAGAATCTGTGTTGTGAACTGGGCTTCAGCAATCTATCACAAATAGAGGTAATTAACAAAAAAATAATATCTGAGCTAATTCAAGTATTAGTTATGAGAACATTTTGACTCACTCTAAAAAGTGACTAATTTTTTTTCTGGAATTATGCATTTTCTAATGTTCTCTAACATCTCAGGAGCTGCTCAGATATCATCAGCATCCAAACCTTTCTGAATTCTGTAGTAGTTGACTACTCAGGTCTTCTGAAAATTTCAACCTTAAATCAACATCTCAAAGATTTAAAGGAAAGTTATTTTTCTGAAATAAAGCAAATATTGTAACAGTGCTTCTGGCAGCAGTATAAAGAGGAATAGGTGCAACCTTGGGAGGTGATCTAATCAATCTATCTGAACAGAACAGGAATATTGTGCCAGGTCTCCTGCAGTCTCTATTGTTGTTAATTGATTCTAGTGTGATATTTGGCTTTTTCATAGCAGCATGAAACTGCTAACTCATGCTCACATTCTAACAGTATATATCTTAGCTCTTGTTTCAAATAATCTTTACCAAAACACCGTATTTTTGCAATCTTCTTGCTCAAGCATAGAATTTTGACTTTTGTAATTGTATTTAATCTTTTTTTTTTTAATGTTTCTCTGCTAATTTCTCAACAGGAATTTGAGTTCTGATCCGCTTCAGCATATCTGTGGTTCCTTTTAGGTCTTTTCCTCAGATACAATAACTCCATTCCCTCAGGTCCTGTCACTGGTCCCCACAGAGAAGAGATCAGTGCCTGCCCTTCCTCAACAAGGAAGTTGTAACTGCAATGAAGTCTTTCCTCAGTCTCCTCTTCTCCAGGCGGAACAGTCTAAGTGGCCTCAGTCGCTCCCTGCATGGCTTCCCCCTCGAGGCCCTTCACCATCTTCACTGCCCTCCTTTGGACACTCTCTAACAGTCTTTTTTTATTGTGATGCCCAAAACTGCCCCCAGCACTTGAGGTGAGGCTGCCCCAGTGCAGAGGAGAGCAGGACAATCTCCTCCCTTGCCCAGCTGGCGATGCTGTGCCTGATGCACCCCAGGACAGGGTTGGCCCTCCTGGCTGCCAGGGCACTGCTGACTCAAATTCAACTTGCCACTGACCAGGACCCCCAGGTCCCTTTCTGCAGTGCTGCTCTGCAGTGTCTCATTCCCCAAACCTTATGTACATCCAGGGTTGCCCTGTCCCAGTTGCAGAATCTGGCACTTGCCCCTGTTTAACTTCATACGGTTGGTATGAAGCATTCCCCACCCAGTTCAATTTACTTCTTATTTAAAAAGCCTTATCCACAAGAACCAAACTGCTCACTTATTCCTCACTGCATCACTTATTCATGTGTGTGAAATACAACCTTTAGACAGATCTAATGACTTGTGGAAAATGCACATTGAATTACTGCGCAGTGTTGTGTTCATTTCAGAATGTGTTTTACTTTAGGTAAACTTGCATATTCTGAGTTATTTTGTTCATGGAGCTGAACATTACAGAAGAAGCCTTATGAGAAAACAACAGTGAACAGTACCATTTAGGCAAATGGTTAATTTTATCTTTGTTTTGCCAAGTCACAATTCATTGTCCTTCTTCATGGTGCAAAACTAATTGGCTGTTATCACAGTTATATTACCTCCAAAGGCAGATAAAATTAATGCAAAGTAAACATCACCACGATCAAAGACGGACTGATTAAAAAGGAAATAGACTCACATGAAGTTGATGTTGAAATCTACAACAAGCTCTCTCAGAATTACAAATGAGTAAGTTTTTTGGGTTATAAGCTATGGCCCCAGTTTATTATTTTGCATTTGCTTTAACCTTGGGTCACCCTTAATGCATCTACTCTGCAGTGATTAATACGACTGATGAAAATAAACTATGGAAGAGCAATGCTATATTGCATGACTAATTACTTTTTAAGGTTACTTGTTTACAGCTTTTAAAATGTTTTTTTGGTATAAACAAATCAAAGCCTGTTGAGCTCTGTGTTGTATGTGAAACACTGTCATATCTGACTGTGATACTTCCAAGGGGAGTCCGTCACTTCCAAGAAACTATACTTTGAACTGCAAAATCTCCAGCCTTTTATTTTCCTCCATTCAGTCCCTTTTGTATTTGCTGTGTTGGCAGGAAGATCCTATTTGAATGTGTGAGTAATGTAATTTCTCTCCTCAGAGTTCACATTGGAACAAATTTATATATTAAATTCCTTCTAAAAAATCTTAAATAACTTTGGCAGTTGCTACTGAGTCTGAAAGAAAGAAGGCTTATTAGGCATGACCACTGAGGGGTCAGGATCATCATTTGACTTTTAAGATTTCAAAATTAAAATGCCAGTGACTTTATTTAATCCCAGTCTTCAAAGAAGAGTGCAGAAACATTCTTGGAAAAACAGACATTTCAACCTGAAGGAAGTAAGTCATATTTAATCAAAAGTTGCAGCTATTTTTATATAAAGCATAAAATTTACATGGGATTTGTATTTGAAGACTTAACAGTTACTCTGTACAGGATAATTGATCTTAGAAAATATGATTCTTAGTTAAATTGAATGTCTTAGAGACTGTTATTTGGGAAATATGTAAGAGTTGTTAAAACCCACACAGAAGTAGGATAAGTTCAGAAATCGTTGTGGTCTACAAGTTCATACACTGACACAACAACCAGACAAGTATGTAGAACACTACAGTAAAGAGGAAAGAAATTAATTATTCCTCACCTGCACTGGTGATGGCACAAGGAGTCTGGAACTTAAACTGTGAGAGAGGGTGCCCATATGAATGTACTCATACTAGGAGAACAGGGGAAAGAGAAGGTTCTCTTCAAATTATTTCTGGAGAAGGCAAAGCGTTTCTCTTTCTTATGACCTTCATCTTCATGACAGAAGATCCAAACAGGACATGTTGTTATCCAGTAAAGAATATATTGGAGATAACAGGCTTAATTAGATGCATCTATATTTAATATTTTCTATAATATTTAATATGTGTGATATTAAATACCTCAGAGAGAATGTGTTTGGGCATTGATATGGGTGCCTGAGTGAATCCAAAACATTAGGCAAAGTGGGGATTCAGGGCCTCCATTCTGTGTGTGACTGTAGGGAGCAATGGAGAGAAAGAATCTAGGGAATGAAGAAGTTACACAAGGAATTCAAATATCCATATGCATTTTTCCAAAGAAACAGCCTGTAATTATTGTAGATGATTTCTTTTTATTTTATATGCAATTTTTCATTTCCAATGCTTCAAACCACAACTGAGGTATGCAGTTTTTTATGTTGTTTTACCAACAGATTTGTTTATTTTCATATGACAAAGTGGGTGGGTTATGTTGCCATCAGTAAACCAATTGTGTTCTGTATTGTCAAAGACAGAATTAATATATAAATTGTGTGCAGTCACTCTGGATGCAACTAAATTGTAGGGGTCATGCTTCATAAGCTGATGGTTTGCACAGCATTCACTGATAGTTCCTAGAAACTCAGTATAGAGGCTACATGATCAGATAGTGGCTTTGAGGTTTGGTGTTTTTTTGTTTTTTTGTTTGTTTTTTATTTTTGCTAGGCAAAAAGAATTGTTCATTTTGTAGGTAACAATGAGTCACCAAACTGCCTCAACCCTTCTGCAAAGCAGCAGCAGAGAAAATTTAAATTAGACAAGGCCACTCTTGTGGTAAGGATTACTAAGTACTAAAATAGATGTCATGGGAGGTTGTGTAATCATCTCCTTTAAAGGTTTTTGAGAGCAATGGTAAAGCAAAATCTCTCTCAAGTCTGACAAGGCACAGCTGATCTATTTTTCTGTGATACATATTTTATTTTTTAAAATCCCGCACACACAACATTTTACAGAAAATAAAATGCATTACATTTAATATTGGTGACATGGGGCATTCAGAATACTCACTTCCAGTTTATTGCCTTTACCATAAAACCCAGAGCATGTGATAAAGATGAACTGACCTCTTGTATCCATTTAACTATTTTTCAATTAAATAGTTTAATCTTAGAGAGAAAAACTGCAGAACAGAATTAATTTGTTGCCAGTGTATTTGTGTAGTCATCTTTTTATAGTCACAGAACACCAACATCACTGTCTTTAAGAACAATAAACAACCACAGCTGCATTCCCTGCAGTTGAATTAGTAAATCGAAGGTAAAACTTTTCTTAAACAGCATCTGTCATCCTGTAGTGAAGGAATTAATGTGAATCAAACATAATCAAGAAACACAGGCATTTGAGATAAACATATTTTCACTTAATTGCTTGCTAACCTATTATTGGCCCATTCTGAATCTGAAAATCTTATTGTCTTTTTTTTTACATATTTCCCAGTTCTTTTGCTCTTCTACAGCACATTTGTAAGGATTAGAGAGCAAGCCTTTCACTCCCTTTCCATCAAGATCAGCTTTTTATCTCACATGGAGAAGCGTTCTTGCAAGGATATTCAGTTGAGGCCTCTGATAAGCACCAAAAAAGACCTTCCAACAGACCTCCTAACAGACAGCTGAAGCCAGGCCCTCTGTGCTCCTCTCATGACCATTGGCCTGCTGGCACCATTTCACTTAAAGTTAACATCTTTGTATCATAGCAACACAAGGGAATGCAAAGCACAAATAATGCAGCGGTATTTTGTTACAAAGAACAATTGGAGGATTCCTGAATTGACTTTTATGTCTGAATGATTTTTATGTGCAAATTCATGAAGCAAGATTCCCATCAGATACATAAATAATGTCACTCCAGCATTAAGCCAGCTTCTAGGTGAGAAAAACGGCCTCTTTTTTTCTTAAAATGCATGACCATGTCACCTGCTCATCAGTCACTCAAGGAGAAACAAGTTTCACTGTGTTATTGTGATGAGGGCAGGTCAGCTGGCTATTTTTAGCTTGAGCAAACTCCCACAAGGGGAAACATTCTTTACCTGCAGCTTATTAGCATTCAGAGCTGCACAACTCCATCCATTTGAGCATCAAAACAGCTATTTCAGTCTTATTTTTAAAATGAAATGCTTGCCGTTCAGTATTAAGAAAAAGGTGACTCAGAAAAAAACAGCATAATATGTTTCTGATCTCAAAAGAAAAATGCTAAGACTGGTTACTAAAGGCTCTGGCAACAGAGTAATTAGCACATTAACATAAGGAGAGCTACTACCAGACATGAATGACTATCACCATTAAAACTCCCCTGGAGTATGGAATTGAATTTTCACTGTATATTTTTAAGGTTACTTTTCATTTTTTCATATCTATGTAGTTAAAATTTTGATGGAAGCTAGCACTCAGGTTCAAACCCCTTTATTTAGGTCTAATGAGGATGACAATTTAGGATAGGCAGGATCTTTTCTAATTGTGCTCCTTGACCTGGCTGCACAGGTTCACAGACCTAAGAGTTTATCTCTCTACTTTGCTAATCAGACACAGGTAGCACAGAGGGAATTCCAAATTAGCATCTGGAAAGGTTTGGAAGTATGATCTACATTTTAATATTAATTGCATACCTTTACAAAGTCAGGTGTGGAAATGTTCTCAGAAGGAACCTCTCAAAACTCCTTCTGCTTGCTGTCATCTCCTGGATGTATTCCCATAGCAGGGTAGGATATTGTCTGCTTTAGTAGATGTATACAAGGAATCATAAAAACAAAAAGAGTGAAAAACCAGTGCTTTGTTTAATTACAATACTGCACTGGTGTTACAGCTGATTAGAAAGGTAAACTTCAGTCAAATTTTTAAGTTGTTCATTGTTTACCAGTAGAGAGCAGAACTTTCTTTCCTTCCTTCAAAAAGAAAGCCAACTTACTTAAAAATTTTAAAATATGTCTTTTTCTTTTAAATTATTTTCAATTCTCCTTTAGACATATTTGTTGATAATACTTCTGACCATAAATTCTAACTGTTTGAAACCCAACATAAAAAGGGCTCTGTTACTCACTTTGAATTTGCTGAAAATTCTGAGCATTGCATTATCACAGACATCTTGAGGTCCTAGGTGATTCTTTCTTACCCTCATCCCACAGAAAACGCTTCCATTCATTCCTCTTATACTAGGACTTATCTTTTCCAACTTCCCTCTACTATTTTATCTTTTTTAGTTCATTCAGGATGCTAGTGTTTACAAGCTGCATAGTACAGATCAAGAGAGAGACAATGAAACAATAGCTTCTCTGGAAGAGTTTACTAGCTGGCAAAACCTGAGACATCCGTCTTCAGCTGAAAAGGCATTTGGAGCTGCTGGAAATCTGACCACAGTGTCATTATCTGAATCTGTCCTTTTTTCCTAATATTTTCTCCTCTAGCTTCCATTGACCCCTGTGGCCACTCAGGGGTAGAACTCAAAAGTGCTGCTGCATTATGTACAACAGAGGAATCAGAGCCCATAGGTAGGAGGAGACTGGCTTTGCTAAGCAAGCAACATCACTGAAACACAACAATGTTGAAAAGTTCTCAGCACATAAGGGATATATACTCTGAGAAAAAAGAAAATAAAAAAAACCAACCCCACCCAACACTCTCATTATTAATAGCTTCAGCTGAGTCTGATTTAGGGACAGATATTAACTTTAAGCAAATCTAAATGAACCAAAAGTAGTAATTTCGTATGCCCAGATACACAGATCATAGATCTGAATCAATTACTTAGTTGCTTCCTGAAATAAGTTTTCCATTGTTTAAGGATACTCCTAACAAAATGTGCTGGCTGTCAATATCTCAGTGTAAACTTGTAAAAGCTGATAGAGGCATAAATTGGTTTTCTTCCTTTAAGCATCTTCTGATGTCTTATTGAATGCCTTACTGCATTTGTGGATGTTGGAGATGTTGGACTGTCCTTTCCAGTTACATTTAAGGAAATACATTTGGCTAATAGCAGTTAATACTTTGTGAGGCTTTTCCTGTTTCTAAACTGACTCTTTGGTGTCAGATCATTATTTTATGAGTTGTTTGTTCTGAAACTGAGCTTTAGATTGGCTACACAGTGTGGCCATCCTACCTCTCATTCAGGTTTGTAGTGTGGTGTCCTGGACACCCATTATGATTAACTGTGCAAGAAGGAACCAGTAATGGTTGTGATTTGGAAGTAAGAGAACCTTATCTGGCAGTTAAAGAACATAATGTGTAAGAGTCTTGCAATGAGAATGGATCAGGTGGAGAAAGTTACTTAATGCAAGCTTATGCTCTTACTCGTCCAGCAAATATTTTTCTTTTGGCTTTTCAATCCATTTCTTAGACAAACTCCAGTTAGGAGGAAATGTTTAGTACATTATTGACACCTCTAGCCAACAGAGGACGAGTTTACCATGTTCTTCCTCAAAAGCCCCATGACTGCACACTACAGATGTGCCAGGTGACAAACAGTTCTCACCAACAGTGCACCTGGCAAGTGCAGGCCAGGCAAGCATGAGCAGGTCAGGACGGGGGACCCCCAGGACTTCCTTGCATGCAGCCCTGCTGCCACAGCTCCACTGCAGCCACTGTGTATGAAAAAATACCAGTTCTAGTAATCACACTCTCCAAAGCGCAGATTGTTGTTGAATTTTGTCAATGTTCCTGTTAATAAAATTTGATTGCTGGATTGTTTTCGGTAAATAAACCACAGAAGAACCATGTATGCTGCCAGAGTGGGTTGAAGCAATACTGCTGGGGAGTGTTCGCTGTAGTAGCGCGTTTTAGTGCTCAGTACTTCAAGAAAGTACAATTAAGTCATAGGCCTCATAACAGCTTGTGTACTACTGAACCATTAGGGCAGTTAATTGGTTAAAGATTGGTTGCAATCCCGACTACATGGACTGTTAATGCCCAAGAGACAGGTCTCATTTCCCTCATCCAAAATGTTCTTTCAGTTCTCGGGCCAACAGTTTCCATCGTTGGATGGGGGATATCACCAACAGCTCCCATCTCTATCCTGTACGAATGTTAATGGTCGTATTAGGATGACTATATGCACAGATTAATACTACGTAACATTCATCCAGAGTAACAGAATGGCAAATTCTGGGGTGCTCTTCCCCCTTTTTGACCTAGGTTGCCGTTGTGATATTCACGAGAGTACCTACCAAAACCAGCTTGACATTCAGAAATTTTCAGTGGTGTCAGTAAACATCCTTTCTGTTAAATTGATATTGGTTTCCTCAAGCTAATCATTCTTTTAGTCTGAAAAGTTTTAACTCCTGTCACTGAAAAAAAACTGAAAAGAAAAAAGGAACAAAAAAAATCCTTAAATCTGACTTGCAACCCCTAATGAGAAAAAAAAAAAAATCTGTCATCTCATTCAGAAGAAAGAAAAAATGCTAGCTTTTTTAAAGTGAAATAAATGCTTTCTCTAAACATGATCGCAGTTGACAAAATGCTGGATGTTTAGGTGGCAATTATAGCCCTTTCAGAGACTGTCAAATCTTGTCACAACACATGTTATAAATGAGGACAGATTTAGACATCCTTTCTGACAGTTATGTGTAGGATGTGGATGGTTGGCAGTTAAATTTCAAATGCAGGGAAATTTTCCTTCCAATAAATCTTTGCTTGTTTATTAAGAGGGAGTTGCCGTGCATTGAATCTTGTATCTACCATGTGCAGCTTTTCATCCTTACAGCTTTTGACATTTCACTTTAACTTTCTTTGTGACAGCCATCTGAACATTGTTTTAGGTAAAAAGCAACCTATGGTGCTCTGGAGATGTAAGAATTCTTTTGGTGTTTTCATACTGAGATGAGAGTAGGAAATGTGTCGTATTATACACGGATGGATAGTTAGCAAGAAAGCAAATAACTGAGACTGCAACAATGCTGATTGAAGGGAGCAGCTTCATGATGCACACAGAAAATGGGATAATGGACTAGCCCACATTCATCATGTGAGATGTGCAAAGTGTTGATGAAGTATTAGTAATAATAATGTGCATCACAAAGCACAATTCATGTGATGATAAACTACTTCGTGTGTTGTTAAAGGCCAAACCTGACGTGGATTTCAAACTGTTTTTGATGTTAAGAGGACAAACAGCATGGGGAAAAGAGAGGTAAGAGGAATCATATTGCCATGGGCAAGAATCCTGGCTGGGTCAGAACTTTTTTGGAAGCTCTGAAGATGAGCATGTTGGAGCAGCCTCAGTGTTGCGATGAGTGCAGCATAAGCCTTGTCGACTGCCACTGCCTAAATCTGCTAACCAGCACAGAGAGTGAAAAGCTTTGGATTCACCCTTTCTGCAAAGGTTGATAAAGAGGTGAGAAAGAGAGAGGCAACATCTCCCAGTTAGGTGATGTCCAGCATATATTGCTTCATATGCAGTTAATGGAGAGAAGGCAGCTGCAGCTCCTTCAGTACCAGCTCCAAATGCCAACAATTCCTTCAAGCTCCCAGAAGCATCCCCTCCTGGAAGAAACTGGTTAAAGGAAAAAAATTTGCCTATCCATTTTGTAGTCCTGTCTCACTGGAATATGGCACATTATAGACTAACTTTTATGAATGGTGGTGTATAAAACCCCAGTGAATTAGGTAAGTGTAAACCTAACATTTCATAGAGAGAGTGAGGAAGAGATGTAATCTATGATATCAGGACCTTGTGATTCTCTTATTTAGCTATAGTAGCAGTTTAGCACAAGACAGTTATTCACGTGCAAACTGTTAAGCAGATCTATGAGTTGTTTGCTGGACCGGGACCAAAGTGCTCATTGCGTTGGAGGACGGAACCCATAAACTGGAACACTGTGGGCAGCTATACCTTTTGCAGAGCTGAAGTTTTAGCACTTTCTATTTTCATAAGAGTGACAGTGTTATGTAACTAGCATATAGATGAACTTGTGTTCATTCCTAAAGATCATAAAATATTCAAAAATATTTGTGAGATTCTATCTTGAGTAATACAGCTTAAGCCCTTGAATTCTGAATGGGTAGCTCTCCTGTTTCTGTCTGGTTACAGACCATTCACTTAGCCTTAATGACATGCATTCAAATAAATGCTTGCAATTTCACAAATGTGAAAATAAATTTACTGTTTCTGTGCTCCAAGACATCAGCATTTATTGCCTCATTTGGGAAAACAACAGAGTTATTTGGTTCATTTATACTCTATTCAAATACTGCTTTGAGAACAGGGACCGCATCTTGCATCTCAGAGCTCTTCATGAATAGGTCTATAGATTCCCAGGTATCTTCCCTTCTATTCACTTGTATGAAAAAATCTTAGGGGTAAAAGATTACAGATGTCTCAGGAATACATAATTAATTTTCCCATAAACTACTGAAACGTAACATCAACATTTTTAAAATTTGTTCAGTTCCTTACTCACTTGAGTTTATATGTCTCTTCTTGACTTTATGGGTTAATTTACTATGTGTGAATTCATTCTACCTGACTATGTATGAATAAATTATAGTGTCTCTTTTTCACAATCATTTAACCCGTGAATCCTGATGGCAATAAAATATTGCAAAATGTCTGTCTGTTTATTAGAGAAATATTTCTGACTTTTTTAAAGGAAATGTCATATTCGCACATATGCATTCAGAAATGATAATAATAAAAAAGAATTAGCTACTTCAGATTATTGGATTGCTACAGGAGCACACCATCTAATTTTACAGCTTTAGGCAGTAATTCTGATCGTGATGAAGCTTATCAGAAAATTAGAAGTACCCACAATTTCAACTCTTTTTAGTGTCAGAAAACTAATCTTTAGGATTATAATTGTTTGAGGTTTGTCAGTCTTGTTGTCCTATATCTACTCACATTGTTCTAATTACAGTAAAAAAAGGAGAAAATATCTCATCAGGGTAAAATAACCCACATGTTCTCAGATAATATCTATAAGGGAGCGATTGACTGGACTTGCGAATAATTAAAATGCAGTAACAAAACATTCACATTTAGATGGAAGCACTTAAAGGCTCCTTTCAATAAATGGGTTTTCTTCAAGGCAAATAGATCTTTCAGTGCTGAGGGATATAGGTATTTCTATGCTATACCCGTTCAAAATCCTGACTTCCAAATTCTTACATTAGAGACCTACATATGCCAGTTAATGGCACTGCTGTTGATGCTGAGGAAGGAAAAGGATCTTCTGCCATTCTGTCACTATGTCTGCTCTTAGTGTCACAGAGGCCACATGGATCAAGATGGTACTCTTCAATGAGAAGGAAAAACTTAACTCATGGGGGTACAAGTTCCTTCCACTACAGTTAGTGCTACTAATTAAATTACTACTAATTAAATACACAGATAGGTGTTTGGAAGCCTTGTTCTCTTTTCAGGGTGCTGGAGGCACTACCAATCCTTACTGACTCTGCCTTCCCTCCCCTGGAGCTCACCTCAGCCTAACCATAACCCCATTTCAGCCCCTCCTGTGACTGTCAGTCCTTGAACCCCTGAGGCAATTGTATGTTGTGCTGCCACAGCCCTGCCATCATCCACTCCACTCCCCCAGCTTCATCCCCAGGTGTCTGCAGGCCCGAACCCAGGGAAACTTTGGCCCACGTGTCAGCAAGGTGCCCTCCATTAGTTAAAGAAGTCTGACGTGAAGAATCAGCAGCACAAGGAATCACGTCTTCCCTCTGGCAAGCTCTACATGAACTGCATGGTGAAACCAGAGAAAAAATTATCTGAGCTAAAGTCACTGTATTTCATTGACGTCAGACAGAATAATATGTAACCGTAGATTTGGGTGCTCAATTCTATGTTCCTGTATTTGAAAGGATTTGGTATAAATTACAAGACCATCACTCTGTATTGAAGAAATGACTGGGTATCTCCTCCCCATCCAGCTGCTGACAGCTGGAATTTGAAAGTTGCTTTGAATTTTAGCTTCTCAGCCTACCACTAAAAACTACCTGCAATTTCAGATAATCTGCTTCTGCATCATTGGCCAAAGCACTGGCCCAAAAATCCACAGGCTGTAAGATATTGCAAGATATTCATGCCCAGTATACAATGTTGTAGTCTGGTGAAGTTGCCACTGACTGGAATAGGGAAACCGTAACCCCTACTTTCAACATAAGAAGGACATGGACCTGTTGGAGTGAGTCGGGGAGGGCCATGAAGATGACCAGAAGGCTGGAGCACCTCTTCTGTGAAGAAAGGCTGAGAGAGTTGGGTTTGCTCATCCTGGAGAAGAGAAGGCTCCAGCGAGACTTTACAGCACCTTCCAGTACCTAAAGGGAGCCTACAAGAGAGCCAGAGGCTGACTTGTTACAAGAGCAGGTAGGGATAGGACATGGGGTGATGACCTTGAACTGAATGAGGTTAGGTTTAGAGCAGATATTAAGAAGAAATTCTATCCTATGGGGGGTAGTGAGGCACTGGAACAGTGGAACAATGGAACAGTGAAACAGGTTGCCCAGACAAACTGTGGATGCTCCATCCCTGGAAGAGTTCAAGGCCAGGTTGGATGGGCCCCTAGCAACTTGGTCTAGTGGGTGGCATCCATGCCGAAAGCAGGGGGTTTGGAACAATGTGATCTTTAGGGTCTCTTCCTACCCAAGCCTGTCTATGATTCTACAATTCTATGATTTCCCATTCTTTATCATGCTACCAGGAATAATGCTTCATCATCCTGTTTTAGCAGTGCTAATGATATTTAGCTTTGTACTAAAGCCTGCCAGACATCAGCCACGGGTACAAGCACAGGCACAGAATTAAACAGCATGACAATTTTTATAGGATACAATAGTGAAAAAAACCCTTTTTAATTAAAGATAACCAAAAGTTTGGTCATCCCTGACTGGTACACCACCTTTAAAGAGAAAATGGGTTTGAGGCATCATAATGAAGTAGCTTCCTCATAGATCCTTTTATTATGCCAAGAACTGTCTGTACTCTAAAATTTTAATGGTATCATACCATCAGAACATAAAACAACCATAAAAAATGCACAAATACCTTTGTAAGACTTTGGCAAATGACCAAAACATGGCTTTCTAGAGAATGGAAAATTGTCCTGTCTTGCATCCTAGACAAGAAACTGCACAAATTCAAACTTATTAGGAAAGGTTTGGAGGGAAAAACTGGGAAAGAGTACTCAAATTTTGTCTTACATATATGCCACTGACAAATAAGTAAGATAATAATTGTTCTATTTGGCTATAGCTTTGACAGTTTATGTCATATATAGGCAGCACATTCACATAGAAATATGTATGTATTAGGTTTTGCAAATAAGAGTAAATAAATAGAAACATTTCAATTAATAAATCCTTGCTTAATATGAATCTTTATAGGTGAGTTTAAGATTTTCTAGAGTTTTGGTTATAATGATTACTTTAACCCTCAAGAAAAAATGTCGTAACACTTTTTTTTTGAACAAGCTTACACAAATAAATGTGTGTGTTAAATGAACTCTGTAAGAAATAATATTACTACTATTTTATTAGTCTCACTTTTTAAAGTAGCTGAATGTTCTCTCATAGCTATATTGTATGCAGAAAAGATTTAGGGCAGAGATCATAGTTCTCTCCCTTACATATAAAGACAGAAATCTAGAAAGAACAGCCTTTATCTACTTCTATTCTTATGTAATTCTAGTACTATGATTCAGTGGAATAGGAGGAGTTTCAAAGGTTATGTACAGGTGAATTTTGTTACAACCATGAATTCCTTTTATACAATAAAAAGACTGCAGGAATTTGAGATAAAATTTTTTTACTTTGTGTAGGGGTATAAAGAGTGGGCTTTCAGTTGTAACCTGGAATATATCTGTATGTTCATGCTTAAATATTACACATATTACACATATACTTATGTATAAATAGGATATATACATTGATAAGATACCTCTATATGCTAGAGATCATATGTATGTATGCATATATAGATATATGTAAGATTTTATGCTGTACTGCATAATTTTTTAATAACCATTAGCACAAAAAATGTATAAGCCTCTAAAATGTGGAATATGTCACTCCTACAGGATAGGTGGTAGTCAGTGAACAAGTACATCTTTTTTCTTCAGGGTACAACAGATTGTGTGAAAGCTTTCAGAAACTGGGCATTCATGCAGTAAAGTGACCTCAACAAAGTTATTCGATTACATGAGAAAGAAATAACTTTCTTTCTTTCAGTAACATTTCCCGAATTTCTGTAGCTGAGAAGTAATGTGGTGATTGATCAAAAAGAAAAGAATGAAAAACATAGAGGACACACAAAAAACCAGAGTGGAATATTTAAAACAGACTAATTACTAATAGGATTTTTTGTAAGTAAAAGACACCCTTTATTAATTCTCATTTCTGACTTCTCCCCTGAAATCACCCACCCTCAGATTTGTCAGGACCATATCAATGTCTCTAAATCGAATGTATTAGTATTGTTGATATCCACCTCATCCTGTAGTGTTAAAATTGCAAAACATTGCAATTTTAGAAGGAGTGTCTGATTTTTTTTTTTCCTGGCCACTTGACTGATAAAAATTCCCCTGTAAGACGTAATGTAATAAAAAAGGAACCTACAGAGATTGAATAAGAGACAGCAGACACCGCAGGTGTGTTCAGCACCTAAAGGTGAATGAAAACTGGTTCTCTGAAACTATTTCTCTCTATTGCTTGAACAGGGAGCTGAGGGCAATGCAGTCACCTAAGTTTGGGCAAAAGAGTTTCACGTCTGTGAAAGCAGGATGCCGAATACATATTGTGGTTTGGAGAATGCATCTGTTGGAGTATGCTGTTCCAGTGTGATAGAGAAAGAAACGTTTTTCACAATTCATTGGAGAGTGAAAGGTTTGATGCTGCAGGCACCAAGTCTCTGTGACTCCCATTGGCTTGGAGGAGTACGGATGGTGCTTTTCACCTCACATAATTACCATGTCGCCTTCCTCAGTGTGCTGAGTGTCTACAGTGAGATGCTGAGCAGCCTCAAACCTCATTAAAGTCACTGGATAGAGCCCTGAGCTATCTCATGAGATGAAGTTGCACTATTTATACTCTGAGAACATATGTATACTGTACTATTAGTGCTAATATTTTTGTCAGAACACTTTCTTAAAGCAAAATGTGAGAACATTTGTGGGCAGTAATCACAAAACAGGGTTGACAGCTCCTTCCTTCTCTTACTCAGTCACAAACGTTTTTCCTTTCAACAGATTACGAAAGTAAATGGAACTGGTCATTTTCAGAAACTAGTGTTATTTTACTGATAATACACGAACACCAAAAAGGAGCTGACAAGGGTGTTGCCAAGTAGAACTGATAATTGTAGGATGTCTGTGGCCCTACCTTAAATTGAAAGATGAGTTAGACAGCCTGACAGTAATACCTGTAGGCGAGGAGTGCGTACTACATTTGCAAAAGTTCATAAAAGACAAGGGGCGCTAAGCCCTTCTCGTCCATTTCCACCTGCTTAGCAGTTACATGTCAATTTTTATTTTGCCAATAGCCTTCCATTTCATGGAAGTCTATTCCTGGCTGAAAATCCAGGACAAAGTCAACAACAACCTTTCCTCATGGCTGAAAACAGCAGGAAAACTCTCTTTCCATGGATATCATGGTTCATACTGCCCTGGTACTAAGCTGTGGGGTCTCAGGCAAGAAACACTACTGGAAATTAACAATTCAGAACAAGAAATTACAGGAAGGAATAATGATTTCACCAAATTGTTTTGTACCCCAGGAAATGGCTTGCTCTTATACTCTCATGGAGTTGTTTGTTGCACTTGATCATCAGTGAATCACCGTCAGGCCCAGGCTGCCTGCATCAAGCTTTTGACAAAGGCTCCCAGCAGTAACTTCTGCCTGTTCTCCATCACAACTCTGTCATCACTACAGAGCGTGGGATAATAATAACAAAAAAAAAGATAAATCAGAAAGCTGAAACGAATCCTACCTGATGAATCATTACAGTGAGGAAGATTTGTGTAATTTCAGACTCATTCTTTCATTCAGAATCACTTATTATCTGTTATTGAAGTTAATTGTAATAAATGCATAACAAAATCTGATGAAAGCATCCATCTGAACAAGCACTGGACAGGGTTAATGACAGGATGTTCCTCAAAGAGTTCCTCTTCTCAACTTAAACACAGTTTGTTCAGTTAGGAATTAAAGAAGTTCACCTCTGTAACATTCTTTACTCTCTAACAATGATTATGAGCAACAAATAAAACAGATAAAGTGAAAAGGCCAGTCATTTTATTTTTGCAATTATTAAGCACTTTTGCAAAGACTAATGCATTTGGAATTTTGTAAGCTAGATATATTTGTGATCTGTGGGCAGTTCTTGATGTAGTTGTGATCTATCCTTCGATCCATGTTTTGTTCAGAGTAAGTAAAGGAATACTTTTAATGCCTGATAGGTTAGTAATGGCAAATACAATCTACCTTCCAAATCGGGGATCAGCAGAGGACTGAAAAAGGTGCTCAGTCCTGTAAGCCAAGATTTGTATGATTAGGTGTGAATACAAATGCACTCCTTTGCTGGAACTGTACATATTTATGCCAGGAAGAAGCAAGGACATCAGAAAATCAAGGAGACAGTAAGAAAACACCACGAATACATAAACAGGGACAGAGTGACAGAACTTGCTGCTCTGCCTGAACAAGACTCCAGATAAGACTATCACTGGAGTCTATTGTCAGATGACTTTGAGAGAGACACCTGGTTCAGAATGAGTAAGAAGTCAGAGATCAGAGCAGGGTTAGGATAATTGAGGGGTCTTTTGCACCAGTATAATGGGACATACCAATGTCCTCAACACAAAGGTCAGATAGTTAGGCAACATTAAAATTGGAAAAAAGGATTTGGACAAAAGGCAGGCAAAACTGCAACAGTCAGAGGTGTTTATGATATGGACAGAAGAGGATTCAGGATCAAGAGCAGTATAGGAAAGCAAGGACAGGACTCAGCTTCAGCTCCAGCTAGTCCAAAGCTAACAGGAAATCTTTCAACAGACACCCAAGCATTGTACTTAGATCCCCTGTGCTCACCACAGCATTAGGTGGCACTTAAAAACCCTAGCTTGTGTGAGTAAAAGAGTTGCTTTGGGGGCATAGTTGTGTGCAGGCTTGGCATTATGAGTGAGCAGCCCAGTATGGTCACTCATTTCATGACTTACTGCATTCAAAGAGACAAGATATGTCTATATTCTCTGCATACAAATAGGTCAGAATCAAACCCCACTTCACTCTATCATTTTTCTAAGAAATAGCCCACAAATTTCCAAATATTGGCTAACCACTGGCACTAAAACAAGCATGTAATAACATGTTCAGTTTTAACCACCTGAATAGTCCTGTTGAATGTAGGTATGTGTATACATTCCTGAAAGCCCAGGCACTGAAAGAGCTAATCACACACTAAATTATCTCCAGTGTGTGGGAAATATATTTTCATAAGACATTTAAGTATATATAAAACAATTCCTTTTTTTAATGTTAGTCTAAAAATTCCTATTATCTTTAAAATGTTGTCATCTGTGTTAATTTACTTAGATTGCAGTTAACTGTAGCAGTTAAAAGGTAATTTACCGATTGTGTAAAACTGATCAGCTAAATGGCTGATCTTTTCCCAGGAAAAAACCTAACCACTTTCTGCAAACAAAATAAACAATTATACCCAATCTAAAACATGTAAAAATGTTTATGAACTGCTGAGCAAGATACCTGCTAAAAGACTGGAAGTCTCACCCAGATGAAGAGCTTTTAATTAATTCTCAGTCAAACTAACAGACATTACAAATAAGATACACCCTTTCCCATCACCAAATTTTGATGGTCTTCTTAGGGAAGACAAATCTTAAAATTTTAGAGAAGGACTTAATGCAAATATTCTTAGTAAAAGAATCTTACTCAGAGCCACAATTTAGCAAGCATGTCTACACTGGAAGTCTAGTTTGGTCTTGTTAAATGTCCAGGGTTTTTTTCTGTTCATCTTGATTGATTTCACTTTTTGTGAAATGATGATTTATGAACTGGATTGGAAAGGGATATTGCTGAGTAACTTCTTAATTTTTAATGGTCACACAGTACAAAACATCCTACACATTCCCTTTCAGTATCATAGTGAGGGAATTGCTCACCACTTCGTGTGTCTTAGGTACTGTTTGATGAGCTGTTATACCTCAGGGCCTTTTTAATACCTAAGTTAGTTTCCAGTGAAAGCACGTAATTTCCAAAAGCTATTTCCCCACAGTATTAATGATATTAAAATATGTGTCAAATGGTTTACTGAATGTTACAGTGTTTTATATACATCAGTTTTCAATCTTTTCAGTGTTTCTATTTGACTGGGGGGAAAAAAAGAGAAAAAATGTTTATGTTTTTTCTCCTACTGCTTTCAGTAGGCACTGTGTAAAGTAAGGAACCATGGGGAAGACAATTTTTCTTCTTCAGTGTGGTTTCCAAAACCATCTGTGGCCCTCCTAAAAATGACCTTTCTAGTGATCTGTGTGAAAAATATGCAAGCTTCTTCCATTCAAAAATCCAGTGATTACTGTAAATTAGAGTGTAGATGAAGGGTATCGTAGCCTTCATGGTCAGCAGACACCAGTTCACAGTGTGGCAGACATGAAGCTGCAGGGATGATGTGTGTCTATTCTTAGGGATAAAAATCCTTTAAAGATTTCAGCACCCCCTCTCAAGTTTTAGAAATTAAGCTTATAATGTAGGCACAGCACATTCTTTTTTCACCCCCATGACTTCCAGCAAATGTTTGTAATAGCTCGGAAAGACAGTGATAACATAGGGAATGCTACATTTGAATGAGGAACTGCACATATTCACTCCAGCAAGTCAGTCAAGCCTATAAATAATTTTTTTGGTCTGTAGGATTAGAAGTAGATAATGAAGAAATTGAACAGCAAGAGTAGATATAGTAAATGCAAGGTAAAGACCAGAGAATATAACTAACATGCACCACCATTTCATTATATTTATTAGCACCAAGTAGAAAAGAGTGGGGCAAGCACAGCAGTAGCCAAAACATGGAGGTGTCTCAGAGAGGCCTGTTATTTTCCAATATAAATCCATGAGTTCCCAATATAACATTAGAAGGGTGACTAGTCTTTTAAAACCTAATTATAATGCTGATGCTTACTTTGAGTAGACAGAGGACAAGACTACATAATGAAACAAAAGTTATGTATCAGTTTGAAGTGTATCGATCTGTCAGGGAAACAGTGCTGTGTGATTTCATTAGCCAGTCTGGACTTGGATCTGTCACATGGCACTCCACGATGTAACATCCAGCAATACCACTGAAACCAATTCCCAAATTAAACACAAACCAAAACACACTAATGACATTCATTTTTAAGTTGAAACAGTTCTATTTCTAGTTTTCAGAAGTAAGATTTATTTTGAGGGTCACAAAACCCACTGCTTATCACAGCTGAGTTTTCATCTGTTTTATTCCTTGATCAATAAATGACATTCAGGCCCAAATTCCAAACCTTTTTCTCTAGCCCATAGCTTTACCTTTTTCTAACTTAACTACTTCTTCACCAGTCTTGAAACAGCAATTTTAAACATTTGTTTCGGAAAAGCACATCTGAAAGCAATACAATCTGGAAAGAATACAGACAATCAATCTTAAAAAAAAAAAAATCGACTAGAATTCAGCATGAGACTTCCAAAACCTTTAGCTGGAAGATAGCTTTATTTTTCCCTTCGAATGCGTAATATCAAAGAACTAAACTCTGAACCTTTCCCTGGAAGAGAAGAAATAAGAGGAGACACTTCTGAGTAATGAAGAGACCTATCCATAAATTCAGATTAGAAATGAATGTGGCCAAGGCAGATTCCATAGGCTAAAGTGCTTTATATGCTGTATAAAACAGTATTAGGAAAAGAGAATTCTTTGATCACTACCAAAGAGACTTGGTGTGGGTTCAGATAGGTACGCATCCTCTAGCTGAAGATGACAAGAAATATCGAGACTGATAAGACCATGAGAGGAAAGCAGCACTAGAGAAATGTGCAATCATCCCGGGATGTGACAGCCCAGGTGAGAAGAACCACATACCACGCGAGGACCACACAACACAGCCCCTAGCACCTCCTTTCTCCCTGTGGTGAGAGCCGGGACCCGGTGGGAGCAGCGGCGGGGTGCCGTCCCAGACGCGTGTCCTCACCGCACCCCGCCGGGCCCCGCTGCCTCACCCCCGTCCCTCGGTGGGCAGGGCAGGCAGGTGCGTCCCCTCCCCCGAGGGCTGACAGGGGCCACCGGCGGGAAGGGTTCCGAAAGCCGTGGGATAACCCAGCGGGCTCCCCCGCCAGCCGGACCCTCGGCGAGCCCGGGCAGCCTCAGGCCCTCGGGCTCCGAGCCCGCAGCGCCGCCCGGGGCGCGCTCTGCCCCGTGCCCGTGTGGGGCCGCTCGGCNCGCCCCGCCCGCCGCGCACGGCACAGGCTCGCCCCGCCGGCGCGATGGCCACCTAATCGTCACCGAATCGCCACCGAATCGCCACCGCGGTCGCCGCCGCCGCAACTTTTCCTCCCCGCGCCGCGCCGCTCCTTCCCCCGTCGCTCCGGTGGAAGATGGCAGTTGGGGGAAGCACTGGAAGTTGCAGCCCGCGAGCGAAGAGATAAGGCGGAGGAGCGGGAAGGTGAGTGGCACCGGACGGCTGCCCATCCGCTCCGCTCCGCTCCGCCCCGCTCCGCCCGGCTCCGGCAGTCAGCGAGTGCGGGGCCGGCCGGTCCCGCCACCCGGACGTTGTCCTCGACCTGCCGGGGTGGGTATTTTTGGGACCTTAGGGAAGGTTTCGGGAAGTTGGACCGTGTAAGGGCTGGCAAAGGTGGCGGGGGAGGGAGGACACGGCCGCCCCGACAAGTTTTACTTCGCGGGAGCGTGAGTGGAAGAGCAGTTCCCCGTGCGCTTGCCCTGCCAGGCGGGTGTGTGCGTTTCTGGGTCCGGGGGACCCTCTGCCACCCCGCGTCCTGCGGGGCCGTGGCCGAGTCGCGGGTGCCGGCCGGAGAACGGCTGCTGGAGCTCAGCGGGCGGTGGCAGCTCCCCGCGGTCGGCTGGGAGCGCGGAGCTCCGGAGGGCGCCGGGGGAGCTGCCCCGTGGGGGCCGAACAGGTGGGCGACGACGGGGTGCGCCCTCCTTGGGCACCGCCGCCGGTGTCGGACTGCCCGGAGCAGGCAGCAGCCGGAGGGCGGGCGCGGGTGCGTCCCGTCCCGTCCCGTCCCGTCCCGTCCCGTCCCGTCCTGTTCCCGTCCCGGGTGGGTGGCCAGAATTTTGTATAATTGTATTTACGGTGGCAAAGATGTGTGCACATCCCGGCCGGCAGCTTCCCGGCTGGCAGCGCAAGGCATCAGGAAGGTAGTTTCCAGCACGGGTACAGTTGTTTTGACTCATCTAAGATGTCTGAGTTTTGATATGAAATGGAACGTAATAGCGATCAGTAATCATTCATGCTTATCGCTCTTATAGAAAAAAGCAGGTATTACTCGTAATGCACAAAATGCGTATTCCTCTTTGAAGATCTACCCTGAGCAGGTTAGATTTTTAAGTGCTCCGAAGAGGTCTAAACCCACTGTTAAACTACATTAGAATTCAAGACGAGACAAATACTTAAAACAAGCCGATCAGCTGAAAAAGAAGTAGTGAGGTAAAAAAGAATGGTGGAGACCTCTTGACATATGAAAATGCATGAATGTGCTTTTCTGATGCAAAAGCTGTTGAGCTTCTCTGTCACAAACAGAACAGAACAAGTGCTGACACAGAAACGAAGGAATTTTAAACATTTGTCTTTCAACATTGTCAGCTTCGGTTCCTTGACATTTTGTTTTCTGTGACAGAAGAATAGTTTTGTGACAGTTACTCAGGATTTAATTTGCAAGCTCACAAAGGCCTGTAGCTGTGATGAGAACTCATGAACCAAAAAAGGAAGGTGTTCCACATTAAGGTTTTTCAAATGTCCTGTCCTATTCAAATGTCTTGTCCTACTCCTATCTTCCCTTCCCCCACACCCAGCTCCCCAGCAGCACCCCTAAATCTTTTAAAGGTGTCTTGTTGCTGAGTGTGTCTAAATTTTCTCTCATGTCCAATACATTCCTGTATCAGTGGCCCCAGCTCATATATGTTTTGTACCAGGAACACCTACTTGTTCAGAAAGAGATGCCAGCTTGTTCTCTGTCATAACACCAGAGCAGTATTGGAAGGCAATTCCATCCCTTCATACACTTAAGTTGTATTGTTATTTGTGTAAAATAGCTATGGCTCTACTGTATAGAACTTTCTACCATGAATGATGCAAATAATACACTATTTTAACACCTCTATCATTGTCATGGCAAAGATGTGATCCAAAACATTGGGAAAAAACATGTCATGGCTCCAGAGAAAAGCTGCAGTCATGTTTATGTACCACTGGTGCCAGTTTCTTCATATAAATATTGAAATAGCTGTCTTTTTTATGAAAATGTCATTGTCAGTTCAGAATTCCAGAAAAGAGAAAAACCTGCCATTATGCTTCTTGGTGACCAACTTGATGCGAATGCAGCACCACAGTTAAGCCTACCCAAAGCACTGGTCTTAGTGTCAGATTCTTCTGTAAGTCTGTGTGAATGTGTAATGCACCCAAATATTTTGAATCTGACCTTAAAATGTTAGTTTTGAAAACAGTAGTATTTGTTTTTCCATTAACCTTCTTTTCCACGAATGAGGCTTGGTCTACACGACTAAACGGGAACAGTAATTTGTAAGCTGTTCTGTATCTTCAGTTCACCAGCCTCTTCCTGTGCCCAGAGCAGTTTAAAAACAAAAGCAAAATAGTGTCTTCACTGCTGGAAATCAATACATGCTTCATTTAGAGCAGTTGTTCCTATTAGAATTTTTATCTGTGAAAAAAAAGAAAAGAAACTACTATGATTAAGTGGTGTATTTTCTAATGTCTTGATAAAAAAAAATCATTAAAAAGAGCTTCAGTTATAAAAACTATATACTTTCTAAAAAGCATGTAAAGTGGAAAATAATTTTCAGTTCTTCATCTCACTCCCTGAAATAGCCCCACAGTAGCTGCTGTTAAAAATAGTATTTGCATACTGAAAATATGTATCAAATTTATGTTCACCTCTCCTGAAAATTATGAATCCTGGTATGAGTTAGCATGAATACTGATGGTACCTAAATGTAGTTGCAGTAGTTAGTTTCTTAGTATTCAACTAATTCTTAGTAGGAGAGATGTAGCTTTGAAAGTAATCAAATCCTGTTGTGTATGAACAGCTATAACCAAGGAAAAATGACAAAAGAGTTGGGGTGTAGTCTAATCATCTCCAGACTGGTAAATGAAGCACATATTTACCAGAGTGCATGTATTGTTGTTGTTTTATATGCATCAGTATTCAGACTAGCTAATTTAAAGCTACTTAGGGTATGTGTGTTCAAACTGCAATAGAAAGTACTTGTGGCTTTCAGGGTAGTCATAGCTGAATCATTAGCTGAGAGAGCTTAGTGCATCTCAGGAGTGAGGCTTTTTGCTTTTTACAAAAGGGTTCTAGGCCAGATTTGTTGAGGATTACAGGCTGTGTCCTATATGCATACTGTTTACGTGAACTTTCCATAGAAATTCAAATTAAAGGAATGATTATTCATCAGTTTTCCAGTCTCCTCAAAAGTACATACAAAAATGTTCTTTACCTTGCTGCAATTACGTAGAAGGTATATAATAAATCTGTTGAGTTAAATGAAGGATACCTCTCATGTAAAGACAGAACATTAGGCTATTCGATGATAAAATATATTTGTCATGCTTCAAGGTTTCAGTAATGATTTCCAGATAAATAGGCAGAAAATGTTGCATCGGTGAATCACTTAAGGTTATATTGTTTGTTGAAACTGATAGATGAGTAAGGCATTTCAGAGCTATCATTACTTGATTAAGTCACCTTTCATTTACTCCTTTTGGTTTTGAGTTTTTAAATTAGGATGATCATACATGACCAAAGAATTTTTCCTTACTCGATGTAACTTGTAATGAACGTATTATGTTGTGAACGTCAGTGCATACTGGGTAAGACTGCGCTAGTGTTGACTTTATTGTTACAACTTTAATAGTAAATTGCAAAGTTTATTTGTGCTGATAATCTATAGCTTTATCTTCAAGCAGCTAAAAAATTACAGTGAAATAATGCTTAACTACTGCTCAAAACTAGTGTTTCAATACTTTGAGACCTTTCTTGCGAGGACATATCCAAACTTCTCCATACTTCTCTATTTTTGTACAATATATAGTTGTATAACTTTCTGCCAAAGAAGCTTGTCAATGCAAAAAGTTAACATGAGTTCAAAAAAAGATTTGGACAAATTCCTAGATAAAAAACATATCAAAGGCTAGAAAGCAGCGATATAATGGTTCTGAATAAGAATGTCCCCAACCAGCAAATATTCTGGAGGCTTCAGAGTATTTCAAGAAGGTACTATTACATGGTTGCATTGTACTTCCCCACTTTTCCTAATGCATTTGCTGTTGGGCATCTAGGGAAAAGGTGTTGGATTCTGAACAGGCCTTTGGTTTGGTTAGATTTTACCGTTCATGCATTCTTACCTAGTCAAGGTAGACAAGGTGATAATGCAGTTTAAAAATTCCTTTATGGGGAAAAGTGATTGAAAACTTCTGTTACACAACCTTCAAGCAGATGTTTACTTGAATTAATTAGTATTAATTCAATGTATGATGTTGATTATTAGATGGAAAGGTAATAGGAAGCAAATATTTATTCTTATTTTCCAGTAATTTCTTGTTAATGGTGTTTTTCAATGTAATGTTAACATTGGTCATTCACAAATTACGATACATTGTTGAAGTTTGTTTATAATATGTAGCAGATATTGGGATAGTTTGTTTTAAAGCTATTGCATAACTGTAAACTATTTTTGTTTAAGAAAATGAAATGGTCTTCAGTGAAGGTAGCTCAGAAGTGCCTGTAAGAAGATGGCTACTTACAGCATGTCTTTTATTTGTCCCTAGTCCCTCAATTTTGGAGTAAATGATGGATTCTATATATCTTCATTTCATTTCTGCTCTGAGGCTCTCAGTCTTTGTTTTAGTTCATTTCTGTTCAAGATACAGAGTGCTCCTTCTCTAGAATGGATGACTGTCACTCTTGGGGCTTTATTCAGACGTGAGTGTGGTTATCTGGCTCAGTCTGAGCACATGTGAGCCTCTACTGTCACGTTGAGTCCAGCTTCTCTTGCCATGCTCTTTCAACCTGCAAGAGAAGAGAAGACCTGGTCTAAAGAGTGTTTTGAAGAGGTGATGTCCTGTGCATCAGAGAAATTGGCAGCCCTGAAGGGTGCCAGTCTTGTGTGCATGCAAGATACGTGAAAACTTGAGCCTGAACTTATAAAAAAAGTGGTGCTGCACAGTGCCTTTGGTACCCCAACATTTTACAGTGCCAAGGGTCTTCCATTTGCAGCTGCCTTTCCATTGCAGCTCTGTCACCTTTCACCAAAGCTTCTAGGCAGTGTTTCCCTTTCTGTCCCCATGCTCTTGGTCTCATACTGTTACTCTCATGGCCTTGTACCTCCACACTTTCCTACTACTGTTATGCCAGGGAAGTGATTGCCACTGCTATAAGAGTCAAGCCCCTTTCACCAGCCTTTTCTTGCGCTGGTTTTTGCAGCTTTTAGTTTGCATCAGGAGGAAGACAAGTATTTGCCCAGCATTCCCCAATAATGTATGCAAAACTGAACAGCCACTTAGTTTGCAACACCAGCCTCTGATCAAAAACTACTCCATTCAGGTCTAATGGCATCCTAAGTGGGGACAGGCCCTAGGGAATTTGAACAGATCATGAGGAAATTTATGTGGCTTCTATGGGAAAAGTAGTATGGTGGATCACCTGATACACTGGAGAGGACACCTGGGAGAGGATGCTTACTGGGGAAACCCCAGCAGTTCTCTTCTTGACTAGCCTTTGGAACTTTCCCTTTCCCCTTTTCATTTTTTCCTTTTGCTTTTCCAGTTACCTTTCCCCTTTTTAATGTTTTTCTCTTATCTCTCCCCCCCACCTTCATTTTCCTCTAAAGAAACTTTAATTGTTGGCTTTGATGCTTGTCACTGGCTATAAACTCTGCACGTAAATCAGGAAGGGACACAGAGATGTTTACATGCTTGTAATGAGAAGTTTAGGTAAGTGTGAGAATAGATTGGTACATGGTCAATTTATACATGTGTAAATAGAAATTATCTGATAACTTTCCTCACTTTACTTCTTGGTCAAAGAGAAATCACACATCCTCTGAGCCTTTATTTAGTCATCCTGTGTTTACTCTTCTGGTTTATTTTCATGTGAGAATATCTCTATTCCACCAGATATCTCTGTGTCCTTCTCTGTATCCTTTTCAATCTGAATTTATATTTCTTCAGCAAATCTGACCAGAATAATAGTCTGTGCCCATAAAAATCTCATTATTGTGTTGTCCAAGAGTGGTAATACTCCATCTCCTTTTTTTAAAAGCTTTTAAAGTGATGTGTCCCAGGTTGTATTCAGCTCAATCTGAAAGTTTAATTTCCTGTTACTTTTTGTAATGCTCATGATTAGACTAAATCACAGAAGCTGGAAGGGACCTGTTTGTCGAAATAGAGTCAACATAAAATTTAGACCATGTTGTTTAGGGGTTTCTTCAATTCTGCCAGGAAAAACTCCAAGGAAAGCGATTCCACAACTTCTCTGTACAATCATACCCAATACTTAGTTATCCTGATAGCAATTTTTCTTCTTTATGTTGAGTTATAGCCTCCCAGTGTCAATTCATGAGTATTTTCTCTCATTTTCGTGCCATGCATGCCTGTGAAGAGCCTGGCTCCATCTTTTTGGTAAAGCTGCTCTTAGGCACTGGCAGGCTGGTCTTAGGTCCCTGCTAAGGCTGCCTCATCTTCAGGATGAACAGGTCCAGCCCTCTCAGCTTCTAGCAGGGCAAGTCCTCCAGCCCCTGCCTACTTTGACAGACTCTGGAAGAAGCTTCATTCAGTTGTTTAGAACACCAAGACTGGATGCAGTATTCCAGATGAGGTCTAGTGGTTCAGTAAAGTGGAAACCTAAAACTTCATGTTGGCAAATCTACCAAATAGTAAATAGCACCAAATTCTGACAATGCAGGAATGAGGCATTAGGCAGAACTTTACTGTCTTGTAACCATAAAATTAATTCAAGCTATTGTATGCTTTTAAGAATTTGTTATTGCAGCTTACATGAAAACAAAGTTTATTTGATATTTCTTCTCAGGAAAGTTCTTGGATGATGTTATTTTGGAGTAGACAAGTAATGTGATATTGGAATTTTATTTTAAAACACTTTATATGCATTAATATATCTCCTTTATAGAAGCATATGAAAAAATTATATGACACAGACATTCTGTATGTCTAGGCATTTAATTATACAAAAATTCTGATTATTCAAGTTTCTGACAGTTAACATTAAGTCTCCAGGGTACCTAACTATTGAACTAAACCTTGCTTTGACAAGAGATGGGTGAACTGCAGGCATGAATGTAAGATTTCCAAGGAAAAAAATTAAACCTAATTCAAAATGGGAAATAAGCAGCATGCACATAGTAACTATTTGGTGCATAAAATGTGTAAATTATTAATATTTTGCTTGCTTCATAGATAGCTCTTCAGTTGTTCATATATAGGTTAAAATTATAGGAATATGTGGACAATATAAAACACCTACAGTTGCCATTCCAATCTTTTGTGTCTCCTCTTTTGGCAGTCAATACAATCAACATTGATTAATAAGTCATACTATTAAGCAGAATTTTGATATTTCATTTGGAGTTGAAGCTGTTTTAGTTGGGATATACATAATTATTTTACATATTCTCTGAAAACGTATTATAAATCGAAAGATCAGTGAGCTGAAATGGAAAATAATTTTCAATACCTAAAACAGATAGTAGTCTACTAATGTGGGTTAGGTCTGCCCTCCTGACTGCTGTAACATGCACCAGGGATCTAGCTGGAGGTTGCCATAGGATTCTTTTTGGCCTCAGTGTACTCAGTTTTCCTTCCATAAAAATCAGAGCAAGTAGAAAGCAGCAGGGGACTGAAGTTGAACCTCATCTACAGGAACAGAGTGAAGACACAGTCAAGATGCAATCCTGTGGCAATCAGGGCCACAGCTGACAAGAGTGAATTTGGGGGGGAATCCAAACCAAGATATGAATCAGAGAAAGATATTTTCACTTATAAATTACATTTGTAGGTTTAACTTATGGGTACCTGCTATAGTATCAGCCTAGCAGTCCCTTCCTCTTGCATGTGTTCATTCTGTGCTTGAAGGTGGGCAGTCTGCACAGAACGCCAAGTACTGCTGAACAGAGTGTAACAAAGAAAAGATGAGTAAAACCTTTTAGATGTGCTAGCTCTCCTTTTTCAAACATATCAGTGACTTATGAAGACTGTGAATGAAGTAACCATCTAACAGAATATTCAACTGCTCTCAATATATCCAAGTTTCTTGCTCGAAGTCTCTTGGAAGACAGTGAAATGTTTATATTTATTCTATGCCATCACATACACCTTGTCTTTCACTCCATCTGGCTATACNATGAAAATGTGATTAAATATTGTTATCTTTTAATCATTTGAAACAAAAGAGTTCCAGTTTGACTGGAAAGTGAAATCAGTAAGTGGTTTTTTTGGTCAAGAGGCTTTCTTCAGAAACTAGTGAAAAAAGGTACAGGTGTAATGTGATTAATGGGTGTGCAACCCTAGGTTTCTGTAGCATTTTAGCGGGATACATACAACTGGATCAGGATCAACCTATTAATGTGATGAGGCTTCCTTTAGGACTTCTGAGAGCTGATCAGCCGTTCTTCTTACATGTGCTAGTGCGTGTCATTTATACTGATCCAGATTATGAAGAAAACTCACATTTCAAAAGAAGATGATAGGAAAGGGCATCTTCTAAAAAATTTGCTGAGGGTGACACTAATATTAACAGTATTAGGACCTTGATTGAAGAGGCCAAAGATTTTACTTGCCTGTGAGGAGTTTTGCCATTGACTATACTAAGATCAGGATGTCACCTTTGTATGTGAAATTTTCGCCTCTTGATGGGCTGTTTGTTACTTGTTGTTGAAACAGACCAGATTAAGAGAAGAGCTTTTGAAAGCCCTGTTCAAGGTTCAGATCTACTGAAGACATGCATGGAAGACTATAGCATAGTCCTCTCTTTCCCAGCCAGAGCAGAAATGGCAAGGAGCATTGAATCTGGGATTGGAGCTAGCAGCAGTTAATTGTTCATTAATTCATTAGGGCAAACCATAGAGGCTGATTCAATTTAGACAGGCAGTCAAAGCAGTGGAGGAGCTAGAAAAGTGTATAAAAGGTAATTCCTGATTATTCTTTCCTGTCATGTTTTGTAAATTACCTTTAAATAAATTTAGCAGATTTTGGCATGCACTCTGGGTACATTTTCCCTACATCAAACTGTCTGCATGCTTCTATTCCTTCCATCACTAGTTTTCCTTAGTGATGCCTAAATATAAGTTTGTAGCTTCTTCAGTGTACTCTGATTACATGCAAACAGAGCATGCTGGTATGCGTAGGAGATTTTTCTGGGTGTCTGGCAAATGAAATCCTTTTTCTTTAGGCCACAGAGTAGCAACTGAGCTGCTTCCACAATTTCACTGCAATTTTTATGGGGAGTCTGAATACAATTCCTGTGAGAAATGTGGAAGGGCTGATTGACTTTGTAGTGACAAATTGAGTGTCATTTCTGACACGGCTTCACATTTACTTATCCTCAGAATGGTCATCCATATTTTTGGAGAGAGCTGCTGGGATGCTGGTTGCCTGTGGAGTCGGTATGCATCATTCGTCCTCACCCTTTTTATTTCTATGGGGTGTTTGTATCGCTGTCTTTGTAAAAAGAGACTGAGCTGGGAGACACAGCAGGAGACACAACTGGGAGCCTTTTTCAGTTGACATTTGGACCATAATTTAGGTTTTATGCATAGAAATGTCAGCTCAAAAGACACTTCTATGTAGATAATGAAGCAACATAATAAATCCATTATCATGTTAAGAGAAAAGGCTATAGATTTTTTTTCAGTGATTTCAGTCTAAGTATTTCAGGAGAGAGAATTAAAAAAGGCATATTTTTTGTATTTTAAGTCCATAAATATGATCAAAACAAATTTAAAAAGTGTTTTAAATTCTGCTTGCTTACTCTGATTGAGGATGATTATCTTGCGTGAAACTCACTTACTATGTGATATGTAAGCTAAAGTATTTTTCTTAAAGCATCGTAGGATTGCCTCATCTTTAGGTTGCCATTGCTGTGTTATGTACATGCTCATTTTATATTACTCACCTATATGAAAAAGAACATTACATAGCTTCCTGCTCCAAATATGTTAAAACCAAGATGATGAAAAGACCAACATCTGTCATTTATGGTATATAGTTATATTCCAGAGTGAAGGGGAAATGTATAGATAGGCAAGGCCAGAACTGGGGTCTAATATATGTATCTTTTTTAAGTCCAGCATCACAACAGAATGTGGACTATGTGCTAAGCACACATAAAGCAAAGCAAAGACAATTATTTTTCATCCTTAAAGCAGTTTCTCTACATCAGTGCAGTGATCCGTCAGATTTTCATATGCAGGCTGTTATCCTCTTGTCTACAGGCTTTTCCCACTAATGTTGCTGCTTCAGGTAGGCAAAGGAATAATTAACTATACTGATCTTAATGGGACTGTTATTGCTGACACATATCAAGGTAAACAAAATGAGAATCTGACTCGCGTCAGGTGGAAAATATGTTAGCTGTTGACTCAGCCTAATTATACTGAATTAAATCTAATTGCATATCATCATCCAGTCCCCAGAATTTTAACAGTAATTGAATTCTTGTAAAGTTATAAGGGTGATTTTAAAGAATAGTGTAAATTCTGTGGAACTTTCTGTGTAAAACTTAAATTTCTGGAAAAAATGAGCACTGTTTAAAGAAAATAACCATTTTGGTCAGGAATTTTTTGCCAGAAACCACTAATAAATACGGGGGATTAACATGAATAATAAATGTATAGATCAAGGTTTTCCACCTGTTTTATTTTATTATCTATTTCAATGCTTTATTATTAATACTGAATTATAGAAGTTTTGTCATTTGTTATGAAAGAAGGTGCTGCTACCAATATTTCTGTTTTAAAAAATGACTGCTACAGCTGAATTCTCTATGTTTACCCTGGTGTAGAATAGTGTTGGCTATGGCATTACTAGAAGTAGAAATGTAGATACAATTTTTGTGTAGTAGATAGCTGAAGAAACAATCCTCTCTGGATGAGGAATTCATTTGGTTCCAACCATTTCGCGTCTGGTTAATTGTTTAAAGTCAAAGTAATGCTGTAATGTGTATGGGCAGACATAGCAGTTGGTACTTGAAACCAGTTATGTTTCATCCTGCATCAGCCATTAAAACCTGTATTGATTGGACACTAAAACCAGTGCTGCTAGAAGAAATAAAGGGTAGGTTAAGCAAGAGAAAAATACCTTTTTTCAATGTGCAATAGATGAGGAGACTCTTTAGTTTAGTAACTGCAATGTTATTCAGGCTGTGGTTCTCATTTCCTAATAGTAATAAATTTGAATTCTGTCATTTCACTTTACATTGATTTTTCTTTTGCAAAGCATCTGAAAATTAATAGAGGCTTTGCCTATTTTATTGCAGTTCTGCAACAAAAGGAGGAAAAATAAAAATTGCATGTGAGGATAAAGCCAGTAAAATCTTAATGATTTAAATGGAAGTATTTCTGGGAGGCAAGTGGAAGCTTTGGACTTGGATATAAAGGCTAACACAGGCAACTGGATTAGGCAAGATCATCTTGGCTGATGGCAGCTAGAAATTACTTTCTCTAATAGACAAGTATCACCAGGGAGCAATTGGAAGTGAATATGTAATCAAAGAGCTCTCTATCTCCATCCTGCCTCTAACCTCACACTGGAAGCTGCAAGGAGAGGTCACTACAGAACTGTTCTCCATGGCACGGTATCTTGGATCTATTCTAGAGGGTCTCGCTTTTTTTTCCTTCTCCCAACTGATCAACGGTCATACCAACACCTTAGGTACCATAAAAGAAAACATACCTTTCACATAGCTATGAGATGTATCATGAGTGAGAAAAATACTGAAAGATCTAATAAAGACAGTCTCAAAGTGGAAAAAAAAAATCCAAACAAAAAAATGGCATTTTTATCATTTGAATACCCATATGCCCACTGTGCTGGATATGTGTACAATATACAGACTTCAATAATTTATGCTTGGATAAACACATCAAATAATAGCAAAGCCTGATTGTTTCTTGTTTTTTTCTGAAGGCCCACTCTATTTTGGTGCTGAGTTCCTGATTAGAAGGAATCGTCTTTCATGTTCCAATGGAAATAAATCAGTTTTAATATTATAATAGAATTTATTCACTATTGAGTGCATAATTTCTGGAACAAGCAATCATCAGCAGGAGAGCCCTCCATTCTGTGTAAGGTTGTAAAATCTGCCTTTTTGTTATAGAATGGGGTGTGTTTTCCCTTTTTGCTTACTACTGGCTCACAGAAGGTAATTGCAGCTTTATGTATAAGCGTTGGAGACAGTTTGGATAATTGAATTGAATAACTGAAGTAAAGAAGCTGAGAGAAAGAAGGCACATTCAACACTTCACTTTTTGGAACAGTGAGTTAAAGAGAAGCTGTGCCCTCACCTAGAAGAGAGGAGATAAACTCTTCATTCCTCTACAGTAACGTTAAACACAGTCAATTTCAATCTGCTGTTTCAGCAGCATGATTCATGCAGAAAGAATGTTTGTTTCTTATTCAGATTTCAGTAACCCTCTACTTACTGTGTCCAGTGAGCATAAATTCTATTTAGATAAAGTGGAGTACTGTGACCGTGTCTAAGCACATAGAATTCTATGCATGGTTGTTCATAAAGACTGGGATTCATTTTCCTGCACAGAGAAATGTTAGATGCCACTCTAAAATGATGAATTTGAGTTTATTTGTGAGGAAATTGCTCTTGATTATAGCACTAAGTTCCTATGTGTACAACTTTATATCCTCTAGATGTTTAGGCCTGCATCCCAAGCTATGTCATCTTCCTGTATGCTCATCTAGATGGCTAAGCATTTTTAAGCATGCAAGGTGCTGGCTACATTGTCCAGCAATCCAATTAATTTTCTACTTATTTTCTTTCTTCTTCTGAGTACTGCATTGCACCATATTCCGTGGAAAAGGGTCCGGAGCATTGCACGGTGTCTGTGTACATTGTCTCTTCTCCAACCCACTGTAAAATAGCTGGTTAAAATAGTGATGAGAGGAAACATGCTGTCCAGAGAGCGCAGCTGGCTGTTATATTGGCCTGGTGACAGTGTAGCCATGGGTGTTGGCAATGGTATTATCTGTACACACTAAGCACTGAGCCAATATTGATACAGTCTTGCTGTATCAATACAAGACCCTCCAACGTATGATGGTGCTTCCTTTTGTAAGGATCTTCTTCCTTGCATTTTTTCCCACAGCTTTTCCCCCACTCCCTGTGGCAGCCTGAGTTCCAGTCTGTCTCACAGCTCTGAACAGAAAGTTCCCTACCAACCACAGACAACCAGCATGGACAAGTCTTAGCTTAATTTTTTTCCTCTTGCTGGCCTGAATGATGCAGAGTTTTGGATTACAGGCCTCTTAGTGGTTTGGAATCAAGAGGGACGAAGGCAGAAGGAAAAAAAAGCTCTTTTTTTCATGAGACAAGTCCTGCTATGCTCGGCACCTAAATCACAAAAACCTGCTGGATGAGTGGATTCTTCCCAGTCGCAAAACATGCACCAACCACCATTCAGCCCGCAAATTCTAGTGTTTCTTATGCAATTTTTATGGAAGTCCAGTTGTAGGACAGGTGAATGTCCTTGTGCAGCCAACCTTTGATGGCAGGAAGGAGATGACAACCAAAGAAACCCTGGCTTGACAGACTGAAAACAGTGAAGCTTGAGCAGCATCCTGCCATCGCTCACCATACAAGTGATTACTAGCTCATAGCACACAATTCTGGACAAGCCAAGTATAAAACTTGCAGACAATGAGAGGCATGACTGCCTTCTCTAGTGTCCTCACTCAAGTACTTGGTGCTCCAAGCCTTCTGTTGGTGAAGGATGCTTAAGCAGCATGAGTATGTGCTCCTAGCATGGACAGTCAGCAGTTTTGGCCAGATCCTCCCCAGGTTACACATTCAAAATCAGCTTACATTTACTATTTATTCCTCAAGTCTCTGGTTCTCCAGGTCAATAACTTCCCACATGATTCTGATCCTTTGCCTGCTCATGACCAGGAGAATAGGTCTGAACAACATCTGAGGTGTTTAAAATAAGGGGAAGGTGTCTAGAGACAGTAGTTTTGACATTTGACTTTGCAGACTGTGAAATACACACTGAATAGGAGACCTAGAGAGAAAAAGAATTTAAAGCAACTTGGTAATGCTCCATCTTTATTGTGTTTATTTCTAGACTGGATTGGATAAGTGGCTTGAGACACTCAAGTTCCCTCCTTCACCCTGGAGTGGACACTTGAAATGAACAGTTGTGTGCTCTCTCTGTTCATCACAGTGCTGCTTCACTTGATAATCTGTCCTAGTCATACCCAGGAGAGAGCTGACATAGCAACACCAGAAGTGGGACAGTTGTGCTTGGTCTGAAATCAAGCCTGGATGTGCTGCAGTGTAAGAAATTTTCCAGTTTTTCATTTCTTAAGTAGTTAAGCATCTACTGAGCGACAGACAGCCGTTTGAGTAGAGAGCAAGAATGTTGGGAGAGCTGGAGTCTCTAGAGCTGTACTCGAGAGGTCATGGTGGTACCTGAGTGCAGGGCTTAGTTGCCTATCTTGCATGGTGGAGCTACAAGTCTTTATTTACTTCTTAACCTGCAGCTCGGGAAAGCTTTCATCTTCTCCTCCTGTCAGATACAGGTAGTATCATAGGTCTGAATTTCCCTAATTTTGTGGGCTGGCAACTGGGCAGTATATACAGCCTGTCACATCTGGCTTTTTATTCTGCTGAATCAGATTAAGTTACTAGTACACGTATCTAGCCTAAAATGTTGGTATCTCCGAGATGATTTTCATGTAAGAGCAAGTTTGGGGGTGACGAGTGGAAAGGGACTATTCTGACTTCAGGTGTCAGCTTCCATGTTTTTACTGCCTGGTCAGGTTATCTAGAAAATCTCTAAAAGAGCATGTGTCCTCTAGGCAGAACATATATATCTTTATCCTTGAATTTCCTTTCTGCCCAACTGGCAAAATTAGTAGCTGTAGACACAAACTTAATTTAGTTCTTCCTTAGTGTGTTAGGGGAAATCATTGAAATCTAGGAAACATCTGATGGCTCTGAGAATTTGTGTCTAAGCTGTGCCTCTGGAATGCGTCTGGAAGAAGGTCCTGAGGCAGGAGAGGTTGTCTGAAGGTTATTCTGGTGCTTCACTGAAGGTGACCCTCAGATATACTACCAGGGTTTGTGGCAGCCTCTCCATGGTGTATATGGAGCTTCATGGAAGGGGCAGGTGTTACATGAGGTGCTCACAATTTCTGGATACTGAACTTTTATAAACTTCAGTTTAGAATGTTTCCTCCTCCTGGAACACCTGACATTATTCATGGTCCTGATGTATGACCATGAAATCTTACTGGTAGCAGAATTATACATCCACATGTGGCCTTCCAAATGTGGTCACATATGGCTCCCAGATCTCCCCTTGCTATGTGATCTGCAGTACCCTGACTTGTACTGAGGGATTTCCTTTAGAATTGAAATGGCTGTTTGTCTCATTTTTATACACAAGCTTTGGTAGGGGCTTGCTAAGGGGAGGGTGGAGTATGATGGCTTGGCAATGTGCCAACAAACTTTTTTATCTTGTTCCTTCTTTTTTTTTCTAAAAAGTTGCCTTTTAAGTGATTTATATTTTTTGTCAAATTGAACATTTGAGAAATTAGGAGAACACAAAGTGTTTGGCAAATGCTATGGAAAGTCTCACATCCATGAGAACATCAGTGAAGAACTTTTTAATATCACTGCTGCTTCTCTGCAGCTCCAAGGGAGTGTACACTGCTGTCACTTGAAGAGATCACTTCTTTTCTTTGTTCAGAATGATCATAACAAGTAATCTTTTCTCCTGTGGCATTTATGAATCCCTTCTGTCAGTTCTCATTTAGATTTGATACACCATCAAAAGTTGATATGCAGGTTATAATATGAAAAAAGACCACGATTTAGCCTCTAAAAATGGCATAGATAAGTGACAGCACAAAGCTTTCTAGGCTTAAGTCAGACTTATGCATCTAAATTATTTAAGACTCTTCTTAACTGTTTCCTTAGATTCCTAAGGGAAAATTCACCTACAGTTGCTGAGAAATTAACAGTAAGCATATAACCAGATTAAAAAGAAAATTGGTTCTTTACCTCGTTCCTCCAAGTGAACTTTTAATTTTCTGGATGAATGCTTTTTCCAAAATACAACTTTTGTCTTTCGAATTCCTCTTTCTGACTACCTGTTTTAGAAAGTATCTTTCTCCCAACTCATTTCTCCTTTGTGCTGTGTAGTTTCTTGAACGGATATTAAAAGAAGTCGTGCTGTGGTCACTGTTCCCTAGAGCAGTTTCCACAGCATTTTGCCTTTATGTCAGAGTTGTACCTCTGATGAGTTGTTGCACTGCGTAGGATTACTGTTTCAGTATTTGTGGCTTAAGTACTCATGGAGATTTCACTGTTCTTCTTGGTTGCTTCTGTAAGCCACGAAGACTTTTTTTCCTCAGAATTCGTAAACCCAGTATTTTCTATAAAACCCAGTGTTTTCTGTTTAGATACCTGCAGCTTTGAGTACTGCACCTTTTTCACCTGATTTATAAAATCACAGGTTTATAACACGGTTAGGGTTGGAACGGACCTTAAAGATCATCTGTTCCAACCCCCCTGCCATGGGCAGGGACACCTTTTCACTAGTCCCAGCCTTTCCCCATAGGAGTTATCTTCCATCCCTCTAATCATCTTCTTGGCCCTCCTGTGGACTCTTTCCAACAGATCAATGTCCTCCCTGTGCTGAGCACCGCAGAACTGGATGCAGTGTTCCAATATTTTTGGTGGAACCTCATGAGAGTGGAATAAAGGGGCGGAATCACCTCCACTGACCTGCTGGCAATGCTTCCTTGGATTTATTTCAAAGGCCTTTAAACTGAACTTCCTTCTTTCTAAGATACATGTCATACCTTTTAAAAAGCAAATTAATGTAATTGAAAGTAACAGTCACAGTAGTATAGTATGCCTAAAACTGTGTGCAGCAAAATCACTTTTGCTAAATAAAGATTTTAAGCTGTTATTCATTAAAGTATGTGATGAAAAGCATCTTGTGAAAAGGATGAAATACATTATTACAATACATACATGCAATATTTTTGGAACACAATGTATTTGTATGTACAGTACGTACAGAACTTAATTTCTTCTCTGCACAATTTATGTTATTTTCAGATTTATTTTAAATGCTAGCATAGAGGAAAGGTGTCATACACCTGGCACCAGCAAATGGTATGTAGTATGCAAGTTATAGTCAGTAACTAATTTCATATATACCGTGAGTTGATATCAGAAATACTAGTGTCTGTTACATTTAGCTATATATTTTGAAATTTGTTCCTTTAAAATTTCAGTTTCATAATTCAGAACTCTGTTCAGCATACACTGAAGTAACACAAAGCCAGACTAAAGAGTGATGCCTTTCAAAGTACCCGTGGTAGATACTAGACCTCAGCTCTCTGCAGAAGTAGAACTGTACCTGCCTGAATTTAAAGATGCTTACCCTGCTGCTTTTGATCCTTTCCTGTCAGTTTGATTACAGTAGTATTCTTTGAAGACTTAGTCAGTGATTTTATTTTGTTAAATATAGAGAGGTTAAATGCATTTTCTCTAATAATCCTGGTAGAAAGTGAAGGTTGTAGCTCAAAGCAAAGATTGCACAGTTTGAGAATTTTATCTGTGTCTTCAAACTACAAAGACCTGTTGAAGAGGACAATGATGACACATATCTAGATGGAAAAGCTCTTAGATTTACTTTGTGAATTTCAGTTTTCTTTTATGCTTTAAGTTCTAGTGATGAATGTGACTTGTGAGATGAAGGAACCCTTTTAATATTTGTATGTTTTGGCAACAGTGAAAGTACAGTAGTCAACGAGAAAAAACACAGATGGGGCAAGGCAAATCTTAACATTTGGTGACAGCAATGTGCAATGTTGAAGCGAGAGGATTTTTAAAAATCAGAATAATGGTTTGGCAGCTGGGAAGCACATCTAAAGGGGATCATCTTAGTTGTATTATTAACAAATAAATAGAGGGACGGATATCTGAAAAGATATTACAGGAAAAAGATATTACATGACTATACAGATTTACTCCTTTGCCATAGATGGACACAGGTTGGCATAGATAACCAGGCAAAATATTGTCATGGTTGAAGCTGATTAGAGAAGCCTAGGGAGAAAGTGATGAATGCTTGGGATACTCAATAGACTGGATACATATAATCTGTGAATGGGAATGTGCCAGTAAAGAGAGGAATTAGAGAAAGTTGTTAAAGTGTGACCTGAGGAAGAAAAATATTAGCACTAATTGATTGTGTATAACACTATAGTTGTTTCTCATTTTGGGAAAGCCGAGCTGTAGCTTTAAATGCCTCCTTTTCAAGATGGAGGTTTTACTCTGGCCAGGAAACAGTAATAATATGTATTTTTCATCAAAGCAGCTGCTCTAGTCTGTAATGCATTTTCTCTGGCAGATACATTTAGTTGTTGCTTCTGTGCCTAAACATGGGTAACAAAAACCTCTTCATTCCAAGGAAAAGGTGTCTTTCTCACTGACAAAACTAGCAGATATTCCTGTCTTGAAAAAGGTCAAGAAATCCTATCATTTTTATTTCTGAACATCATGCCTAATTTCCTTGCTCTATGCAGTACATCATGAAAAAACCCCCATGTTTCTGATATTTTATCAGTTTCAGGAGGAAAGACAAAGAACTTCCTGGGTCTTGGCACACTGACTTTTTTGTTGTCTGCATTTGAAGGTCTATTTTTGTTAAGGTAAGAACAAAAAAATCCCATGAAACTTTGCAAGAGGTGATAAATACTGCTACTTTTTTTTTTATTGTCCAGCACTTGGACTGTGTCAATAAACATTACAATGTTATGCAATGGAAGTAGTAGGACATTCCTATAGATTTCAGCAGGACTGAATTTTTATTATTGCATTGATAAATATATTTTGCACTTTCCTCCTGCTGAAATGGAAATGTTTGCTATATTGCTCTATTTAAACTTAAAAAAGTACATGAAAAAATTCTTTGATTTGTCTACTTCATGAGTTGCCTTTCAGCTCTTTTTAAATTTTTCTTTTCATTTTTTGAAGTCCTCTTGCCCCAAGCTGATGCTGTCATACTTACATTTATTTCTGAATGGAAGTTCTGCATTTCTGTAAACCATTCTAACTTTTACTTACTGGTTCTTTTCCTTGTCTCTTTATCATAATAAATGACTATTTTAGCTGAAGGCATGTCTTGGGGTAAAGTTTAGTTCCTCACATCATCTTCTGGCAGCGTAGCAAATTCTCTTAACCTTTTCCATGTCCTCTCCTCTTCTGTTTCTCAGCTTCTGGGCAATTTTTTCATGACTAGCTGCAACTGGATCTTTTTACCTGCCTCTAGGAAACTGGTATTATTCCTAGTTCTACTAAAAAAGAGGGGTTGAATATGTAGCACAACAGCTTTATAAGGCTTTGTCAGTTATAGTGAGAGAGAGGCTTCTCTTTCATCTTCCTAGGAATTAAAAAAAACCCCAAAACTTTGCAAGGTGATTAAACTGAGCAGTATTCATGGACCAGTGCAATGCATGTGCTACATAGCTGTACATCTGTACAGCTATTTTTTAGCCCTGGAAAGTGAAAAGGCTATGTGCTGTTAACTTTTGTCTGGATAGTTTCAGTTGTGTGCTTATGGAGTTTCTTGTAGCAGTGCTAGAAAAACAATAAATAACTCATAAGGCTTTTCTTTGCTTCACATTAGTAGCTGTTTTACCAGTATTTAGCTGTTCCTTCTGAACTCAACATCAAGCCAACATCTATAACAACTTTAAATTTTTAGTGGAAGCATTTTAGTTTTCGCATACTCAAAAATGTATGCAGACTCATTGAATGATTTGGGTTGGAAGTGGACCTTGAAGATCATCTAGTTCCAACCCCCGTGACATCTTTCACAAGACCAGGTCGCTCCTAATCCATCCAGCCTAAATTTGAAGACTTTAATGATAGGGCATCCACAACTTCCCTGGACAACCTGTTCCAGCATCTCATCACCCTCATCATAAAGAATTTCTTCCTTATGTCCTATCTAAACCTACCCTCTTTCAGTTTAGAACCATTTCCCATGTCCTGTCACTACGTGTCTTGGTTAAAAAGCTTCTCTGATCTTCCTTGTAAGTCTCCCTAATATATATTGAAGGTCTGCAGTAAGGTCTCTCTTAACTTACTTGTATGTGGAAATCTCAATTCCATGAAGCCAATTCTTCATTTTACTGGCAAGTCAGGTTTTGAACTAGTGCTGAAATAGCTGAATGCTCAATAATTGTCTCTCTGTAGGCAAGTAGCAGGTAACTTTTTATTATTGTTTTGGTTTCAATTTCACTACATCACTCATTTTCTTATAATTGATATACTAATCGGAAAAGTCTTCAGTCACAAATGGTGGGTATTGCTTCCTAGTCTTACACAACCTTTTGCTAGTCTGGAGATCCTTGAAAAGAAAGCTACATTTGCCTGGTTGCTGTTTTTGGAGCCTGAAATGACCTGAGATTTGGCTCAGGCAAAATTTGAGTGGGTTTTTAAAGGAGGTGACGTGACTGCACTCAGTTTTTGGGAAACCTCATCCAGCTTTATACAGGCTATTTTAGCCACAAGCTTATGGTTAGGGATTTTTATGTTCATGAGGAAAATACTTTCTTCCAGCTGTGGGACAGTGTAGTTGTTCTATAATTACTTCCTTTAAGCTCAAATTTTATCTTGCCAAAAAAGCATAGTTGAACAAAGAGCTTTCTTATTGTGAATGCCTGTGCCTTTATTTGTCTGTCTTTATTAAATAAATAGTTTTAATTATTTAATAACTAATTAGGTTAGGCATTTTCTACTAGGTAGGGTGCATTTTTTTGCTGTTTTGCCTCCTTTCAAATTTTGTGTTAGGTTTTACTTTGTGCAGCTCTGTTTAGACAAATCTAACCAGGAAGATGATCATGTGTCCTAAAGTCAAGAGAAATTTGATTACCATGCTATTAAAGTTTAAAAATAAAATAAAAAGTATAGTAGTATCTTTATACTAAGTGAAAAAAAAACCCTGGTTATACTGGAAAATATTTCAATGTGATGTTTATTTACAAGTCTGTGGTATGGCATGCATAATGTCCTCAAGGACAATGATGCAACTTGTACTGAAATTGTTTCTAGTTGAATTTTCAGTATGGTTGGTTTTGTAACAGAACAAAAGGAGTTAGGTATCTGCAGTGAGGAGTCTGCAGCAGGAAGACTGCAGCTGTATGAGCAGTCAAGGACTGTGGACAGGTTGCTGGGACTTTGCCAGTAAAAATAACATAAAATCTTTTCCTGTTTGTGTATCTGGACTTACTTGCTACAAGAATTTGGCAGCAAATCCAAATGTAACAATATAGTTTTAATTATATTCTCTTATGCTTCTTGTTGTGGGAAAAAAAATCTAGGGCTGCTTTCATTAACTTCTCCTTTACTATAGAAATATAGTCACCAAGGTGACTTGTGCTGAAATTTCAGATGACAGTTCATTTGAATATACATGTGATTTTTATACAGAAAAAACGTTAAAATTACATTTCTCTCAGTTTAAAACTTGAGTTTTCCTAAAAGTGGACTGTTAAATTCTATACTGAATATCTTGTAAGTTCCTAAACTTGTAGTTTCTGATATACTCACAAAAACTGTATCTGTGTTTTTCTCTTAAATCCAGTTCATTCAAAATGTACTAATATTTGTATTTGGAATGACAACCTGTAACTCCTGTTTTTTGGAGGTTTTTTCTTCGTTTGGTTGGGGTTTTGTTTGGGTTTTTACCTTATCACTGGAAGATCCCTCTTGCTCGAAGTTACATAGAAAAGATAGAAAAGTTGCTTTTCACATTCCTTACCCTAGACATGTGCTGGAAGCCCAGTTCTGTTCCACCTCCCGCATTTATTGTGTCCCTTCCTGCCTCTGTACCTTTGCTAAACCATCTATGAACTTTCCTCTGAGTCCAAAGGCTTAAGAAATGTCCTATTTTGTTTGCCATTAGTTTTGTTTGTATTACAAGTATTTTGTTTGTATTGACAAGTGATGGTTGGATTTAGAACTGCTTCTGCAACCTGAAAATATTTTTTTAAAAATTTGCCTTTCAGTTTCAAATTCTATTGGCCTCTAAAGTTATGCAGCAGTAATTAAAAACACTCCATTATCTAATGTTTGTGATTAGCATATAATAGATTTGGATAAATCACAGACTAAGTGCTACGTTACCTCCCTGCTAAGATGGGGACGAATACTCTTTATTATGTGTAAGAAAATATCTTTTGCTATTCTTTCACCTATTGTAGGAGTAGCAGCAAGAGGAATAGTCTCACTGAAGCATAAAATGAATTCTGTGATTCTGTTTGGTTGACATCTGCAAACCTGTTCATTCCTACAGAATAACACAAGAACCCCAAAAAACCCCAAACCTTCTTTCACATCTGATCACTCTAAATCCATATTCTTAGCAAACTGGTTTTAACATGGAAACACAAGATATCTCAATTTGGAAGGGACCTATAAAGGCCACCAGGTCAGACTACCTGAAAATAACCCATATGATATTCCTTGACCTCTCGCAGGCTCGGTGCCGTGACCACTTCTCTGGGGAACCTGTTCCTTGACTGACCACACTCTCAGTAAAGAACCTTTTCCTAATGTCCAACCAGAACTTCCCCTGATGCATCTTCATTCCATTTCCTTGTGCTCTATCTTTTGGCCATGGGAGAGATCAGCATCTCCCCCCACACTGCTCCCCTTGAACCTGTAGACTGAGCCAGCCCTCAGCCTTCTCTTCTCCAAGCTGAACAAATCAAGTGACCTCAGCTGCTCTTACAGGCCTTTCATCGTCTTGGTCCCCTCCTCTAGACACATTCTTGTACCTTGATGTCCTTCTACTGAGGTACTTAAATCAGCACACAGTGCTTGAGGTGGTTCCAAACCAAGTGCAGAGCAGAGCAGGACAGTCACGTCCCTGAAACAGCTCTTGATGCTGTGCTTGATGCTCCCCAAGACACGGTTGGCCCTTTTGGCTTCCAGGGCATACCACTGACTCATAATCAACTTGCTGTTGACCAGGACTCCCAGGTCTCTTTCCTGGCTGTTCACAAATGCAGCCTCTTCCATGGATATTCAGAACGCTGATTTTGAAAGAATAGGAAGAAAAATAACCAAGCTTTTAATGTATTTAAACAACATCTTTATATGTTTCATGTGTTTGTGATGGCAGGTGCAATGTTCTGCATTGCAAGTGTTTGCCAAAACCATTGAGTTTTAATTCCAGCTGTTTTCATCCAGTCAAGGTTGATGAACAAGCACTGAGTCATCCTTAGACCCGGTTTTGCTTGTTGTGCCTTTTTTTTCACCTAAATCAAGTGCAGTTTTTTTATATGTGCATAAGAATGGGTTTTTTTGTTTTATTGTGTATGTGTATTTTCTTGGTTTTTTTCTTTTTTTTTGTCCCCCAAGTAGTCATGAAACTTGGTGGTGTTTGCTCGAGGTGATTTTTCTTCAGGTCTTGAAATCTGTGATTCAAAACTGAATTTGAATGTTGAAAGAATAAACCCACATGGTTGAAACTGAATTGATTGTGCATGAGAAGTGTTTCTGACTAGAGTACTTTCCACAGTTGTAATCTTAACAAGAAGGGAAACTGAGTAAGAAGTCCATTATTTTTTTGTAAGTATGTTGCTAGATGCAAAAGTGCATCATGGATACAGAATTCATTTTATTAAATCAGGAGATTTACCTGTAGCTTGTCGCTAGATAAAATTTTTAAACCTTTTTTTTTTGGAACTGATAGTGGATATTTATGTCTGATATTTACAAAGGTTTAAGCTTCCTTGTAATTAAGTGTAGGTACAAAAAATTTACATTAAAAATGGTTGCTAGTATATGTATAACTGTATATCTGATGGGGGCAAAAAGACAGATGGTTGATTTTATGTGTGTTGGGTCTTACTTTATTTGCTCAGCCCTCAGACACTGAGCAAGAGTGGACAAGAGCTTGGTCAGAATGTGGGTTGTGTTGGAGTTTTTTCCCCTCTTCTGCACAAGGCTTAACTTTCCATGAGCTTCATGCACATCATTAACTTTTCCCATTATTTTGTCCTACTCCTACTGCTAAATGACAATACACACCTGCAGCAGAGATCAGAATTTTCTCACAAGTTCTGCTTTATGAGTTGAATTCATCATCCAGGTGCATTAATAAGTCTCTTGCATTGCGACTGGCAAGTTTCAGTAGGAAAGATGTACCATAATACTAATTTATAAATTATACAAATTATCAAATATAATATTTATTATTTTCCCAGTGACATTGGTGAAATCACAGAAAACTAACTCAGCATGAGAAGAATTTTCAGTCTTCAACCTGTGATCCAGTGTAACTGCCTGATACAGGAAGTCTGTTTTCTTGGTTTGTATTCCAGTGCTGAAAATGCCAAAGTATTAATCAAACTTCCACGTATCATTTAGTCTCTGCTGAATCATTCTCTTAAAAAATGTCAGTTTAGAATTAAAATTTGTCTTGTGAAAACAAGTAAAGCTCTACAGTAAAGAAATCTATTGTCAAAGGACTTTCAGTGTAAATGTTATTCAAAGTATCAGCTGCAGTGAAACGTTTATTTTCTTGTAAGACAAGCTCTACAAAATTTGTTACTTATCAAACACTGCAAATAACTGTTTCAACAATTAAAGACGCTGTGGTAATAGTTCTTTAGACATTGAAAAGACAAAATGGAAGCCTAATGTGTGCAGAGGCTAGTGAAAAAACTTGTCCAATCTTTGATAAAATTCAATGACAGCAAAAAGAAATTTTTCTTGTGGGGTAAGTTTTCATAAAATAACTCTGCTTATATATTCTTTGGCCATCTAAATGCTTTTCCTGAGGAAAAATTTAACTGAAGCTAGTTTTTAATGAACAGAAAACTACTTGGCTCTTAAGCAACAAAAGCTGAATGGTTCTTGATGTTTATAAAGACAAAAATCCTTTTGCTGCTAAGCAGATAAACCCACTTTTCCATCATAGATTTAAATAGAAAATTTTAACTCCTCTCAGTTACTTTTGATGCATGAAATAACACTGGATATCAATCATCTCATGTAATGAATCACAACTATGAAAAATTTATATGTAGATGTTACTTGTACTTCCTTCTAAGCTTGCTGACAGCTTCTATGCACCTATAGACCATCTCCTATGTCAATTCTCTCATTAATGTGACTTTATCCTTAAAGATGTCAGTCTCCAGTCATCACTGTGCTTGGTGCCTGCACTAAGCCCTGTTTTCCCTCTCTGTCCTGTTTGCAAGGTCCTGGCAGGAGGAATTCCATTAAGTGCTACACAAACACAAGGCGATGTTGTTCTCACGTGGGGTCTCTGTGTGGTGCATAACGGAAGCTGCTGACTAATTCCTGTAGGTGATGGCCGTGATTCTGGGCTTGTGTTTTTACCTGCATCTCTTTCTTTGTATTCTGGGGACTCCTGACCTAAAATTGTCACAAGTTTATATTTTCCATGTCCTACTCCTGTGTAATATTTGGTTTTCTGGAAAATTTTCTGTCATGTACAAGTCAGAATTACCATCAATCCAAATATGCCTGCAGATTTGAAGGTCTCTGCTTTGTATTTCTTCAAATATTTGTTTCTCAGATTATTATTTTAAGACAAGTGGTAAAAATTCAGAAGCCATTTAAAAATATTTTTTCCTAAAATGATAACTCATAAGTGGCTTAGATTTTCCTAAAATCAGAAATATATCTGTGTATAGAAGATTACAATAACTTACTTGTAAATGAGGTAACACTTCTACAGCTTTTTGAGTATGCCTGTGTCACTGAAGAAATGCATCTGAGACTTGATACTCTCTCTTTAGCAGAGGAAATGGTACACATGAGAAGGTAATTTTTGGGACCTGTGTTTTGAAGTCCACAGAAATGTACTAATTCAAGACCATGGAGGCATGGTGTTCCATATTTGAGATTTCAAAAAAGTTTTGATAACTCTTAAAGGTCAGTTAAATAACAGAGTCTTAAGAGAATGTCTTATTAAATGGTTTGAATCCTGGATGGGACATCTAGGTGGGTCCTAATTTAATGGAAGTAGCGAAAGTGGTTCAGAAGAAAGCAGAGAGAGTTTTGTAGCCTCTGTGGAAGGGCTGGAGAGCAGAATGTTATGATGGTTCACCTTGAGGTTTGTCTGGATTCGTCCAAACCAGGTGTAAAAGCAGAGCTTAGACATACTGTGTTCTAAAAATATGAACTGTTTGCAAATCAGGTTCTCTTGAATATGATTATCCATGCTAATATCTGTATATAAACATACAATCTAACACGTATATGGTTTTTTCAAGGGTATAACTTCATAACTTCACTCTAGCCTTCACCCTAAGGCAATGATGATATTCCCAAGTGGTTTTGATCACACCAAAATGATTAATCATTGCATACTGAGGAAGGTTTCAGTGAGGGAGAGTATGTCTTTGTGTCTTAAAATCAGAAAAAATTACTGAATGCATACAATTTTACTGAAAGTAAATTTTTGGTGATTCCAAATTAAATTTTTATAATGTCTGAGGAAGTTTATACATGAAGTTGCCCTTCTAAAATTTTATTATATTTTTTCCTTTTAACTTAGCCATCACATACTCTCAAGTTTTAAGAGCTGAAAAGGAAAGCAAGACTGATTCCTTCAAAGAGCAATTCAGATCACAGGCCAAGCATCCGAAACTCCCTTTGCAGGCTTTCCCTTCTAGATAAGTAGTCTCTGCTTGTTGAGTCTGTCTAAAACAGACAAATTTCCATAGGGAGGCTGATAATTCTTGTTGTTTCATGAGGGGTGTTCTGTTATTCTAAATTAATACGATGTTGCAGAAATGCAGAAGAGCTTTTTTGTATGAAGGAAGCTTTGATGTTCTGATACGATCTGGTTATGAAGTCCCACTGTGGTAACTATTCAGGTGTTGTTCATCTCAGATTAAATTCAAAACATAAAAAACTAGTTGCTATACTGCCCTTTAAGTGAAAAGATAGAGTAAAAAAGGGAGTAGGGGAAAATTGTGGTCTGTAGTTCTTTATTGGTTAGCTATATGTCATGTCAGTTGCCACACCATGCATCAAGGTCAATAACAGCTGAAATACAATTCAGTTTAAGAAAAAAGAAGGGGGAGTGATTAAGAGAAATTTAGTTTTCATCTGGTGAAAAGGCAAATATAAACCAAACCTGGAGTGATGTGAACTACATATTATAGGCTCAAAAAGTTTCATAAGTGTTCTGTTCACGGACTATGTCTTGTTCCTTTGAAAGAACAAGTTTGCAGTTCTAGCGCACTGAACTATGTTGGGTTACCTGAACCCATGGGAAAAGTTATTCTACATTCTAAGGTAATGTTTACCTACTTAATTTTTTGTTCCTGTGTAGAACTATTTATTAAGAATGTGTTTTGTAGTGTTTTTCTTTTTTATTCTATGTGTTTGCAGAAATAGAATAAAGAGTCCATCTCCTTCTCTCCTTTCCTCTACTGTAACCCATTGTTAATAGTTTTCATGGGTTAAAATTACACTTAACCACAAGCATTTTTAGAGAAATGGGTGTTCTTGGACACACAGCAGGCAGAGATGGGTAAGAGTATGCATAGCAGGGTTGTTTATTTTCACACGACTTGAAAGGGTGGGTTTTGGGGTTTTTTATTTCTTTATTGTTTTAATTACCAGTGACTCAGTTATTAACGATGATTGATTATGAATTACTGATTAATGAAGTCTGGCCTCCCTGAAATTCTCCCTGAATTATGTAGAGTATAGGTCAGTAGTGCAGAGCTCACAGCGCTCATGTGAGTCTGTACTCCAGCTGTCATTTAACTTTGCCTTTGCTCACCACAGAAGTTCATTTAAAACTTTTCAAAGGCAAATTTAAGAATTTAGAAAGCATTCCTAAACTGAGTGCTTGACTTGTCCGATGGTTCCTTCCCAGGAGCTTGGATAGTTTTGATAGTGCTGGGGAAGAGGGTCAAACTAAAAGAAACTTAGAATTTGTGATTTCCCTCAAAGTAATCTGGACTCTCTAATTTCTTGTAGTGGCTCACTTTGTCCAGCTTTTTGAGAAATTTTAAGAGACAGATTCTTTCTTTCAGTTGTATTCATCTGGTGGAAGTTTCTCCATGCCCTTGCATGAGGGGAGAGGACTGTACCCACTGCCATATGACCTACAAAGGCTGTTCTTTGTATGTCTTGTGTGTTCTTTAGTGTCTTGTAATGGAATGGCTGAGGCTGGAAAGCATCTCTAGAGATTGTCTAATTCAGTCACAGTACACAAAGCACAGTCAGCTACAGTAGACTGGCCAAGGCCTTTTTCGCTTGGGTTTTGATTATCTCCAAGGATGGAAGATGACCTGCATGGGTAACCTGTTCCAATGAAAAAGGCTTTTGTTTCTTTATTACTTTCCTTATGTGCTTCAGTGAACTCTAAATTTTAGGATTCATTTTTCCCTGGAAGAAGTCCTTTTTGTTTCCGGTACTGATTAAAATCTGGCATAATTAAAAAAATAAATCAAAATGTGGACTTAAAGAGGCCTGTCTCATACTTTCTTTTTCTGCAATGAAAGCATCATATAGGCCAGTCCCTCACCTGGTGTGGTATCTGCTGCTGCCTGGTTGTGCTTGATACAGGCCAAATCTTGTACATCAGCTCTACTTTATGAGGCCACAGCTGGATGTGCACTCCTTTTAATTCTGACAAGGGGCTGGCATGAAAGAGGGAGATAGGACAACCTAAGCTGCAGCAGAAGTATTTCTACAGCTGCATAGTGAACAAGTTCCAAATCCCGATGAGGCTGAAAAAAGGTTGTTTGGTTTTGGTGGTTTTTTCAAGCTATATTGTACTTCTAACTGGTTTCACTGAGAAATAGAGCAGAAGCTTGTGCCAATTTGTTGTAACTGGCATAGCAGAAGTCCAGGCAGCAGCTTAGCAGCACATTATTTAATGGTGTTGATTAAGGCCTTGGATTCTTTTTTGGTAGAAGACATCATCTCACCTTGACTTTTAGAAAACTTGTTTACTTCCTCTCTGTAGTAGACAGTGAATGTAAAACAGGTTGTTGAAATAGCTGTATAGCTTTATTTCTTGCTTTAGAGAGTTTCAGGAAGGAGGATTTGTCTTACTGGACAGACATCTGAGCCTCTCACAACAGTGTGAGCCATGTGCTCACAGCATATGTGAGGTCTAACACTGCTTAATATTGCATATGAGTAATTGGTAAAACATAGTGATTTAACTTATTGGTCAAAGTAAATAGTTGCATGTTAGAAGTATAGCCGAGGGTTCTTTACAGTTTCTGTAAGACGGACTTTTCTGTTAGGCACTGCATCAAAAATTACTTTGCTGGGGAAATATAAAGAGTATGGCAGGCCAGCACTTGCTGCTGGAGTGGTTCTTTGATACCAAACATTCAAAGGCATGTACTGCAAAGTTGTTACAGACTTCAAAAAGTCTTTAAGTAGATACCTAATTAAGAATAAGACGCCTGAATACCTTATGGTAAAATACTTAATCCTGCACTGAGCTCTAGGTTCTGAAGGCTTTGATGTGGAACCACTAAATTCCCACTGAAAGCATTTATATACCCCAATGTCTATTGGACTAGACTTTGGTCTTTTTACTGCAAGTAAATCTGCACTATATTTGCATATAAAGGTCACTGCATAATAACATTTGCTGCATAATGTCCCGGTTTTGGTTTAGCTTCTACTTATTCTACATTTGTAAACCAATTATGATAGCCATTTGCTTTTAGAACTGATGTATTTAAGTACTTTGTCTTGAATTCACACCATTCCTTAACACCTTACCACCTTCTCCATATGCCAGTTTACTTCCTAATCAAATTTAGAAGTTTGATACAGGCTTAGAAGGGTTTGATTTGGCACTCTAGGTTTGGCTTACATGGGTGCAAATCACTTTAGTAAAAGTTCATTGTGATTTGTCTTCCCATCTTTATGTTGTCATGCATTTATTATTATTTTTGATAAGATCTGTAGCTTGATCTCTTTTTTATCTGATTTTCATTAGATACAACAATTAGATACTCAAAAAATTTCTTTTGAAAAATATCTTTCATTTAGAAAGATGCATTCTTTTTTTAAAGCATCTTACTTTTCATGTTCTATAGAGAACAACTGTTGTTCTCTTGGTTCTGTTTTTGTTTTTTTTTTTTAATTTTCATGTTTCTTTTAATTGAGCTTTTTCCTGAACTGTTCATTGGACAATGGAATTTGTACTAGTTCTTACAGCTGTTTTAGATGTTTGGTTTTTTAACACACAAGCTGTTAAATGTGAATATTTCTTTCTTGTGACACTTGAGGTTAATGGCCTCCAGCATTTTGATCTCCATTTCAAACAACAATTTTGTTTCTAAGTAACTGAAACCTATTTAAAAATAATATATGCAGCAGAGAAACAACTAGATGTACTATTAAGGGTGCTGACCTATCACGTCCAGAATTTAATGAAGTGCATAATTCTGTATTTTCATCCACAAAATCTTTCATAATGATTTCCTAGACCCCTTTGCAAATAGAAGTATTTTGGAGTGGGTAAAAAATCCTCCTGGAAGAGAAAGATCTGGAAGATACCTCCGGGATGTAGTTTTGAAAACTATGGATTCATTTCAGACGTTCTCATGAAAAATTCATCTTGGGTGCGGGGAAAATAGAAGTAGAAATATATTTTTCATCTGAATTCTGTTAATTTGTATTCATTGCATCCTATCTCAGAAACTCAGTTCCCAGAAGAATTTTGAAGTATAGGCACAAGATAGAAAAACATAGTCAGTGAATATAGTATTGGGACAACACAGCGAGAGATGACAGTTTAAAGGGATAGTATTAACTTGAAATGCTTGTTTATGTTAGAAAATACTGTACCCACAATGTAGTCCTGAGAAACAGAAGGTTTGTGGTGGCTGGTGGGCATGAAAACCTGCATTCCATCTTCGCTGTTCTTTTGTAGCAATTTCAAAGGTGCATCAGTCCTTGAAGTATATGAACTGTTGAATGCTCTTTGAAAAAAAGGGGAAGGTTTATGGTTCCTGGATGAGCGAATGCAAGTCACTAATGTGTAGCATCACCTCCAGTGATATATATGAAGGTAGAAGTTAATTTGCTGTATATTGTGCTGTAGCCTAATATGCCAAGTTGATAATGAGTAAAGGATAAATTATCATTCCGTTAAACTGTAGTAAAAAAAACCCAAAAACCTTAGAATGTTAATGTTGAAATGTTAAAGTTAAAATGTAGTGCATTAGGAACTGCACTTAGTCTATCCTAAATCCTGAAGCTGTACCTTAGTATCGTCAGGATCTGACCTATCAGGAATTGTGTACTGTTTTTTGTTGGTGGAGATGGAGCACTAATGCGTCTCCCAATGAGCAAAGCACCCCTCATGAAATTTTAATGTACAATGGCCAGAGCTGTGCTTTTTTTAACTTTCAGTGCTAAAATTAAAAAAATACGTGGCACTGCAGTTCATAGTGTCTGATTTGCACTATGATGTTCCTTCAGTAAAGGGAAAGAAATGAAGCATGTCAGCTTATCAGTAGAAATGTATTTGAATGAGAGTGTCTGTGTTGTGAATATAATTCTGTATATGGTGATATGGAGTTTTTCATGTTCTAAATGGGAGCTTTGACAATGTGAGCCTTGTATCATATTTACAAGGAGTTGTTAAAACTGAACCTGAACAACAACATTCCGCTCAGTGAAAGCTTTGCATTTACATGAAATATATGGAAATAGAGTATCAGGAAGGATGCCAACTGCCACTTCATTAAATATAAGACTACCAGTACAGTTGAATTTACAAAATTCCTTAACAGAAATCTTTTTATGGGAATCCCAGCAGAGCACTTTCTTATACTGGAATTATTCTCACTAGGTTTAACTGCAATGAATATTCAATGCTGATGCTGTCTTTGGTGATCTTGAAAAGTAGAAATCCTAAGGTTCCACATGTAATCACAGAGTATCTCCAGACCTGTGGAGGTACCTAGTCCACACCCCGCTTCAAGGCTGGGTCAGCTACAGCAAGTTGCCTAAGTCTGTGTACAATCTCCAACGATGGAAACTCAAAAAACTCCCATGGCAGCCTATTTCTTAGATGTTTGGCCTCAATAACAGGGAAAAAGTACCTTCTAATATTTAAATGGAATTGCCCATATTTCAGATTGTGCACACTGCCTCTTCTGTCTCTGGGGATGACTGAGAACAGTCTTGTTCTGTCTTTGCTGCTTTTTACCTAGCTACTCTGCAACAGAGCACCTCCTTTTCCTCTGATCTTGGGGTTTTTCTGTTTCTCACTTTTCTCCCTGCCACCCACCCCAGCCTTGGCACATACATTGAGTAGATCCAGTTTCTCTAGCCCATTGAAGTCCCTCTAAATGACAGCAGAACCATCTGCTCTGTCAACCACTCCTTCCAATTTTGAATTGCCTGTAGAATTGCTGAGGTTATGCTCTGTACTGTGAGCCGGGTCCTTAATGGAAAGCAGTACTGGCACCAGTATTGACCCCCGGGGGCTCCACTGAAGTGACTGGCCTCCAGCTGGGCTTTGGCCTGCAGATCACAACCCTTAGAGCTTGGCAGCACAGACTGTTTTCAGCCACCTTGCTGTCCACCTCCCTGTGTTTCACAGTTGGTGAGGTTGTTCTGTGGAATGGTGCTGAAAGCTTTTCTTAATTCAAGATAAACGGTATTCTCAGCTCTCCCCCATCTATGTTTTAGCTATTTCATTGTAGAAAACTATCATGTGGGCCAAGCATGATTTTCCTTCATAAATACATGCTGCCTATTTCCCACCCCTTCTTGTCCTTCGCATGCTTGGAAATTGTTTCCAGGGTTATTTGGTCCATCACCTTCCAAAAAACTGAGTTGGGGTGGACTGGCCTTTGGTTCTCTGTATTTTCCTTGTCTTTCTCAAAGACAGGAGAGGTGTTTGCTTTCTTACAGTCTGTTTGAACCTCCCTTGACAGTCATGACCTTTCAAAGCTATTCTGGGAGTCGCTTTGCTGTGATACTGTCCAGGTCCCTCAGCTCTAATGGGAGCATCCATCCCGTTAGGTCACATGAATTTATGTATGGCCAGCTTGTTTAAATCTTCCCTAACCTGATTCTTCTCCAAGGGGAAGTGTTCCTTGCTCTGGAAGAGCAGGGAAGGACCATGAAGCAGCTTGTTTCTACAGTTTCAGCACAGCTGGTATCCATAACCCAGTACAGGATTGGTGGGACCACTGTTTTGAGTAAGGAATGTCACTCAAATGGAATATTTGCACTGACAGGAGCATGCCAGTCATATCTACTGATCTCTCTGTCTCGCACACACAACTATCCCAATTATTAGCAATTATCTTCATGGGGGGGAAAAAAGTGAAGATTTTTTTGTGAAGAGAAAGTTTACCCATTTGAGAGTGCAGTCTGAACTGACCACATGTTCTCTGCTCTCATATGAACTTCAAATATCCACTTAGATGGGAGGTCTACACAAAGAAAACTTACACAAAATTATAATTTTAGTTATGGGGTTTATAAGTGAATTTCAAATGTTAGAATATTGTCAAATCCTAATGCCCAGAATTTTCCTAATGCTCAAATGCACTATGTTTACTTTAAATGTATACTGAAAACTCACTCAAGTAAAGTCCACAGTTATGCATCAATATCCCTTTTCTACTTTCTGAGAGAAAGCACATAGCTCCAGCTGAGGCTGGATACTGAATGAATGGATGTTGGATTCACTGGAAAATATTTTTTCATGATCTGTGTAGCTGCTAAGATAATGAGCTCAGTGAAATTAAGTAGAATCTTAGAACTCCTGAATATTGGTTGTGCTTTTATTGATAAATCTTGGAATTAAATGCCTGCTGCAGCCAAAGTAAGGATCTGCCCAAATGCAGGTTTCGGATTGGGCTTAACAGTAGAGACTGTTCAGTTTTATAGCAGTTCCATCTGATATTTGATAAATTTGGATGCATGAGGTCAGCAAGGGAAAGTAATTAGTATTGTCATGAAGTATCATGAATTTTGGTTTTACAGATGCTGTCTGCTGGAGTGTTGGATGTGTCCAAATATCATGCCTATTTGAGCACTGTATGTCCAGCTTCTTTAGGGGGCATAAAAGCAGAAGTTACTTATCTAAATGTGTGATTTTCCTTTCTTGAATGATAATGATGCTAAACTTAAATGATTATACTTGGTTAAGATGTAATTTACTATCTCGAATTTGGCTGAGCTCAGCTTGAAACTAAATGTGCAGTTGGTAGTTTAAAAAAAGTGACAAAAGCTGCTAAAATATTCATCACTAAGAATATCTTTGACTACTTAGATACTTCAGGAGCACTGGCTGAATAGGATAGTCACAGTCGTAATGCACTACAACCTTCTCTCTCATTATGCTGTTTATATCACGCTTGAATGAAAATATATTTTAGTTCCCTGAAAGCCTCTTCTCTATAGCTTTAAACTTTCAGCAGATGGGAGTATTAGAGGAACATTTTTGCCTCTGCTTCTGTAATGAACTGAGAATGCTACAGTACTGTGAAAGGATTCAGCCAAATTGCTGAACCTTCCTTGCCTTACTCTCGAGCAACCCACGCCATTAGCAGCTCTCTTTGTGGTGTCAGAGATGTCATTAGCTTGTCGTGGGAGATCCCTTCAGCTATGCTAATTATTTCAACAAGTTCTGTTCATGAGCTGTTTAAACGCTGGAGCTTTAGGAAGTAGTAGCTATTCCAGAAAGGCTTTTGAATGCAGATCTGTTTCTGCACATTCATGTTTCAGTGGCTGCAGACATGCACAGTAAGAGTAAAACTGTGAATTGGCCGCTGCTTAGACATGAGGATATAATCCAGATATTTCTACCTCAAGTCTTCTATTTCATATTATACCCTAATCATAGAGGAAAGAGAAAGGATGCAGTTCATCCTTTACTTTCTTACGTGACTGTACATGGGCTGTAATGCAAATTTCTAGTTGAGCTATTCTGAAGCTTTAGGATTTCTAAATTTTAGTCTTGTTTTCAGTGGTCATTAGCTCTTGAATTTGCAGCAAAAAAGTACACTATGGAAAGAACCTTTAGGGTGAGAGATTCCATATGTTCTTCTGTTTAAGTCTCTTAAAAATATTATATTGTCAACATAATCTTTTGTCAATAGTCAAAGGTTTTTTCTCTTCTTTATTTTACTCAGGTTCACCCCACTTCTGGAAGAATCTCAAAATCTGAACAACTTCTGCCACAGTTGCTTTACACTGTTAACAAGATACCATTCCATTAAGAACAATGAGCTCCACAACACCAGGTCAGTTTACTTATATTTATACCTTATTCCTGCAGAAAAATGTACTTTATTAGGAAGTACATAATAATTTGTCTTGATGAAATGAATTTGGCAAATGACTGATATGCAGCACTTCTTATAAAACAGGACAATGGCTGTACAGGCAGAAAAGGCAATTTTTGGGATACCTTATCAAGGTTGAATTGTAAAGCCTGTATAATCCTACAGTACAGTTAAAGCATTGCTTTGTTTTTTATTAAGAAACTGATTAGTCATGATCTGACGTGAATAGGCATTTTGTCACATTTTAGTTCTTAATATTTGTAATTAGAAATTAATTTATTTTCTGCCTTTGCACAGTTTCTTCTTTTAAAGAAAGACTTCAAATGGTATCCTGTTATTTTTCTTTTTAATTCCAAAGTCATCTTTGGCCATAATACTCATTCTCTGCAGAGCTTCCTCCTCTGTGTATGGGTAATTAACACTGCTCTCTGAACCTGCTTTATCCAATGCCTGCAAAATGAGTCACTGCAGGTTCACTTGATAGAAAGCAAACTATCAGTAGCTGTTTAAACTTACTTCCAAGAAAACAGAATGCTGCATATGGAACATGCCTTGACTTCAGTTCTTTTAAGGAGTGAGAGTCCCCAATTCAAATCTCTGCAACGTCCCATATGGTTCTCACTTTGTTCACCCACACTTGAAGGATCTATTCCTAGTTCTGTTGGTAAAATAACCCTTTACAGGTGGCTTATTTTATGACTGCTTTGGTTTTGTGCAAACAGCCTATAAAAGCATCAGGGAAAACACTGTAATACTTCGTGAGCTGTATTTATCTGTATGTGCCCTATTGCATAGAAATTTAATTCAGTGAACATTTTTTGAGAACTGTTGATTGTAGTAGTAAAAGCTGGCAATAACTTTTACATCAAATGGAGTCAAGCGTAGCTGGGTTTCAGACTTGGCCTCTTTTTCTTACAGAGCAATTTGGTGTGTGCAGTGAATTACCCATACAGAGCACGACAGGGCGTTCAGCAGAAAGGCACGTCTTTATCTGTATCACAGTGGTGCTTAGCAGGAAATAATCTTGTACTTTCCTAAACATGCAGTTCAAATGCCAAGATACTCCAGCTGATTTGGTACCTTTCTAAAGTTTCTTCTTTTGTGTTAGATGTGGTCTGTGGAGATAGCCAAAAATGAAATCCGCTCTCACAATAAGAAAGTAAATTTTTTGCTACTCTTGTTGCTATGAAGAAAGAAGATAGCAAACGTGAATGCATATTTACTGTCTGTTTCTTCAGGCCACATCTAATGCAAGAAAGGAGAAACATGCAGTAGAATCAGATTACCTGTAAAGGTATTTAGACACTTAAGAAACATCACTTTTAGTAGGAGTTAGGTGCCTAAATATCTTCAAATCTACTCCTTGGTGTTCCCCATCATTAGAGTTAGCCTCTGAACACTCTGAGTTGCTTCACCAGCCATTTCAGTACACCTCTGTGGTATGTACAGAAATGCAGTATTCAAGGGCAGTGTCAGCCATGGGATCCTCATTTTTCTTTGCCTCAGTGAAACAGAAGTGAGGCAGGATTTATTTGGACTTTGGTCTCGCATCCTGACTTAAGTAAATGCCATTTACTAGAACTAGAGGAGGATGAGTGTCTCCTTGTGGCATCTCTTCTGTCCCCCAAATGAGGGAGTCCGAGATGTGTTTTGTGCAGTACTCTGTCACCTTTCAGAAGTCACTCAAATTTCTGGTTCCAGTGCAGTCCCTGTAACAGACTGGTAGGAAATAGAGTGTTAGGAGAAGCCTGCCATTTCTCTGAGCAGTTAACATTTGATTAGCACTTTTTAGAAGATAAAAATTGCTAAATTTTCTTATTGCATCCATAGTAACTGAGTTCCCATTTTTCCAGTCCTCTTCAAGTGTGCATATTTTTTCACACATGGCCAATGTCTTTGTCCCATTGCAATTGTTATTGCTACTTTTCCTTTCTCATGGAGTTTGTTTTTTATGAAGGTTAATCTTATGAGATGAGGAGATGAAAGGGCCGTTCCTTCCAACTTTAAAGGTCCCTTCCAGCTGAAACTATTTTATGACTCTGTGATTCTCCTATGATTCAGCTTCCACCTTAGGTTTAAAATGTGTATCAGGTTGTAATCGTTTCACTTGTAAGATGCTCCGGTAGTTGCAAGTGTCCCTAGTATTAAAAAAAAAAAAAAAAAAGAATTGCCAGTGACATGAGCAGCTTGTTCCTGTGATGGTGAGCCTGTGGTAGGCAATTCTTGCGTTTATGGCTTGTAATTTAAACAGCAAAAGTCTGATTGAGATGTGTCTAATAGTGTTAGAATTGGGGCTTTTGTGCTTTTTCTTTTTTATTTCTGATAATCTTGAACTTCTTCAGGGAATAAGTTGCTATATTTGGTTACAGCCAGTGGTTAGGGCCGTTTAAATTCATTTCTAAGCAGGACACTTTAAGCGTATACAGTATACAAACAGTATTTATAACCCTGTTTTTCTATGGTGTAACACCAGGATGCTACCTCATTTGAATACCAATCTGTGTGTCTTGTGCATAAGACCTGTGAAAATCTTCATAATATATTGTAAATGCTGATATTTTGGGTCATGTTTGTAAGTTACAACAAAATGGTGAATGTACTTTTTTTTTTTACAATATATCTTGCCCACATATATATAGCTTGTGTATGTGCATTCATACATGCTGTTTACACAGAAGATAAATATATTTTCAAAGAAAAGAAAAAAAAAAGGGAAGAAAAAAGCAAGAGGCAAACTGGTAAAGGAGTACTACTTTGTAGATGAATGGTATAGGCCAGCCCACTTCATGGATGGCTTTTTCTGTCAATGAAAAATTCTGAAATGCTGTAGAAAGGATTGTGTGCATTATGCTAAATTTCTGTGGTTTTATGATGTGATGTGCTAAGTGAAAAAATATGTATTTCTTTAAGATTGCTTTCCCTTCAAACTTAAATCTTCCAAAAGCCCACTGAAAGACCTTAGGTGGAACAAGCAAAAATTACCATTTTTTATTCAACCATTATCTGAGGAACCTCTTTGGATAGAGTCTGTTTGTAGAACCAATGCACACAAGTATTTCCTTATATTGTATGATGCAATGAGTGTGGGGCCTCCAGCATAGCAACATCTACTTGCAACAACTCTGTATCCTATTAAATTCATCCCAGCTCTTTGAACCTTCAGGGACCAGGCTCTTGCTAATCTGAAAAGCTATTAAGTAAATGCTGAATCTCAACAGGGAAAGGTGCTGATGTTTACTTTGCTTGTTTTAAATGGTAAGATCATTAAGGAAATGTTTACATTCTGTAGCCATTGCATGTTCTGAAACTAATTGCTGTGCATAAAAAACGTTGGTCAGAAAAAAAAAATATTAATTTCACAGAATTGTTAGGGTTGGAAGGGAGCCCTGGAGATAACCATTGAAACCCCTCTGCCAAGGCAGAGACACGTAGAGCAGGTGACACAGGAACTCATCCAGGTGGGTTTTGAATGTCTCCAGACAGGGAGACTCCACAACCTCCCTGGGCAGCCTGGTCCACTGCTCTGCCATCCTCAACACAAAGAATTTCTTCCTCATGTCGAGGTGAAACTTCTTGTATTACGGTTTATGGCTGCTGCTCCCCATCCTGCTGCTGGGCACCACTTAAGAGGCTGGCACCAACCTTGTGGCACCTGCCTTTGAGATATTTGTGTACTTTTATGAGATCCCCTCCCAGTCTTCTCTTCTCCGGACTAAACCGGCCCAGCTCCCGCAGTCTCTCCTCATAAGAGAGACGCTTCAGTTCCTTAATCATCTTCGTGGGCCTGCGCTGGACCCTCTCCAGCAGCTCCTCGTCCTTCCTGTACTGATGAGCCCAGAACTCAGCACAGCACTCCAGATGTGGTCTCACTAGGGCCGAGTGGAGGGGCAGGATCACCGCCCTTGACTGCTGGCCCCACTTCCCAGTGCACCCCTGGGTACCACTGGCTCTTCTGAACCCAAGGGCACTGCCAGCTCAGTCAGCTTGTCATCCAGCAACACTCTGAGGTCCTTCTCTGCTCTTATAGGGAATAGTTAACTTAAGTTTTGAGACAGACTTTTTTTTTAAATACCAAACCTTACCCAGTGTTGAATTAGTATACTCACATGTGTATTTTGGTCTTATCTCTCTCTAACTGTCTAGTACTTTGAAATACATCTTCTATTAACATGGTGGTGTAGTTGGAGATTGTGTCTGTTGTGTGCCTACCAGCTCAGTTTCCAAGGATTCCAACCCTTGGAAAGGATGCTACTCATCTGAACAGGAGAGAGATTGCTTGATTTAAAGCATGTGTTGGTTTAGTACAGTATTTCTTACCCAGATTTTTTTCAAAGAAAAACAGTATCTATGGGGAGCGGTGGATTATAACTATTTCTGTGAAGATACAGGTCATAGGTTTTCTTTTTGTAACCTAAGAAGGGGAATGAGTCCAGAAAGATCTCATTTCTTCTCTTCTTTGCCTCTCCTGTCACCCAGATCTTTCAGATTTTTGTGCTCTACTTTTCCCCTTGAAATTAAAAGCAGTATTGGAATAGTTAAATGAAAAAAATTCTATTAAAAACCAAAACATCAAAACCACTAAAGTTGGTCATGGAATCATTTTCTGTTAGGAAAGAGAGACAAGTAATATTAATACATGGCACTAATAAATGATGAAGAAGGGAAAATACCTGGAACTCTTGACCTGTCTGGAAGTTTTCTAGATGCTGCAACTATTGCTAAATTAGCAGTGTTTGGTAATACAGTTTCCTGATGGAAAACTACACATCCAGTTTATCCAGTTTCTTGCTTTTACTATTGCAGACAGGTGAAATGCTGCTGTGGAAAGTTGGTCAGAGAGCTCTTTACTGTTCCTGGTTTTCAGCAGCATTTCAAGATGCCTGCTGCTGAAGATAATCAGTTCAAAATGTGTTTGGTTTACTTACATGCACCTAGGTGAATTGAGCTTTTTTTGTCTCTCTGTAAGTACTGAATTAAATCCAAGTCTGATATATAATATTTTGGAAATCACTGTCTAAACTTCTTTCTGCTCTTCAACAACATTTCTTATTTTTTCAGGTCTTTAGAGTCTTCTAAGTGCTGCCGTAGTCAACAGAAAGTGATATTTCTTAATAAACTGAGTGGGAGAGAAAGGAGCCGTATGCTAAATTCTGTCAGCTCCTGCTTTTGGATCACTCTTCTGTCATCTTGATTCTGAATTTCTTTGATAGGCATTTGTTTGTTCCTCATGAGAAATAGCTTGTTTTTCCTCACTGCAAAGCTGACTCCCCCTGTTTTCTTGTTCTGCCTTTCTCTGCATTTTTATAAATAATTTTCCTCATAGTAGTAAAGACTAAATATAGAAAAAGTTCCAAAATGCTGTTTACACTACTGTTTTAAAATTAAAATGCTCTGAAAGGTTACATTTCAGTCCAGTAACCATCTCTTCACCAGCAGTAGATGCTGTGAATAGAAAAATATTGTGATGAATAATCATGCATCTTACTTTAAAATGTATTCTGTCAGTTTTTTGGTAAAAAGATGTAAGAGAACTTTGAGTCCAAAACAAAGTAGTAAATTAAATAGCAGAAGGCTAAAACCTCTTCTTCATACATAGGTCTGTTTTGGCAGGTGTTTAAGTTCCACTGAAGTTAAGTGCATGGATCTTTTTCATATTTCTGACTGTAGACTGAAGGCATCATACATTTGTTCCTTGTGATGACTTTGTGATGAATTTTCCTTAGATTAAAAAAGAACTGCATCACAGGCTGGATTAGATATGTATGGTGATTTCACTGAATATGGCCCCATAGGTTTCAGGATTAATGGATATGCTATGTCTATCTGTCTATGTATGACAGAGTATTGCAGCTCTTTAAGATCTCAAAAAGGAAAAAAATAAAATCTACAAGCTCAGCCTTAATATAATGTGTGTAAAAAAAAGATTCTTGCCTCACAGCACTCCCTGCTCTTTTTAACTTCTAATGCAAAGCATGACTGAGATATGCAGCTCAGATTTTGACCTCTTGAATCTCCTTACAGAACTCCAAAATAGATTCAGTCTGACATAAATCTTGAGTTTGCCCTTATGAAATGTTAAAGACATCTCCGTATTTTTCTTGTAATAATTTAAGCCTGACAACTTTATCTAGGTATTTCTAGGTAAAATCCCAATAATTCACAAGCTTGAATGAAAAATTTAGATTCAAAATGTGCTCTGCCACTGGGGATTTAATGTACAAGGCTACCAAATAATGAATAAAATGCTCTGTGCATGCATTAGATAAGAAAGCATCATCTTATTCACTTGCTATAATTAAAGTTTGTAAATACATTGAGCTACTTACTATGCTTTTTTTTCTTCCTCTTAGAAGTAATTTGTACCATTTACAACGAAAACTGATAATTAAAGCATTAAAGTGTCATGGTTCTGCTCTTATTTGTGGTTTCATACTTGCACAGGTTCGTGAAGGTCTATTATTTTGTATGCTAATTCTTCAGATTTTAAGTGAATAACTAATGACAACACCTAGACAGTGGGTTGTGGGATTAGTTACTACTTTCAGCAGATTCAGGTTAACTAAGAAAACAAATCTGGATTTTTGGTGTAACTTTGTGGTACTTTAAGATGATATATACATACAAGCTTTAAACTACGCATACATAAAATTTTCCTATCTCTTCAAACAGATACCGTGCTTGACAATTAGAACTATATTGCTGTTTTCTTTCAGAAGTCAGTTGTTAATATTGGCTGCTGAATGGTTTTTGTCTGGGAATTTTTCTTTCAAATTAACTATTTTGTTGGTTTATGTGGCCAAAACAGAGGTGTGACTTTTTGACCATTAGGACCTTAAAAGATAAATTAGTTTTCTGGAAATAAATCTTGAAAAGTTTATAAAGCTTGTAAAGGTTCTTCAAAATGGCTTTTTTAAATTAGAGGTGAAAACTTGTTCTCATTTTAAGTATATAATTTATCCTCAGTGCTCACTTAGAACATGCACCTCTAGAAATAGCCATCAAATTTTTGTCCAGTGACAAAACACAGTATTCCACTGTCCTTTTTGCTGATTAGTAGCTCATTAAACCAAGGGGGCACCGGCATACTTTTATTGGAATCTAGTGAATTTTAAATAGTTTATAATTTAAGTGACCCTAGAAAAGCAAATCAGAAGATTGCATTCTCTCTGGAGAGTGAAAATACGGTGTTTCATAACAGTATTGATAATTAACCATTGAAATTTGCTGGAAAATAGTGGAGAGGCTAATTCCTCATGTGGCTCATCATTGCAAATCATGAATCCCAACAGCCACTTAGATGTTGCTTTGATTGTCACTAAGTGTATGACAAAATTTTTGTGTGTTTTAACTGAATAGAAGACTGCCATCATTTTAAGTGAGCTTGGAAGGCCTCCAAACTCAGAAGTTTGGATTCCAGTCTCACAGGAAATATTTAACCAACTCTGCTTTATTACTTTACTGCCTGTAATCCTAAAGTCATTGTGCTTGCTGGAAGCTTACACAATGGGAGCATCCTGCGTTGCCTCATGAAAGCTTGCCTTTACTTGAAGCAAACTCTTTAGCATAACCTGTAAAGCCTTTCCTAAGTATAGGAATTTTCTCTAGGAATAAAAAAACTGTGTAATTCTAAATCAAGTCAGAATCTGAAGCTCAACTAAAGAGCTGTCCCTTCCCCATCTGATTTCAGCAGTTGACATGTAAGTTCCTATGTTCCAATCCTTATGGTCCAGGGCCTAGATTTTTATATTATTGGAGGAAGGAGGGGCTCACTACCATCTCTGAATTTCCTACCTCGGCAGCTGGACTGTCATATATACAGAGTATTCCTTGGACTGTGCCAATTATAAGAAAACCTAATCCCTTAGTGGGTGGGACCAGTCCTAGATGAGTGCATCTACTTATGTTGTTCCTTTTTTTTTTTTTTCAATTTTTTCTTTTTCACTTCTCTTCCTCTCCCCAGCATCTGAATTCCATTCTTAGTCTTGTCATACCAAATGATCTGTTTGTTCTTCTACAGAAAATATTTGCTTTAATGTAGTGTCTAGGATGTTGATTGAGAAGGGTGGCATTGGGGGGGAAGGTTCAGGGTGCTGTGTTTTCAAGAAGTCATAATTAATATAGCTCAAAGGCTATAAATACAATATTTTGTCTCTCCAGGTGCTTCATTGCCATTTTCCATTTGGCAGGTCCATTGGCTTTCCTTGTTCTTGACTCTGCCAATCCTCACATTTCCGTGTGGAGAATTGCTGTTGCAGTATCCAGACAAACAACAGCAACAAAAATCTTTTCACTATGTCTTTATTAGCAGGGTTCTTTATATCTAAAAACATAAGTAGAATGGAAGATGTTCATGCTTCCTGCATTGCTGCAAACACACTTTACCTCCTGAGTGATTTGGCTCATCAGACAACTCTTTCACTTCAGTTACTAGGTGATGTGGTGTCAAGACACATTGCTGTGTGTTTGTCTTCATGGGGGGGGACAGGACAGAGTGACCTCTAGGGTAGGAGAGCTGGTGGGTTACTGAGCCAGGGAGCTGCACGGTTCAAGGAGCCACCAGGGGGAGGTTACATTTTGAGTAATGACTTTTTCAGTGGCAGTCACAGAATAAGCAACCCTGGGGACTGCCTGCCTGTTGTTCTCACTCTACTCATTGACTGCTCAGCTGTGCCAGGTATACTTATTCGTGTGGCCACAGGATGGAACGGAGTCAGGAACTGATCCAGGCTCAGCTGTTCCCAAAAAAAAGGGTTGTTTTTAGCCTGGATTGGTTCCTCAGTGTGGTTTACTACATAGCCACACACACAGTGGTCTTGGAAACGTTAGGAAGGAAAAGGGAAGAGAAAAAGTATGTTTAACTCGTGTCCTAGATTGGAAAGAAAGGATGAAGAATGATCCTTGAACAGGAGAAGCAGAGTCAGCCTCCAGAACTGTGGGACTGCTTACCCACAGGTAAAGCTGGAGAGAAGTACTGAGGACTTCGTCCCACTTCTTCATTTTACTGGTCATTTCTGGTTTACGGATTTTAAGAATTACCTGTTCTGTCCATGCAGAATTTGGAGGCTCAATGAACATTTTTATATAGCTGAATGAAATGACCAACGAAGTCACATTGTCAGTCACGTCATACGGCATACCACTTTCAAAGTGATAGTTCAGCATCTGACTGCTAGGCATTCTTTCATATTCATTCAGATATATGCAACACATGGCAGTTAGGAATATGTGAAATGTGCTTTTTTAAGAGATGATAATTTAATATTTAGCTATATGAATTTATATCATCTACAATTTTGTGAGGCTGTGTTTCTAAAATGTTGCATTTTACAGAAAGTTAGATTAAACTCCATAAATAAAAAATTTTAGTTTCTTCGTTTATTAGGTTAGCTGTATGAATATTGAATACCCTAAAAAAGTAATGTTAGCCAACTTTTAATGTTTTCCCACCCACATGCCACCTCCTAATTCTGTCTCTGGCAGATGTGTTTCTGCAGAATAAGTGTTTCTGCAGTGATAATTATAACACTTGTAACAGGTAATTTGCAGATTTGGTAACTCAAAAAAATAAAGTCTATTTTCTTGCACCTTATTTTTGAAGCTGGTAGCAATTTCAAAACTTTATTACAAAATCTAAAATGTTAGAGTGTATGGAATACCTTAATCCAGAAATCAAGCACTGCTTTGTAGCATTTAGCAAATAAATGTCTAACGGGAGCTCAAGGTTTGATTTAAATTGGGGAGGGGGTGTGTCATACTTTACTTAGGATGATGATGTGCACATTGTGGGTGGATCCAAGCCCTGCTGATCCACTGAAACTCATGGTTTGAACCTGCCTCAGGGCTTTTTTTTTTTCTTAAATCATCATCTCTAAGAAGACAAGATGATTTTCAGTTTTAAAAGCTAACACCACAGTATGTTTCAGTCTCCCTTGATGACCTGTTTCCATGTGTGATTTTAGTTAGAAATTTATATTACATATTATATAATATATTTCTATTAGTTGTATCTATTTCTGTTTAGCATTGCAGTTTAGATAGGCAAGATTTGTAAACTCTGAGAATTTATTTTGAAAGTTTAATGAGGCCTGAAACAGATTAACACAAAAGATGTTGTTTTGGACTGGTATTCTCTGCAGGGGAGGATTTTGACATCATGTAATACCTAGAATTTTATTTTTTAAATTTTTTTTTAATAATGAAAAAGCTGGGCAGCTGTCAGGGGTCCTGAGCTAATACCTAATTTTCGTGATGACTGTAGTTCTAAGGGCTGTGATGCAGGATGCTGATGTTGTCAACCTCAGTGTCTGTTCCAGAAGGGAGCCTCCTTCAGGTACTGACCTCTGGCTGGAAATTCTGGCAGAAAGAAAGGCAACCTGAGATGGTTTGACAAAACTCCCATTAGTTAAACATAAGGTATTTTGACTTCAAAATTTCTGGTTTAACATTTGGGTGGTTTCTGCCAAAGCAAAGCACTGAGCTATTTTAGGATCCCTGAATTCCTACCCAAAGTTCCCTTTTTACCAATTGTAGTTAACTGCTGACCTGAAGACATGAGAACTAGCGACCTTTGCCATGCTGTTTTACTCTCTAACTTGTTCAATGTTCTTCTCCTAGGATTACATTTGTTAGTTTTTCTTTACTAAATTTTAAAAATCTGTTACTTTAATCTGTTTTCATAGATAAAAATTTTAAATCTCTCCAGGTTTTTCCATTTAGATTCTTAAGGTGCCACCTGGAAGTGACAGGAAAGTTTCTATTCTATAAAAGTAAAATTATGCAAGTACTTACTATTTATTAGTCTCTCATTGGTTTGTAACTCTCAGTTTGCAGATATAGTCATTTGCAATTGTCTGGATTATGGGTTAATAAGGATTTGTACCCCTCAGTGCTTGACTGCAGGACATTGCCATGGTATGAGTAATGGTGATGGCAACCCCTTGCACATGGCTTCCTCCGTGTGCTGCTCTTTAAGGCAGCATATGTGCTGTGCAGGAAAGAGTTTACAGGTTTTTCAAAATTGAATGTTTGTGTCATTCATTTACACAGGTTTCATGTTGTCTGTATTCCTGATTTTTCCTACGTTGGGAAATGGAGAATTATCTGACCGGAGTGAGAAATTCACAATGGATTACTGATCTGGGGCATGGTAGAGCAAAAAAAGGTTTTAAGTATAGAGACAACGAGGTGCTGTGTATGCTCTGTGCTGTGTATGCTCTGTGCTGTGTGACTCACATCCCGTGTATTAAAAAACCATCCACTCTGTATTTTAAAACAGTACTATTTTGAGGCAGTACCCTGCAATAAAGGCCAGTGCACAATACACAGACTTTAAGCTTTGTGAAGAAAGCAGACATCAGATATGTTTCACAGCTCCCCCTAAGGTGCTTGCAGCTGTTTCTCTAGCCTTGAAGTATATCTTTAGTGACTTAAAGTGAATACAGCTCATTTAGATATCCCCAACTCAGCTTTCAGTAGTTGCTGTGGGTGCAAAGAGCACTCTTTTATATTGCTCAAAAGCTGCCTCAGATCCTGATGATATCTTTTTTTCTCTATTGAAGCATTCAGCAGTTGCCCTAGACAATTTTTTTGTGGACAAATTCACAAGTACGTGTAAGCTAAGTCAGGCAAATCCTGAAATAGCCACTGAGTACTTTGTCTTTTCTGTTCAGCTATTTTTAAAGAGTAGAAGAGAGAGGAACTCAAAACACAGTGCTTCTATATGAAATACTGCATCACCTTTCCCATGTGTTATTTCTGTGACTTCATAAATGTCTTAGCTTTTCAGTCTGGTGTATTACAACATGCCTTTTGCACCATGTTATTGGATACATTTGAGGGGCCTACTTGCCTTTTCTCACAAAACATACAAGAAAGCTTCTTCCTTTGTGCACTCCTTAAGCCATTACCATCCAAGAAATCCGTGCTAGATGACAAATAATGTTTTGATTTCAAATACCTGATTAAGAGTGCCTATAGACTTGTGGAGGCACCATTAATTTCTCTGGCATGGAGACGAAACTGCAGTGGCTGTCTTTGGGGTGCAGACCCCAAAAGTACATTGGAATTTAATATTTTACTCCTTTCAGTCAGAAACACCCCAGCCAGGCAACTGAAAAATTAAACAAACCCAGCATTGGCATGCAGAGGATTAGGAAGAAAGACAGTGACACACGAGCTTGAAAGCAGCATAGAGAAGGGAAAGTGAGATAGAATCGAGATGTTAAGAGCCATGGAGGGGGGAAGCACTGGATTTACCTTAAAAGAATAAGGAACAACCACGTAAGAAAAAAGGTATTTAGAGAAGACATATGCAGAAACCTAAGAATACATGAGCATAAGTGTGTCTAAAGTGTTAGTAAGGAAAAGAAATTTTTTGAAAGAACTTCCTGGGGAAATATCCTCCCTTCCGCTTGGCACTGGTCCTCAGAGTCACAAGGGAACTGGGAACAGCTTCAGTCATGCTCTGCATGCCTAGATGCTGAAATGGAGATTTGTTTCAAAGCTGACTAAGATTTTACAGCTAGTCAGTACTTTATGGTGCTGAAAACATTCCCATTGATAGGTTTCTAAGGTGTTTAGCTGGCACTAGTTTCAAAGTCGGTTATATTAATGATGTAGCACAGTGGATATGGGGTGGAAGAGCAAATTCCTTTAACTGCATACTAAAAGGAAATCTGGATTACTTTTGCTCTGTTTTGTATTTTCTTACCTCTGGGAAGTGTTTCTGGAAGAAGTAAAAAACTCTTACATTCTGGATTAATAGTCCTTTTGGTATAACTGTCCAAAACCAAATTCTGGGAGCATACCCTCTTGCAGAGTGCCAGCAGGTCCCTTTAACCACTCACACTGGCTGGTGCAGCTGCCTGCTTTGGCTGGGAAGAGCAAGGGATCAGAGGTGGAGGATGTCACATGTACACAGTAGTCTGTGCAATAGAATTGTATATAATAGGTTGCAAGTTCATGCAAAATGGAATTAACGCTCTAAAATTGTAGCATGGATTATCTTTAGATTATTATGTGTTTGACTTCATTATAGATGGTTATTGGCCTTCCCCTGACTCCCAGTTTTGATGTTGCAATTCAGTTATACCATGGAATGAAAAAATAGAGACCTTAAAAAAAATCACAAAACATGCTCTACATTTAACCTTTCTGTTGCATGTGTTTAATATCCTTGTGAAAGGGTATTTTAATGGTACAGGAATAATCTGTATTTTACAGTCAAAAACCATGTGTAAACTCTGGGTGTCTGTGTGTCTATCTATAAAAAAAAAATCTGGTAATGCTTCCTGGATTTGCAGCAGCCACTGTTCTGACATTTTCATGGCTTTAGCTGCAGATTTCAGTCATTCTGAATTGTACATTGGTAATTATTCCATATCCATATATTCCTCTGGGGAGGGGTTGGGCCAGGAGATATGTACTCTTTTCCTAGGATATGCCACCCAACATTACTTGAGAAGCAAATCATCCTCTTGTCTATCACTGTCTTCTTCCTGCTGCTCCAGCTCTCCAGAGGTGCTTTCTGCAGTCCTGTAAAAAGGCAGGAGGTGCACAAGGTCTCTTTAGTTAGAACACATGATGTTTTATTTAACCATCCATCTATGCTGCGCAGTGACTGTGCCACAAGAATTGCACAAAGCTTTTCTTAACTGTAGGCGGTTGTTCATTTATTAATGTAAACACCATGTGCCTTGGATGTGCGAGCACTAAAAATAAAGTTGCAGAGTTAAAAATAGATCTCTGGGAGTACTGAGATGCTGCTTAATCAGAACCAGCTGCAAGCTGTCTAGAAAATGTAAGTTATATGGAGCCAGATGGCTTTTGCCCTTTTTGCTTTAGACAGCATGTAATTTGGGTAACTGCAGCTACAGTAATGTATTTTCCCAGTCAAACTGTTTGATAAACATATTTGTTTCAAAGAGACACTTCCAATTACAGAGCCAGTAAAATGTTAATTTATTTTAATATTTCTCCTTGTGGGTAAGCCAAAGGAAGGTTACATAATAATAAACTCAAAGGCATGCACAATTACTGCTCACAGCTGTATTCAGCAGGAGCTGGATTATGACTATGCGTCTTTACAGGAAAGCTCTTATTCTGGGAATGATCCCACTGAAAGCAAGGGAAAAAGGATATAAATTAAATTAATAGAGAAGTGATCGGTGGGACTTGCGTGAAGTAAGTTTGCAGGAGTAAGACCTTACACAAAATACAGGAAGTGTGTCAGAATGATATCTGGCAAGTGCACATCAAACAACAGCCCATATGATTTCAGGAAGGGTTTCTTGCACACTTTTGCTTGGCTGATAGTACTAAAACCAAAATGTCTTCTGAGGCTTGGCAGTTTCCACAGTTCACCAGCCTGTTGTTAGGGTCCTGTGTTCAGACTACATTTAGGCAGCTCAGTGACTAGTCTAGGAAGTGGGAAACTGAAGCTCAAATCTACTTTATTTGATTTGGAACCACTCGGGGTGGGGGATTATGCTTTGATTGGGAAGCTTAAAGGCAAATACCTCAAACTGCAGGATCATCCTAATTCTCTTCTCGAGGTCTACTGGTCTGCATCTGGGGGAGCGTAGAGTGCAATTGCACAGCCTCAGACCATTGTAGCTGTGTGCAGATGAACTGCTATTCAATCTCGTACTGGCATACCTGGGCTGGTGCTACGATTATAGGAAAACCTGAGGGAAGCAGGTGGAATGCATTTGAGGAAGTCGCCTCTTTTAGGAATTATCTCAAAAACCAAGCTGTACAAACCTGAGAAGCAAGCGACCAGGTTTTTGAGCAGGGATGTCAGATGAAGCTGGTTGTGCAGAAGATCCCGAAAATGAGTCTTGGTTGAAGCAAAGGCTTTTGAAAGATGGGATTTATTAAGGTGTCTGCTTTACAGGCAGATGATAGAAATTACTTGCAGTTGGCATAAAACAGTCATGTAGAGTGATTAAATCTCTCCACCTCCTTCTCCCATCAGTGTTTTACATTTTCTGTGATAACTGGATTTAGTTAAGATCTTGATGTGCATTTGATCTTCTATATGATTTTTTTCTTTAATCTTAGCACTATTACCTGTAATTAAATGAATAATTGAATTTTCTGAATGAAATACCTTTTTATCTGTAATGTTTTTATTCTATTCAATAAAGATTTCTCTTTCTCTGCTTCATCCAATCTCCCAGAATTCTTCAACTTCAATGTCTTCTATGCAAACTGTCATCATCTTATAAATTTAAGCCTCCCGTGAGAAACCACACAAAAATTCCAACCTGTTTCTGAAGGTAGCACTAGCTGCCTGAACTAGCTTAGTGGTGGGTTGGTAAGATGTGTTTGTTTTAGTTTTCTAAATGCTTATATTTAAATATATTTACAATGCAAATCTGTCTGAAATTGGTAGTGTGGCATTCTCTCCTTGACTTTAATTCTTTTGCACCTGTCATACCCATGAGTCATGAGATTTTTTTTTAGCTGCAGGAAGTAGATTAATCAGTTTTTTGTGGCCTGTAATTTTTTATACTAATTGATGCCAAGCAGAGTTCTAAGTTACAAGCTTTTTTGGAAACATTTCAGTATGAAATGAACTTTCAAAAGTGCTTTGAAAATGCAATTATTGACTTCTTTTGAAAAAAAATTGCTCTTGTTTGGTCTGTTTGATTACTGGCTGAAACTACTAGTGATTCAAGAACTTGCAAATCTGTCCTTGCCTGAGCATGATTGCAGGTTCAATTTACAAGTGGTTCTTAAAATAGTAACACTTACAGTCAGTTTCTAAGATGTTTTAGGCTGAAATCAAATTATAAGAATTTACTAGTTTTTGACAGCAGAAGTGATAAAGCTGTGCAGATGAATTTTTAAGTAGCTGCATAGATGACATTCAGTCTTAAACTGAGGAGTGCCTGGATTTAGATCATCCCCGCTGTAGGAAAAGCTCTGTGATGATCTGATTGCTCCAGGCTTTCTCCCTTAAATATTTTGTCAGTGACCTAAAAATGGTTACTACTCTATTTGCCTTGGGATAATTATGACCCACTCCTACAGGAGAGCAGAGCAAGAGAGGAAGGGAAAATAATATTGCCCGAGCTCTTTGTCTCAGACTTCAGCATTTCCTTTGTTAAGAATCTGGTAGAAGAGAGAATGCATTGCTTATCGACTGTTTTCCTCCCCTTCACACTTACGTGTTGAGGAGATTAAGATTAGACAGATTAGCTTTATGTTGGCTGTGCTGTTCACCAGATCTGAATAGGTATAAACAAAGCAGTATGTTGTACCAGTAGAGGTGTTTGCAGTACTTAAAGGGAGCTAGTTACTTTTAAGGGAAGGAAAAGCAGGCAGTCATGCTTTTGACCAAATTTAGAGCAAATAATTGACTTCTGAATTTGGTGATTGTGCTCTAACTTCTGAAGTTTCAAGTGACCTCCTTTACAAATGCCTCATGAAATATCTAAATATTTCACTTAAAAGGCATCACAAGTAAGAATTTCTCATTCCAATGTTTTTAGCACAGGACACCTTCCATTAGACTGGAAAGACCCATCCAAACTGGCCTTGAACTCTTCCATGGCTGAGGGAGGCATCCACAGCCTCTCTGGACAACCTGTTCCAGTGCCTCACCACCCTCTCAGTAAATAGTTTCTTCCTAATAACTAATCTAAACCTGTCCTCTTTCATTTTTAAGGCACTACCTCTTGTTCTATCACTGCATGCCCTTTCAACGAGATTCAACGAGATCAACAGTTTAAATATAAGGGTTTTGCTAATCTGGTACATTTTGACTGAAACACCCTCAGAAGCATTTGCAGGAGCAGCCCAACATGCAGCCAGTTAGGGGATGGAAGCTGTGAAAGATCATGCCTCGTGCACAAGTGAAGACAGACTATTAGGAGGTAGTGTCACCCTTGCTTTCAGATCAAAACCTTCTGTTCCTCCTTTACTTCTTGTTGTGCATGGCCTGAGAGTTATTGTAAGCCAGGTAATCTTGGTGTTTCCTCTAAAAGGTGGATAATTTTAGTATATCTTGCTCTTTGCTTGAATTTGTACATGAAATTAAATTAACATATTAATTTGCAATGTTTAGGATTGTTTTATGCCTACATATAAATAAGGGTGGAACACTGAAAACAGCAAATGACCCCAGGCTTCACACAGTGCACTCTTTCTTTTAGATTTTAAGAGTAAAACCTGTTTTCCTGGAAAATGCTAAATTTCTTTCCTATATAAAAATAAACTTTTCCAAACGTGGAAATGCTGGTTTATTATGACTATTTCTAGGCTTAGTTGGACATCTTCCTCTGTGATTACTTTTAGTATTAGTCTAAAAGTAGATCCTTGTCCTGATGTTAACACTGCCAAAAGAAGAGGGAAATTGATTTATTAAAGGAAAAAAATCCAAATTTAACAATTTAAATGCAAATGTCCCCTTTGAAAACAAAGTTAAGCAGGAAAAAAAATAAAGCTGTAATAAAGGCTCACACTTACTATAGAGGGTCTTGCATACATTATGGGGTGTGCTCTTAAACCTATCCAGGTTTTTCTGCATGATAGCATTTCCAGGGTCTTTGGGTTGCTTTACACAAGGACAGGAAAAAAATTAATATGCCCTAACTAGATTTGCAGCAGATTTGTCAAATTGCATTAAATCCTTATTCAGAATGCTTTTAAAATTAGCTTCCTTAATTCAATTTATATTAATTTTTTTTTGGAAGTGACCTAAACTCTATGGAGTTAATTTAATCCTGAATGAGTATCCATAATAAGGTTGAACTAGTTTAACCATGCTTTTTTTTAAAGTAAGTCTGGATTGTTTTCAAATATTTCTGTTTTCCTTTGAATTTCTTATTCCCTTAAGATGAAATGTCCAGAATTGCTTTTATACACGGGTTTTTTGGTGGTTGGGTTGTTTGGACTTTTTTGGTTGTTTTCAACTCACGATGTTATTGTAAGCAAACCCATAATTTTTTGATTTAAAGTATGTTGGTATTTTTAAGGAAGAGGACCCATTATATCTACTCATAGTTAGTGACCAGGAGACAGATGAGATGAGTTAGTCTCAGGCTAGTTCTTGGAAAAGACCTGAGCTTTTTATTCTATTTGGTAATATATTCTCTTCTGTGCAATGTATCTTTTGAAGTGTACGGTGATCTGGTTGCATTTTTCTAGGTTTCCTTACAACCTTTAAAGTGATACATTGCCCTTTTTGTATTTGAAGGGATGTTGGTCTTTTGGCAGAGTTTGCTGAGTGATTTCCATACCATTTGCCACAAAATATTTAGGAAAAGAAGACACAGATCCATGAGGTTCAGTAAATGAAACTGTTTTAATATTATTTAGGGTGGATGTATAACTATTAATTACTCTCCAAACTAATCACCCTTAGAATAAATTTTTAATGTAATTAGAGTTTTCCCCAAATATGTATTTTTAGGCAAAAAAATAAACCAAAACCCCTGAACTCCATACTTCTTTAATAGTGTTAAATATTTTAAATAAGGAAATAGCAAAAGAAATAAGTGTGGGCTTTATCTTTGTTACCTGTGTTACCTCTGAGAATCAAGAGATTATGATTACGATGGAAGAGGAAAGTGTCTTCCCTTTTCTGGTCTTTTTTATACATGCTAAATAATTAAATTTTCCGTAGTTTTATTTTGGTATTTTTATATTTGATTTGTAGCTAATTTCATTAACTGTGATGGTCTGTGTGAACCTATTAATTCTGTGTGTACTAAAAGCAGTAGCTTTTAGTTCTATGTGTGCTTCTGAGTGCTCTTCCACTCTCTGTATATCTCTATAAAGCTTAACAGATTTGAATAAATAAGTGATTGTTACCACTTTTCCTGTCAGATGGAAGTAAGATTGTCTGATGCATCTGACAGACCTCCTTTCTTTTTTTACATAAAATGTCTTTGTGAGGAAAGAGAAAGGGGCAAAAGGAGGGTGCATGAAAGCTCACACAGTTGTAGCCCACACAAGGTCGTCTCAGTCTTGAGTAACGCTAAGACATACTAGGGGGTCACATCTTACATCATAAATATTCTATCATTTTTACCTTTCTTAACATATTTTATTGCATATTGGGCTTGTCAATGAAAATGTTGTATTATTTTGCATGATATTATGATATTACTTTGAAAATTACTGTTGCTACTCCTGGACTGAAAGGCATTTGTGACCCTTGTTAGTGCTTATCTGATGTCTGTCTCCTTACAATTTCTCATTTCCAAGCTGCCACACTAATACTTCTCTACATTCTCCCTCATGTTATAATAATCATATTGGAGTCTCATTGCAGTTTTCTGTGCTTGGTACATGTTCAAAAGATTTATTTGCATTTATATCCTGAATAAATTTAAATAATTTTGTTGAAAAATGGCTTCACAGGGCTTGAGTTTTCATAGCTTTCAATTCCTGCATACGTATACTCTAATCTGCTGGAAATGCCAACAATTTAAAGGTAAAAGAAATGTAAATACTTCTTAAAAATGCATTTAGTGTGTCTCCTGGATGCCTGAAGAGATAAAATACTTATTAAATTATATTCATAATCAAACTCAAATGTTTGAATTTTGGCACAGCAATGTGCTTTTTTTTCTATTGGTAGAAGATTTCTTTACCAAAAACTGCACGACTTGCAGGAGTTAACTGTATTGATCAAGGTTATATAACAGTTGGCTGAATATGAATTTACAAAAAGTTAGTTTTCTCTAGATGGAAAACTAAATCTGGTTTTGTGATGTAGAAATATACACTTAGAATGAATATATTCATATTTTATCAATAAATGTGTCATTCAAACTCCTAATACTTCTTTGCATGCCAAACTATGTTTCTGGTATCTGCTGAATGGTTTGTGATTGACAAATTCTTGGATTATTTCAATGTGAATGTAGGACTGTGAGAAAGATGCTTTCCTTAATAAGCAATATTAATTTCCTGAAACATTTGTTTTATATTACATGCTTTTAAAAAAATATATGCAAGTAATGTAAAGTATGCTGCATTTGTGGTTTGGTTTTTTTTACAGCTTAAAAGATGCAATCCCAGTAATGTGTAACAGAGATTGAAACAGCACATATTTTAGACAGGTAATAGATAAGGCTCTCGTCTGAAGAACTGTTCATTTTCATAGTGGGCCAAAATTTATGTAAACTCAAAGATCCTGAAGTGCTGCTTTATAAGAATCTGAGAGTTTTGCTGTATTTTCAGAATTTTAAAGAGCCAGCAGAGCTGGACAACTAAATCACTGAGAATCAGTTCTAGGAAACCAGGAGAGTGAGTCCCAGACATGTGAATTAAATAATGATTCAAATATTCTAGGGAGTCTTCTTTGTTGCTGGTTTTTTTTGTTTGTTTGGGGTTTTATTTGTTTGTTTTGTTTAGGGTGTTTTTGATAATTCAAGTACATGGTTCAGTTAGTTCAATTAGTCAGCTCTTTTGGTATTTTACAGTCTGGTTTTGGCCAATTAAACATTTCAGGTGTCAGATGTCAGGGCTTTGACTGGCACCCATAAACAAAGCCACGTTCTTTGCCAGTTGTGGTGGGTAGATGGATGCCAGGTGCCCACCAAAGCTGCTCTATCCCTCCCCTCCTCAGCTTGTCAGGAGAGAGAAAATATAGTGAAAGGCTGGTGCATGGAGATAAGGGCTGGAAGAGATCACTCACCAATGACTGTCACAGTCAAAACAGACTCACTTGGAGAAATTAAATTAATTCCCAGTCTTATCAGAATAGAATAATGAGGAAGTAAAACCCAAGTCTTAAGACACCCTTCTGCCACCCCTCCCTTCTTCCAGGCTCAGTGTCACTCCCAGTTTTCTTTTTCATGTGGTACCTTCGCCCTGGGTGCTCTCCTTCAGGAACAGGCTGCTCCAGCGTGGGTGCCCCGCAGGGTCTCAAGTCCTGCCAGCACACCTGCTCCAGCGTGGGCTCCTCTCCCCATGGCTCCACAGGTCCTGCCAGGAGCCTGCTCCAGCATGGGCTCCCCGTGGGTACTAAAGGGTGCCAAGTGAAGCTGGTAGGGAACAGGTTCAAAATAAAGGAAGGGGCTATTTTTTTTTTTTTTTTAATCTGAATCTAAGGCGATTCTGAACAAGTACATAAGGAGAAATGCCTGAAGGTTTCTTAGCATACCACAATCATATCTGCCTCAGAAGGTTCCTTGGAAAGCGTGGAAAGGATTTGAAGTCTGGAAGACTATTCAGGGAAGTATCATATATGTCCTGTTACTTTTCCCTGGACAGCTGCTTGAGAATATTGATGAAGAGAAAGTATTGGTCTTACCTTATATGTCATCTAACAACCAGCTGAAGCTGTAACATGTTTTTATTGACTTCCTAGTTCTTAAACTCAGTGATTTTGTAGTTTTTTCTTTTTTAAAAAGAAATGATCTTGGCTCATCTTCACTTAATGGAGAGAAACTGGCAAAGTAGTATTGAGGTATTTGAAGGCTCTCTTACACGACTCTCTTACTCTCTTACTCTCTTACAGCTTCATTTCTTTTGAATAAAGAATATTTTCAATGACTGAATGTTAGCTCTTTTGAGCTGTGGACCAGGACACTTCTAAACAAAATGCAGTCAGAAATGGCAGTCGAGAATTTTTGTTGATTATGTTTTATTTTTTTAATCAAATGCACTAAATTCAAACCAAGCTTTGATCCAAGCCTGTCTGGTGTATGCAGAGGTCATAGCGCTTGATTTTTTTTCTCTATTTTTATTCTGTTATTTATGAATTTACAGGTGGACCCATTTCAGTCTACAAGATCATTCATGTACACGTAGACAAATGTCTGCTTCTCTATGTATTTTGTTTGAGTTCCCATTTGGTTGGTAAAGCATTTCTTTATCAGGATCTGACCAGCAAAGACAACAGTGTTAAAGAAGTTTTTCTTAACTACCTATTAATGTCTAATATTGAAAAGAATTATTCTGCTAGCCAGCACTACTATGGCAGCAAAAATGTATTGTGTTAACCTTACGCTTCTGTGAAAAGATAACAGACCAGTTTCCCAGTGGGAGACAGAGAGGGGCAAAGAATACTCCAGCTTAGCCATGTCTGTGTGGCTGCATGTGGTTTAATGATAATGATTAAGTGATAGTGGCCCTGCTGTGCTGTGATGTGAGGCAGCTGACGCCCAGGCAGATAAATTGCTGGAATAGGTTTGTAAGAGACAGTGGATTTCTGATGACTAAATCAGCATGGTGATTACACTTTTTTGCTTTTTTTCTGATGGTTTTAAGTAAGCCAAGTAATTTACTTACCAGTAGCATGTGGAATGCTGTGGGGTATGGAAAAGGAAAACAGAAGGTCAGTACATTACTGCTGTCTCCTCCCTGCCTCCCAGTGAAAAGCCTCAACTTCCTTCTTAGAGCTTCTTGCATCCTGCTTAGTTGTGTAAGGTGGAGCAGTCCTTAGCAGGAGTCATGTAACAAATAGGAAAACAGCAAAAGTAGCTTATGGGATAGCTAATGTTGATAGGACAAGCTAATAGATACATGTTTAAAAGTAAAGTTTTATTTCTGGCAAGTGTGGGCCTAACACCTAAACTGGTCAGACCTTCTAATTTTATTCTTCCTGGAGCAGTTGAAGATATATTCCTGCTCTCAGGTCTCTTAGTGCTCCCCAGCTGAAGGTCGCTTCCCTTACAACTCATTTGTGCCCTGTCAGTTTTACTTAGAAACAATTTCGGATAATTTTTCCTAGGGTAATAATTGCCATGGATTATAGGGAAAATAGATGAAACACCACTGATATTAAAAAGTGGTAAGGTATGCTCAAGTGAAAGTAAGTTCACAATATAGATAGTTTATTCATGTTGGATGTTCAGAAACAACCCTGCTGGACTGGAGCTGTGCAAACAGCAAATGATACATTCACTGTGTCATGAAGCAACTTCATTTGCACTCATTTTTCAGAATTCCAAACCATTTTTTTCCCGTAGCTTTAAGCAGTTCTTGAAAGCAGTGTGTTTCCTTTCAGAAAGCCCCCAAACAAATGGAAACCTTATTCTTCAAAACACGTTGAGGATTTATCAGGACATAGATTTTATGGCTTCCTGAGGGAGGAGTTAGAGAGGAAGGTCAGTGGCCTAAAGTCACCAAGTTTAGCAAGTCCATTTAAGGCTTAAAGTATTATAAAGTTAGGATTCAGTAAATTTCTAGGCTTAAAATTATTTAATTTATAGAATTTTAAATTTTTTCTTCGATTAGAAACTATTTACATCCCTGTATGATAAATTTCCGCTTCTGTAGACTTTAGCATTATTGAGAAGAATATGCACAAGTGATGTGATTAAACAAATGAGATTTTTTTGCATGGGAATGTATTACTTTATATGATTAAACGCCACATAATGTGGTGTAAAATAGTTTTCTAGGACAGAAGAGAAGGCAAGAAATGGTTGATAAGAAATTTATGCATATTTAGAATAAAAGCCAGCTAGGTTTTAGCCAGTAGTATTGTGTCCTGCTAAATTCTTATATTTCCCTATCTTTACAAATTTGATTCTATCATGATGATCACAATGGAGAGGAAAACTGTCAATTTGTTTTTAAAGCTCGTAGGAAACAAGCTGCTGCTTCATTTTGAAGAATACTGAAATACTTTATTTCTATATGAAGTGTGTGTGGTGTCTCTATTTTAAGAAATGCATAGCAAACCCCACAGATCTCTGTGATTGCAATAAGTTACTTCTAAAGATAAAATAAGACCTTTTGTTGCTGAATTGTATGTCTTGCACAGTCATATTTTTGATTGAGGGAGGAAAGTGGCATTGGTGTGCTAATGGTAACAGCTGATGCAAAACTGTTCTGGAAGAGGTAGTATTGTAGCACGGCTATGAAATTCAAAGATTGCAGAACATCTGAATAGCAATTAGCAAGGCAGTGGTAATTTATCAAAAACACTTGAAATTTAAGCTGCTGTAGCTGAATGTATCATATCAAAGACTTAGATGCTTATCATATTTGTGAACTGTGTTGTTGAATCTTGTGGCTGTTTAACATTCTCTTTCATCCAGTCTTTGACGAGATAATTGTACAATTTGGACCACTACTATTTTCCATTCAGAAATACTTAAAATAACAGAAGAGGTCATCAGAATTACTAAGAGGTAGGATATGATACTGTTCCTGTCTGAAGGACTTCTACCAGAGGGGAAATGTGCAAGCTTGTATTTTTTCTTCCCCTCCAGTCAACTGGGGACTGAAAAACAGCTGGTTTCGTTGCCCTCACCCAAAGCAAACCCAAGTTCAGTGGAGGAGGTACAGGATCATGCTTCATTAGTTAGTCTTTTTCTCTGTCATTAGAGTAACATGGAAACTAGCCAAAAAGGCACTAAGTTTATCTGAAGTAACACTTGCAGCTTTGTGGAAGTATGCGGCTGAGTAATAGTACAAAAATAGCAAGTTATTTTGAGGAAGAGCATATGTTCTGTAACAATGAGAAATTGGTATACAGATAAAAGAAATTATGCATCTAAATATAAATTTCAGATGAGAAAGATCTGTGGCTTAGTGCCACAAACTTTTCTGTAGATGCAGCCGTTAAAAGTTGTTTAATGCTCATTTTTCTAACATAGTTATTTAAAGACATGCCATCATTGGTAAATTGCTGTACTGCCTAAGGGGTGCATATTTTGTAGTCTGTAACAGTACAGATAATAGGCGCTTTTTATATTCCAGTGCACACTGATGTACAGGGTAACACACAGTGATAATTGCAGGGGTTTTTTTCTTACAAGAAAGGTACATTGCAGGGCCATAGTATTTGCTTACTATTTAGAGACCCTGACAGCCAAATGCAGCCATCTCCTGTCAGAATTAAAAATTAAGACAACACTGGAAGAGATTTTCAGGTTACTTGAGGAAGCAGTAAGGTATATATTTAGACACTGGAAAACAGTTCCAGTACAATCACTTGTGCAGCATCATTCAAAATTTTTCATGGTTCGTCAAAAATTAGCAAAGTTTGTTTAGAATTTAGAAAGCATTGCTTTGAGGATTAAAACTTTTCTTCACAGAAGTTGCTCTATTGCCTGGAGGAGATTAGCTTCTTTATAAAAATGTGAAATGTGCACCAGGTCCCTCAAAGCCTTTACCTTTAAATTCTTCTCCATCTGCTTTTTTTTTGTTTAAGCTTCCCCTTAAACAATTAGAGATTGGCATATGTAAAAGTCATACTGATGAGCAGAACAAGAGATTAGAAGATTAAGCTGCAGTTAGATGTTGAATAACTAGAACCTAAGGCATTACCAAATAAAATCCACGTCAAGCTCCGCATAGTGTAAAGCTGACTGATTAGACTGAGCTGACTGAGCTTTGAAAGCCTCAAAACTAATTATGTAAAATAAAATCTTCATTGTTACAATTCTACTTTTTAGGAGGTAGCAGCTTGAAAATATTAGACCTTAGGACAGTCTTGGCAAAACAAAAATCAATTCTTATTGGGTTTTGGGTAAATATTTTTTTCTTTTCTGAGCCACTTGCACTTCAAAAATCTACATGCTACTTGCTGTCATTTGCTGTCTATAAGAAAGACGTGATCATGCGCAACTTCTGTTTCAGAAGAGGAAAAACGTTGGCAAAGAGAGACATACAGAATTTAAGAGACATATAATCACTCAGTGTATGTATTTTTAACCTGTTTGTCTTCCTCCCTCTCTCCTAATCATTGAATAACCAGCCTTATCTCATTAGTGTCTGTTTTACAAAATACCTGTCTTGGTGCTGCTGGGGAGAAATGAGGAGAAAAGATTCCAAAAGGAGAAGGTTCCAAAATTGAGATAGAAATTTATTAAGAAACCAGGAGAAAAGGTAAAGAAAAGAATCCTCATGACGTTTCTTGTCCTCTGGATTTTTTTTCCATATATTTTCTCTGTAATGCTGAAAGTATTGAGACAAAATAAATATAGTAGCTTTAGCTCTTGCATTTATGATTCCCTGAAAAAGAGAGATCACTTTCCTCTGAGCCAGCAGGCATCGCTGCATCTAAAATAGTGCCAAAAAAGGGAAGTATATGGAGGTAAGATAGTATTTCTGCTGTTAAAACTTTAACGCACAAATTTGTATTTGGTGTTTGGAGTAGCTTTCTAGTAATATAAGATAAAGTAAAACAAAAATCCTAGTTATTTTCAATATCTTTCTGTATGTCTGGGATCTTTTTCATGGTGCTTACTGGTATGTGCTGCAGTTCCTGGCTGGGCTCCATACCCAGGTTTATTTTCTGTGTGACTAAGTATGCAGAGGAATAGCTCATACATGTCCAGATCTCATCCTAATACTGCAGATGGAGCCTGGAAACTTAAATGATAGGTAAATTATAGACAAGAAGGCAGGAGAATACAAAAATATCACCAGCCACTACAACTGTGAAATCTGGGCATTTAGGGAGTAGTCCTGTTGAGGCCTTCTGGCCAAAATCAACAGTTGGAATATTGAGTTTGGAGAGAAACTGGAAGATATTTTTCTTTAATGAAGGGGAACAAAGTGTTTTGTATGGTTCTCCTTTTGTAGAGACGTTCCTAGTACTCTATTTTACTTGTTTATTCTTGTGATTTTAAAAAAAGCTCCTTACAAAATGCTCCTCATTTGGAGCTTTGTGCATCCATGCCATATGTTAAAAGCATGATAAAGAGTAGTTGTAGAATCAATGCAGCGACACTTATCCTTTATCTTTCTCTGCACCCACACTGAAATAACAGGCTTATAGTCTGTTATTTTCTGCACCATTTTTTTCCTCCTACAGATGTAAACTTTCTGGCTATACCAGGTCAATGCTTTTCAAATTGACCAGGGAATTAATATTTCTTTTTTTGTTTTTCTGACTCATGTTTTGAGGATCTATATTTAGGCTCTTTAAAACACTGGACTGGTATATCTGAAGTACATAAACTAAGAATTGAAGCCCTAATAGTGACTAAAAGTGAATACAAAAAAGTCACTGTGAATTTTTTGAAGTACTGCTGCAAGCACTAGTTCTGTAACAAGTTTTGTGCCATTTTTCATATTTTCAGTGTGTCATCTAGAAGTTAAATGAAATTTTAAGAGGATTTTGGGAGCCAACTTCAGTACTTTTGAACTTGTTTGAAAAGTGTAGTCTTCAAGGAGAAAAAATACCCAATTTGACTTACACATGCTAATATATTGGCTTATTTCCATAGCTGCTGCATACTCTGAAATGTGAAAGAGGGAAAAGGTTCTCATCCTGTCTGATCTAATTTTGTTTAAAGTTTTTTCACTTCAAGCATCCTGTGACAGTCATTTTTAGCAACGGAATCGTAAATGGACTTTATTGCTTGATTTGTTTTCTTTCATACTGTCCTGAAAGGAAGTGTCTAGATTGTATCATGAAGTACAATGTGTGTTTAAGCATGTAGAACCAGAGCTGTTGCAAGAAATGTCACAAAAGGTGGTATAACTTCACATGAAAATGCCTGTGGGCAAATATGAAACTCATAATTTTCACTGCAAACAAAATATCACGGCATGTTAGTTAGAGCATGTCATCAGTGTCTTGTTCTTGTGCGTAAGGTGCTGATCTCTCTGTGTTTTGACCAATGTGTGAGAGAAAATTTCCCCAAAAAGTATAAGAGTAGTAAATTTCACTGAAGAGTTTTACTTCAGATGTCAATCCTTTGTGGCAGCTTCATGTATGTTGCTTTGGTCATCTCTTCCTTTAAGTCAAACTGTGAACAATGGCCCAGATCACATAGTTATAGGTAAAGGAATATTGGATTGTAAGAGAAAACATTATCTAGGAAAGACATAAGATAACTTTGAAAGTTCCAGTATGCTCAGAGTCTTTTCACGTAACAAGGATCCATGAGGTAAGAACAAATCTGTACAAAATGAGTTTCTTTTCTGGCTGTGGAAATGGAGTAACATAAGAACATAGAGAGATGCTGCTCTGTGACTATTACCCATGGAGGAGACAGTGCTGAACCTTCTTGGAGTGACTCCATCCAGGAACAGCTTGAGGGGCCTGTACCAGCAGTGATCCAGACATAAGTTATATTTGTCTCCTAGACTCTGAAAATAAGCCATCTTTGTAAAGTAAATTTGCTCCTTGTTAACCCTACACAGGATAAAGAGCATTCTTGTTTTATTTAGTGCTTGTTTATTCTCAGTCTTTGTGTGTTGAAGAAGCCTCAAGGTGTTCCCAAAAAGGAAAGCCGGCATTGATTCTCCTGTGATGTGTATAATTCTCAAGCTTTCCTCTGAGGGAGCTTTGGCCTTGGAAAGGGCTGCCTGGATGCTGGGAACAGGGAGACTGGAAGAGTTTTGCTATTAAAAAAAACTTTCAGAAAACCAAAGTCCTCTGGGTAGCTGAAGGGTTACACTGGAGCATGTGCTACACACATTGGGATGTGCAGCCCTGACATTGTAAATTTAATTAGGAGTGCTTTCAGTCCACTGAATAGACCAAAATGTTTAGTAATAACAGTCCAGTTTTTAAAAGATTTCTGTTTTGTCCATATGAACACCTTTTTTAGATTCTGCTCTTTCTTTTTTACCCCCACCCTTTATGCAAAGGTATTGTAAAGAAACAGCTTAGGGAAATGAAACAAGCTGTCCATATTTGTAAAAGTTACACTTCCTCATGGAATTTCAGTAATGTATAACAACTGGTCTAAATGGGGATTATAACAGTTTAGATTTTTTTTTTTTTAATAAGAAGGAGAACTGTAATGATTTCCCAAGAGAGCTAGGATGACATAGTTAACAGTCATGCTGGAAGAAAAATAGATACTTAATGTATAAAAAATGTCCCAGTTTATCATGTTTTGTCTTTTACAATGAAACATGTAGCTATTTTTTCTGCTGTGGTGGTGTTAACCAAGTAGAAACATCTGACCAAACATAGCAACATTTGAACTCTGTAGAAGTAGATTGAGCAGAGTAGTAGACACTGTAGATGACTATTCCAAAATGTGTGGGTTGCCCAGATGTCTGGTATATGTGCCAGGTGGAACACACGTTAGTTATGTATATTGTTACCAATGAAGACAGCTTTATGCACTAGCTCTAGTACAGTAATTTTTATTTACTATCAGTATTTAAAGATTACTCTTTCTTGATAAGCCACTGTACAAATGAATTGTTGTACTTATTTTGTTTTTGTTTTTTAAAAAATAAACAAAATTTAGAACTGGGATTGTGAGCTGAATTATGACACCACAGATTTAGGTACTGCTGTAAGAAGTGGGAGGGAATAACAGAACCAGCTAGTTGACTAACCACTTCCCTTCATTGTTGCTTTTAATATCAGAACAGCCTTGCTAGCTTTCTAAACCACCATAAGTTACATTAGAGAGACCATGTACACCCTAACTGGTAAGTTCCTTTCATTTTAGATCTAAACTGAAAGTTGAATTGGAAGTGATCCTCAGTGGTTAAAAACTGAATAAGATGTATTGCTTTGTGTTATTATATCATAACCATAAAAAATAGATCTTGTGTTGTTAGTAGTAAATAAATCTGGGCACATACCTGCCTTAGCAGCAAACTTCATGCAGGATCAGAAGGATATAGTCATATGACAAATTACAAGCTAATTACCAAAATAATAATAACCATTGAAAAAACCATGCAAGTTTGTAAGGTCTGAAAAGTGTTTTGGTCGATGTTTTTTTAATGAGTTGAGAAATGAACTTCCATTTCTCTCACAAGTACTATACCTTGTGCTGTGCTGTCCTTCACAAGCTGAAGCCATTTATGTTGGTTGCTAATACTGCTTGGTGGTTGGAAGATTTGTCTTTGATGGTTTCAGTTGCAGGTCCTGGTAGTAAGAATTATTACAGTTTAAAGTTGTAAATAATAGGCTAAATAAACAAGCAAACACTTTTTAGTATAGTTTCACTTTTAAATGCACTAAATAATCTGAAATGAGGATATCTTACAGTGGACATGTATATTTAAGGCTAAAATAAGCTGGGTTTATTATTATTGTGGTCAAAAAACTGTCAATCAGCCATCAGGTCTGTATTAAGTTCAAGCCTGGTGTCTTGCCAGCCACTTGTGCTCTAAGACATGGGTGTGCTGTGATGAAAAGGCTTCCACACAACTTACCTTTAATGCTGATGCCTTTTAACAGCCACCAAAGAATAATTCTTTTTCTTCTTTCAGAACTTACTGGATGTTAAGTCTAGTAAGTGAAGTAGTCTAAGTAGTGAATAAGTTACAGCAGTAATAGCTTCAGGAAGTGTTGCGTTTTGAGGCCATCCACGTCCCTCTTCTGAGCAAGTAATTTTTTCTTACTAAGTGACAAATTAAACTTGTTTTGCAGACATGTTAACCCTTATTTTTTTCCTCTGCTTCTTTATACCAAATTTTGTTATTACTGTTATTCTTTCACCTGGTTCTCCAGCTGCAAGAGAACCCCTTGGAATTTTTCAAATTTTTCCCTCATTCAGGTCAGTAACAAATTTCACCCCTGCCTTTAGCCTTCACTGCATTGCAGTGCCTGCTGCTGGGCTTACACAGTTCTTAAAAGTCTTGGTGGACCAGTGACAAAATGCGTTTTAGTGAGGGATTTGTCAACGCTACTTTCATTTCCAACTGAACTGGAATCATGCAAATATATGATCATCCCAGCTGTCATTAAAGGATACAAGACACTCAGACAAAACCAGCCTTTTCCTTTCCCCATTCCACCTGGACTCAGGAGCAGTTCAACTGCAGCAACCTGGTCTCAGAGATGGCAGGGAGGGGCTCATGGGTGTTCTCCCTGATGTCCAGCAAAGGCAGCTCCACAGTGGGAGCACTACTTACATTCTCTTTCCTTTCCCAGCTGCCATTTTTGGGAACCTGATATGTTTCACACCCTGTCAGACCTGGCAGAAATCACTCCATGAATTCAGGAGTTATTGTGATGAGGGCCTAACGGATAAGTTTCATTTCCTTAGGAAACCAGGCTAAAAATATCTTTTTAGCTCCTCTGAGTGCAGAGGAAAATTTTTTAAATGTTAGTACCAAGCTTGTTGCAAAATGGGAGGAAAAAGTGATTAAAAAAAGGGCATTTTAGCCAATCAGTGTGAGGAATCTGTTGTTGAATTTTTAAGGGATTGGGTTGTCAATTCTTTTTCCTCTTGTCTCTAGCACTCAAATATGCTTATGGCTATTCCCGAGGCCATCTATTTTTGGCCTTAGAAGAAGCCATCATGTAATTATGTGTGCTACCTGAGCCTAAACTCAAGGATCCTAATTCTATCCAGTGTTTCAAATCAATGTTCCCAATCCAGTATTTAATCTCAAAGCAGTTGTTCTTTTATCCATTCCAAAATCTGTGGTGTTAAGAGTCATGACAAGTGTAGACTTGATGTTCATATTATTAACTGTTCGACTGACTATCACTGAAATTAAAGAACTTCACTGGATCCTGAATATTGGGGAAGAGGAATCCCTTTAGGTCAAAACCCCCCCTTTTTTTGAGATCTGTTTTCAAGTACAGCTTGCTCTTAGACAGTTTTCCTCCTCTAGTTCAATTTTTTTCTCTTGCAGTTAGTTGTAAGTGAAAGGGTGTGCCAGCAAATGTAAAATAATTCCAGAGAAACTTTTCCTGTGTCATTTCTATGCTATGTGGTGTTAATGTTATGGAAAAGGTTGCTGCACACCCCCCACCCCTTCCCAGATACATTTTTCCAGTTAGAACAGTACTGTTTCTGTATCCACAACATAGGCAAAATAAATAATGTTACAAAAAGGCAGGTCGGGCCTTAAAATCAAACCTCTGACCAGCAGACAGGTAGTGCTCAGTGTAGTTTTCACCTACATGAAATGTAGCACGAGTCACCATACTGAGTGTTACCACTGCTCTGAGTGGGAGGGTATGCTGGATATTTTAAATAACGTTTGTAAAATCTGATCACATAATACTTCTATAGGAAGGAGGAGGTCAGAAGGAGGAATGGTTGAGGGAGCCTTTGGTATTGCACTATCTATGTATTTGTTTCTGGAGCCATGTGGAAGAAATGAAGCTGTCTCAGATTTCACAGTTTCTAGGAGAAGATACTTAGCAGCTCCACTGGAATGTCTCCGTGGCAGTTGCACATTCCTTCATTTCATCTGTCTGTAATCTCCCTCCCCACCATAGGTACTTGCAGGGTCCAGCCTGCGTTTGTCATCTTCTGTAGTTCCTGAGGAGAGCAAATGACACGTGGGCAACAATTAGAATTTTCTGTCATTTCCATGGTGCATTCCTGCCTTCGGTGTCTGAGTGCTTATAGGAAATGAAACTTCAGTTGAGTTTAGAAGAATGGTGGGGTCTGATGTTTCCCAGCACTTTTTTTAATCCAAAAGAATGATTATGGTTCTGAAGCCCAAATTACTCAGATTTGAAGGGCTTGTAGCTTATAGGAAGTGGTAGCATTTTAGTAGTAGCATTCTCTGAACCTTCCAGTTTGCCTCCTCTGTATCTCAGATAATGGCAGCATCATTCTGACAGTGTGGCTTTCAAGAGTTAATGGAGAAATTTGAATAATACAATTCACTTAATAGTATGATTATTTTTATTTGGCTCTAATTTTCTACCCAGTGTTGGTGGAAGATTAAATGGAACAGAATTGGTTTGAAGAGTATACAGGAATTCTGTAGGAACAGAGCTGAAACTGTCAAGTAACAACTTGAGAATGTTTAAATAGAGGCTGGAAAATATTTTCCCTATCTGTGTTTCTCTTTAAAGTAGCACTTATTGTGTCATAAATATCGGTAAGTAATTTTATTTTTAATCCTAATTTTTTCATCAAATATTCTTGTATGAAGCACAATCACTGCACATCAGTGTTTGAAAGCAGAGGAGGCAGGAGAGTGTACAACTCTGTGAAAAAGCCCTGTATTTGCAGCTGGTTTGATGTACTATTGCAGTGAAATAGCAGATGCTGCCAATTATCATCACTCTGATGGCTCTTTAGTGTTGTTACATTTTTCAGATCATTCTCAGCTCACTAATTTGATACTCTTAACCAAGGCTGTTACTAGAGCTCTCTTATTTCATTATTTATAATTACTTTTGGCTTTGTAAATGAAAACAATCCTGCTGCTGATTCTGTAATTTATAATCTGTGTAATTGTAGATTTTCATTAATTTCTTATTATTTGTCAAATCTTTGTTGTCCAAAAGACTGTTATTGCTGCCATTTATTTAAGAAATGGTCTTACGTCTCAGGAGGTTTCTTTCACCTGGGATGTATTTGCAAATTATATGCATTTCGTGAAAATAAGACACGAAATTGCAGGAATTAATACATTGTTTCTGTACAGAAGAAAATACTGAATAAAATTTGGGAGTAAACAGTACAATTCATGGAAAAATCATGAACAGCATTATTCATTTCATGTTTGGTATTATGATTCCAGTTTCTTTCTTATCTCTTTATAGGGAGAGGGGTGAAGAAAAGAGGTCCTTAAGCAAACTGTCTTAGGCAGATGAACACAGTATTTGAGAATAAACAAAACACTGAATTTTAAAGGTGTGAGGTCATAAAAATGTTTGGGAGATCACAACCATTTTTTACTCTTTTACAGATTTCTGTTTGCAGATATTCTAGCAGGATTGTTAGCTGAGTCTAACATGATGATTTGAAAGGATGAACTTTTATATCAAAACGTATAGCAAAGTGGGAGTAAAGTTTTGAAGTTATGCCAGGAGAATCTTTGACTGACAGATGAAGATTTTTTTCCTTATGAATTTTTTTCCCTGTTGTAGTGTTTTCCCAGACTGTGAAGAAGATTTTAGACTGTGTGAACCAGATTTATCCTTTCATGTACTCACTCACTCTGAATTGCTGCATTTAGAAATGTTACAGACAGTTGAATGCTGTTTAATAATAAATTGGCAAAAGTTCTAAAGAATATAGTCTTTTCTCAGACATGTATTTTTCTGTGAAGGCCATGCAGTCGTTCCTTAATGAATATTTATGGTTTATAACCAAAACCTTCTCTCTCTAATGTCACGCATGTCTACTAAGAATACCTAGTGTGGAGATTGAATTAGGAGAGCTACTTTATTTTCCATGAAGGCATGGCAAAGCTTTGAGTATGTCTGCTGAAGACTGTTCTTCCTTAAGCTAGTTATTTGCTAATTAACTTAGGTTATTTTTCTTGCTTGAACACATACTTGTAGACCAGAACAAATGTGTGGAAGACTACATACTATTTTACAAAACCACATTTGGTGCCTTGAATTAACTCAAAATAAGTTAACTTGAGGAGGAGATACGGAATCATTCCAGACTTTGACTTGGGCTTAAAAATAACATTTTTATGTTACTGCTGTGTGGCTTTGGGACACATAGCCAACAGTTATGTATAGCCTACAGGTTATGTATGTGAAGAATATGAAGCAAACCTTCACGTGGATGGTTATGTTGAGTTGTGCGTGTAGGTAGGGTCCTCTTCTTTTCGAAGAACCCTCATCCTTCAAGTACTCTTCACTGCAATAATCTGTTCCTTCTGCAAGATAGCATTCTACACTCTGTTTTTGGTTTTATGTGATTCTGTCAGGATCTTGCTTATCTACTCTCTGATTTGTTAGTAATCAGGCTATATGCATGGAAGTATGGTATTTTATTATATTTTCCAGAAGACACAGCTTGTTTGACAAGCTATTTTCTTGTCCAGAATTTTTCTTTATTCTCAGAAACAACAACAACAAAAAAAACCAAAAAAAACCCCCTTCTGAAATAGACCTTTCTCTCCAAATTATAGACCATGAAGACCCCTCCAAACCCACAAACAGAGTAAAAAATATCTTTCATTTATGTGAAGCTCTTGCTGGAGCACAGTTTGCAGCAGTTTGGCTACAGCGCATTGCTAAATTGCTCTTCTGGGTGGTAAAGGTGCAAATTCTTCTTGGGCCTTTCTAAATGTCACCTGGTTTAGGAGCTACTTTGGCCCTATTTTTAATACCAAAGTATAGTCCTGTACTCCCTGACAAGTTACCCACATCTCTCCATCCCATTTTAATGAGAAGTCATCATTTAATGTATTTTATCTGTTTTCCAATTTGATTCTGCTGCTTCCAATCATCATTCCCCATTCAGCAAAATTTATAATCCTAATTCTGATTTTATAGCTCTAACAGCAGTAAGTCAATATGTCCTTTTCAGACAGATGCTAGTTTACTGTTTCCATGCTGCAAACAGCTGGTAGATGATTCTTGCTGCATCCTGAGATTACAGAAAGCTGTGTTGGTACTATGCCCAAACTAATTTAGCCTATTTCTTAGCAGCAAGGGTTCTGTGCTGTCCTAATTGCAGTTAAACCACTATCTGTTAGCCCAGGAGGCACACAGAGATTTATTGCATGTGTCTTCGGAGAGGTTAATGGTATTCCCATTTAAATCCATGGCAACTCCTCTCTTCTGTACCCGTCCACAAGCTTGTATATATCCTTTGAATCTGAATTTTGAAGGAAGACATGAAGATAATAATGGGTAATCATCAGTTAGGCTTTAGAATAACGGCTAGGAAACACACTCTACCAAGGAGATTTTTAATTTGGGAATTTGCAAAGATATGTGCAGTTCCAGACAGGACATACAGGACAGTGTGTAACTGGTGTTTGCTGGAACCTGAATCAGAATTATCTGCTCTGGAGTTCGGCAGTAAAGCTATTTCTCCTTTTGTTTTGCTAATTCCTTCACTGTCCTTCCCCACGATGCCTCATTCTCCATCAAAGCTATTCAAAGGTGCAATATACCTACTGTAAATAAAACCAGAAAAAACAAACAAACCCTGTCTTGTCTTATTAATGTTCTTCTAAACAAAGAACAAAATCTGAAGTCTAAATATGCCTGACCATTTGGAACTGGGGATGTTTTGATTTCTGAAAAAAGAAAAAAATTAAACAAGTCAATCTTTGTGAAGTTAAACAACTGCATATGCAAATAAAGGCATTTTTCTAATTAAAATTCATTTGGTTATTACAGACTGAATTAAAATGACAGTGAAAGAACAGCCTCAGGTGTATGACTGTGCATTTTAAAGTGCTACATTTAATGTTTATGCAGAAGGTTTTTATATTTTAGAAAGTGATTAGCACCTTGGCTGTACTGCTTTCAGGAGATTTTTTTTTTAACAGTGCATAAGATTTCAAGATTTTCTTTCAACATTTGACCTACTTAGGAAAAAGTTCTGATTAGCACCATGTAATATACTCCCTCAGTTTTGGAAGTGCCTTTGGGTAATGTATTGTAGAGAAAAGTAATCTCATCTAGTAAATGGACCCTATCACATTTTAAGATATAGATTTTTCCCCCCATCTATTCCCTATGCCTAATTTAGTCCTCAGATGCAGCCCTGTTTAATGAATCCACGTTCAACTGTCGTGCTTTACTGATAGCTTAATTCTGTTTGCATACAAATTCTTTTCTTCCTTGGCTGATTAAAAAGAATCCCTCTCTTTGAAGTCAGGTGGCACAAACAGAGCCTAAAAGGTTTGTTACAAAATTAAGCTTTCAGATATTCTTTATTTTCTGAGTTCTGCAAAGCATTTTGTAGGTAGCAGGGCCTTAACAACTGTGTTCCCAAAAGGTAAAGGTGACCGGTGACTGTGGGCTATGATCCTAATTAGGGAAAACCTGTGGACAAACAGAACACAAATTAGCTGTAGCCTTCCATCCAGGCTGAAGTGGGAGCAGGATAGTTTTGAAAGGACTCCACACTTCCCATTTCTTCCTTTACCTACTTCCCATAATGTGGAGCATTTGTTAATGAGGTAATATGCATTCATCTGGGAATTGTTGAGGGAGTTCCTAAATATTTCTCATTCCAACTAGTCAATAGCTTCAGGAAAGACACTGCTTCCCTGAAAATAAATTTCAGCACCAGACACTGGCAGTTATTACATTTCTTTCCTTGAATTTCAGGGCTGACAAGAGGAATAACTAATAACTTAAAAAAAAAAAATCTGAAGAAAAGGTATCTTCTGTGCTGTTTCCACTGGGACTAACATACGGGCGTTGGTGGGTGAGAACCTGTCTATTGCCACCAGAAATTGCCCGAGATGAGACTGGATAAATCCCAGTTAATGGGTAGATCATGTAAAGAGTCGTAAAGTTTTATGTAATAAATACTTGATGGTGGCTTTTGCAATTAAAGGTAACCTTTGTGGCCTATGAAGGTACAAAAGTGCAAACTCATTTTTAATGGTGTGGGATTCTGCCCAACTCCTTTCTGAATTCAGGTGCCAGATGTGCTTATAACGATGTGGTGTAGGTGTAGTATATGACAAACATGCTTAATAGCAAAGCCAGAGTGAAGGCTTGGCAAAACTGAATAAGGCAAAGTTAATGATGTAAAATAAAATGCTGCCACTTCAGTCCTTGGTCTGTTTAGAGCAATGGTTCCCAGTTTTCCCTGAATCACAAGTACCAGTTCTGAATGAATAATACATTGTGGGCAGCCCTGTGCTTTGCTCTCTCTGTTCAACTGGTATGGAACTGTGGGTATCTGCAGGTCTTGGGTTTGTCTCCTGAGGTCTGTTTCTTTTCTCTGCAGCATCAGCTTCATTATATTTTCTTGCATATTCAGTGTGGTGCCTACAAATGATTTTTCCATAATTATTTTAATAATAAGAAGTACCTTTTTAATGAGACATTCATTCTCATTTTTAACATTAAAAAGTATTTTCAGTGTTGCAAACACTGGATGTTTTTATCATTTTGTCAGAAAATTCAAAGTTGATTTATTTGTACTTTTTGGCCTGGCTGTCTATTTGTGTGTGATTAAGGAATACTCCTAAAAGCTCCTAAATCATGTTCCTGATACGGTGTTTCTAAGAGTACCATCTTTCAGATTTTTAAAGCTGGTTGATAGCAATCATACATAGATATATTTTGCAATTTTCCCTCGAAGTTGCTTCTTGCACTACTGTGAACAGAGTCAGATGGCAGATGTTTAGAATGCATATTATTAGTCCTTAGGAGAGCTGTCTTAGACACACTGAAGGACTAGAAGCCTGCAGAGAATGGTTTTTATTTTTGGTTTGCCCTCCTTCTCTTTATTCCCTTCACGTATTAATGTGGATAAGGAATGCAATAGTGGATTACAGTTGCTGCTACATCTTGATATGCGTTGTCTGTGTTTGACAAATATTTCTCTGCACTGTGTTTTTCTGCTCTGAATCCCAGAACAATATTACAAATTTGGACATTCTTTGTCATTAGACAAAGAATGGAACACTCCTGTGGGGCCTTTCTATCATTTCACTTTGCCTTAATCATATTACCATACTTAAAAATACCACTTTGGTCATAGCTACTTATGTTTTCTTCCTCAGTTTAATTTCATTCAACGGGAATTGATGTCGTAAATGACTGTCATTTGTTCATAAACTTGACAGTAAGCAACAAAAAGACTTACCTGATTTGGAAAAGTAAATGAGCACAGTGTCAAAGCATTTAAAATAGTATTACTTGCTTCATGTTTATATTACAATAATATTCTGAACAATATCTCCATTTCCTGGATTTTCCTATTGTCAAAATAGTTTGTCATTTAGTAAAACTGCATTTTCCTTAATAGAATAACTAAGTCCACTGCAACAGCAATGGAATGCATGAACTGGTGTTCAAGTCTTGAGGTACATTTGAAAGGCTAGCTAATTAATTCTTTCTCTTGTAAAATCGTTTTCAGTGATAAATGTCTAAATGTGAGACTTTATCAGAAAATTTTTGGTTTTGTTTATTAGGTATAGATTTTACTAAATGTGGATCCATGCAGCTATTGCAGTGATTAAAAAAAAAAAAAAGGCACAGAAATTCCATAATTATTTATAGTAATGTCATTTCAGTATTCAGAGTTTCAATTTCATAAAGCAATTTGCACAACTGAAAAAGAGTTGAAATATTGTAAGAATCATCTGAATGATGCCCAAACCACTTATTTTTAATCTCTTTGCGTTGTATAGTACAAGATACAGAAAATAGTGGAAGCAGATGAAGGAATTGGACTTTAAACAGATATTCTTTGTATTGATTTTATTAAATGTGTACGTCGCTTGGTTCTGTGTGTCTGAACAGTCATTTTTATTCTCTACAGTATCTCACAATGTAGCTGATCTGCCTTTTTTTGCATTTTTTTTTTGGCTATAATTTCTTATGAATTCAGGTTTGTGAAGGAAATGTTAGATTGATACCAAATTAATTATTTCAAGGAATATACTTAGATTATCAGAATAGATTGCTACAATAACATTTCCTGAATTATTTTGTAAGCTAATTTGCTACTCAGGTATTTGTCAGAAATGGAGACCTGAACTATGTATGGAGGGCTTTTGAATAACTTACTAAAAGTGAAATAAACTGTGAAATTTTAAATTACCAACTGTGGCAACCCATGTTAAAATCTGTCTATGTACTCTGTTACCTTTTAAAAATACATGTGGAATGTTAACAGAATTATTTGTTACACAATTTTTTGTGTGTCAGCATTATCACGAGTAGGAGAAAAGGATGAAAAGATGCATAAAAGAAATGGCATTTTTTGCAGAACTATGTACTTTTAATGTATATATTTGAGTAATAATTGCAGTGTTTCTCTAGTTACCCATTTTCTTCAGGTAGTCACATACCTATAAAGTTATTAGTCCTGTCTCAACACAGATGCCACATTGGTGGCTGTCTCTGAGGCTTTTTGTCAAAGGCAGTGATCTGCTTAAGTTTCTTCATTGAAAAATGGGATTTGAAGTATTTGGTTGTAAGTGTATGCCTTTTAAGTGTATGTTTAAAGTATTTTGTATGCTTATCCTAATTTTTACATCAACATAGTAGTATAGTTCTATAAATGCATAACACAGAAAGAAATGTTACTTTAGAAGCAGGTATGCAATTAATTCATTAGAGATGCAAATTTTGATCACATTAATTTTTTTTCTGGCTCTTGACACAGTAGCAGTTTCTACATCACGTGGCTGTATTTCAGTTGCTATGTTGACATTGCAGGTGCCTACAAAGTACTGATAATGATAAATAAACAGAAATCATATAATTATGAAGGGTTTGTGATTGAGGATGGCTTTTCAAGTCATGGACTCTCACAGTGAAAAGAAACAAGTATGCTTTGGTAGTGTCCCATAATAGAAAAATGTTGCACAGACTCCACAACAATTAGCTCTCCTGAACAAAGCAATCAGGTGCTGGTCTGAGTGGTGGGTTCTTGCAACAGTGTTTTCATCTGGAATTTCATGAGACTCTCCAAACCACAGTTCTGCTGAGTTCTTGCAGCCCAGCTGACTCATGGTCTTGTGTGATCTCTCTGGCATGTATGTGTGCGGTCATTGCTAGAGAGTATCTTAAATTATGTACAAATCATCTCCGAAGTAAGCTTAATTACAGAAACTGTTGAATGTGACCATTTCTACATCTAGAGGAACAGTTTACTGTCTATTTGCAAATGTCTTACGTGAGTGCAGTTTGGTTAATTCTGCTGCAGAAACTGCCTGAGCATCTCTCTGAAATGGCCAGAGACTACATTCAGGATGATAATCAGCACACTGAAACAGATGAGTTTGTCAAGACACAGCAGGACATGCCTAGGGGAATCATTAGAACCTTCCAAAATTCCCACATGGCAAACTCCTTTGGCAATTAGGCAAAATACATATTTGCAGCTAGAGTTGTAAATAGGTCCTTTTATTTCATCCCCGAGGAGTTCCTGCGCCACCCAGGGAATTAAGGATTTACGTGCACTGGATGTGCACACAGGCTCAGCCCTGTTACCAAGCTGCACAACAATTACAATAGATATGGCCCTGGAGAGAAAAAGGATCAAGAAGAGCTGGTTGATTTCTCAAGGATCTCCACATGCAAGCTTAGGAACAACCCATCCTGATGTGTAAACAGTCAAGCAAGACTGCTGGGAGGCCTAAGTTCCTAGCAGAAATATGACATTAAAGGGAAGCATATGGGAAGTCGAGACTGGTGATTGTGGAGGAAAAGAGAGATACAGGGTTTGCAAAACCAAAGCTCACTTGGAGTTTAATCTGGCAAGGGGCGTTAAGAACAAGAGCAATGAGACGTGCTTCTGCAGGCGTATCAGCCACGAAAGGGAGACTACTGAAAATGTCAGCCCACTTCTGAATGGCACAGGGAATCTGGTGACAGGGAGCATGGAGCATGCTGAGATGTTCAATATCTTCTCCATCCTGTCTTTTTTGCTGACCTTCAGGAGTCAGGTGCATGGGGCCTGTCTGGAGCACAGAAGACTGATTCATCCTCAAGAGAGGAAGATTGAGGAACACAAACTGGACATGCAGAAGTCTGTGGGAGCTGGTTAGGTACATCCGTGAGTGCTCAGGGAGCTGGCCAATGTCTTTGTGAGGGCCAGAAAAGATTATCCTTGAAAGAGTGTGGTATTTGGGAGAAAGAAAATGTCATTCCTACCTTCATGAAGGGCAAGGAGGAGAATACAGGGAACTACAGTCTGGTCACCTTCAGCTTGATCCCTTTGAGAGTGAGGGACCAAACAACAGAGGAAATCAGTTCCAGACACATGATGGAAAAGAAGGTGATTGGGAATAGTCAGCTTGGACTTAGAAGGGAGAATCATGCTTCACCAATCTGATAGCCTTCTGCAGGGTGAGTGGCGGATGTTGTATAGATCTATACTGCAGTAAGCTTTGCAGCAGAGTCTCCTATGACATTGCCATGGATGACGTATGGGAACAGGGAAGTGGACTACAAACAGGTGAAAGGTTTTGTGAACTGCAGCCTGTGGTCCAGCTGGAGGCCAGTAACTAGTAGAGTTCCCTAGGGGCTGATAACTGGTGCCACAACTACTTAGCAGCTTCATTAAGGCCCTTGGCAGAGTTGTACGAACAGGACTTTGTGTTTCTCTTGGTTGAACTTCAGCCTTGGGAGGAATAACCACATGTTCCAGTTCTGAGAGGGGGCCAACTGGCTGGAAAGCAGCTTTGCAGAAAAGGACCTGGAGATCTTGGTGAAAAAGCTGGAAGAGGAGCCAGCAAGTGTGCCGTTGCAGCAAGGAAGGCCAGCAGCCTCGTAGGCAGCACTAGGCAGTTTGCTAATCAGATGTCTCCCTTTAGAGAACAGTTCAATTCATAATATTTTGAAAAACATTTAAATATCTATATAAGGAGGGTTTTTTTTAATATAGCTGAAAAATAAACATGATGATCTGTATATTGTTCTAGTCCCCTTAGATGCTGAGGTTTTGGGGTTTTTTTGTATGAAATACATAGCTATAAGAAGCTTTTCCAAGAGCTTAAAAATCTGACTGCTTTCAGGCAAATTGAGCTTTTTGATTCAGTCAGTTATACTTCCCATTCCTCTTCTTCTCTCAAATATGATTCTCAGAAATTAATGTGTAAGAATGAATAAGTTTAACAGAAAAACAGTGTTTGTTGTAAGTTGCAAAAACAGATTAGCTTTATTGCGTTTCTTCAAAATCTGCTGTATTAGACAAGTTACGCATCAGTAACAAAAATCTTTGCCATTTTTTGTACTAGTATAGTGATATACCAGGAAAAGGCTAGTCTAAAATACAGCTTCCACAGCTTGAAGGTCAAAGCCTGCTTTCGTGAACTTTGCAGTGTGTGGTACAGATTCTGTCTTTCTACAGTGACTGAAAATGAAAGCATCGTTAGGCGTGTACAATCTGCAGTTCTCCGAGTGCCTACTCGGCATGAATAACTTTAGCCTTGTTTATGCTTTCTTAATTAACATCCATCCCCCATGCCCCCTGAATGTGAAAGAAAACCCACTAATCCATACCCCTGGCCCCGAGATTGTGTGGAACAGTGCATGTGGAGACATGCACCATTAGATGTATTTCTGAAAAAGGGTAATGTGTAAATTGTATCATCCAGAAGCTTTTTTCCATAGCACAATTAAAGAGAGAATTTCTTCTCACTAGTGTTTCTCAAAGCCAAACCTGAGAATCCAACCTTTTTTCTTGGCAGATTTTTCTTTACCCTTCAGGTACTTTCACAGATGCTTGTTAGAGACTTTGAGTATGTAACGATAGCAGTAAAAGTACAGGGAAAGTTAAAAAATTATGCTTCTAAAAGAAGAAAAAGATTATATGGAAAATCTCACACTGTATGGAATGGCCCTTTGCATGGAGGTTCAGGGAATGACATCTATCCTGACACAAGGTAGAAGCTTTTGTTAAGTCCAAACTTAAAGAGATGGCTGAGGATTTCTTTGTCTTACACAAAGCAAAAAAGCAGTTCTTCAAGGATCTTTCACTCTTCAGTTTAGTTCTGAGGTGAACTCAGATGAGGCATAGATGTTTCAAGATCTGAAACAGGACTTCTATACAATTCTAAGATATATGAAGCAAAATGGGGAAATTTCTATTTCTTGGAAAGGTTCTTCAGGCCTGTTTAAATGGCATGCAGTAACTCCCAACCCTGCAGTACTCCATGGGAGTGAAGAAGTTCCTGCAAGATGCCAGGTCCACACAGCACCTGCTTTAGGCAAGCTGGGCATTCTCTGAGGTGAGGGCCAAGCCCAGCCAATGGTTCATAAAGAACTATCATGATGATGAGGCACAGCCTAGTTTTAGGCTTTTGTTTCTTGGGGTGGTTGGTTTGTTTGTTTGGTTTTTTTTGTATTGGACAGTATTTCCCATTTCAGAAATAACTTGCTATTTGGAGAAGCAATAGCCTCAGCTGATAAAATTCTAGTGGAAAGACTGGCAGGTAAAGACATGGTCTATTAACTAGACATGCTAACATAGCATCCTAAGGAAACTGAGGTAGCACCAGATTGATTATTAAGGTTTTTAGGTTTGGGAGCTGGTGGAGATACTGGCTAGACATGGATGTTGGCACAGGATAACACTGTGGTGATACTGAAGTTAGTGGAACTTACCTGCAAAAGGCCAGACTGGGAGAAAATTGTTCTGCAAAGGGAGGTGGTCACTCCACTCCACAGCATAGAGGATTCTCTCATATTGAAGGGATGTTGAAAAAGTAAAATGTGTTTCAAAGTGATTTTCTTCAACATTTAGGGAGCTCACTGAAGAAGTGAATAATTTTGTTTTCAAAGGAGGATGTAGGTAATGTTCCATAAACTGAATTTGGAACTTTATTCAGTGAGTAAGAGGAACAAATTATAAAAGACTTTTTGTTAAATGAGAAACATTCGTCTCTGCTATAAGGGTCCTAAGTAGCATAGGAGCACTTAATTAAAATTTTTGCTGTAATCCATGTAAGAACAGCAGCCAAATTACTATGTCAAAGTTTTTTAATTTCAAACTGCTGAATTGTTTAACCTTAATATTATTTAAGAGTTTTATGTTTGTAAAATATGTGTATCAAAAGTCTGAAAGTAGAGTCATGAAACAGTGTAATGCTGATTCTTGCTTTTTCCTAATGGACAGCTGTTGAGAATCTTAATCGATAAGTGTTTTTCATGGTTTTGTTTTCTGGCATTTTTGTTTCTTTTGTTGTTGGTCATAGGGTTTTTTTTGGTGTGTCTGTATGTTTTTTCTATTGTTGTTGTCAGGTGGGCTTTTTGTTTGTTTGTTTTGTTTTTATTCTTTTCCTCAGGAGATGTAAATGAAGAGAAGAAGTCTGTCTAGAGGTGTATTTATAGGTCCCATGAAGCACTATTGTAATTTTCATTATCTGAGTTATATATGGTAAGCCAGCTTTAGGCACAAAATGGGAACTCTGTTTTAACTGTCTATATATTTTGCTGCTTGCATTAGTCTTCTGCTTAAACAGTTTTATCATGAATATAGCTAAATCCTTCAAACGCTTCTGAAAACATTTTGTCTCTTTGACAGCATATTCTAAGGAGCTCAGGGAGCTGGGCTTGATTTTAAGATCATTTTTGCAATTAAATATTTTGACAAATTACCACCAGCTTTATTCTGCTGGCAATATGTTGACAGATGGGAGAAAATGTTTCAATTTTAGAAAAGTGTTTTAAGGTAATAAAAGAACTGGAAAGACTTAGAGGTAACATCTTTGAAAACACTTCAGACTTCCCTACTACTGGAATGAACTGGAACTAAGACTCAATATGCTCATTGTATTGTAGGCATAAATCGTTTATTCAGAATAGTCTACAAAGAGAGAATGAAAGCAGTTTTACAAACTTAGATCTGTGTGAACAACCCAGAAGAATCTGAAAGGTTGATCTTGGAGATTTCTTAGAGTGAAAAAACTTCTGATTTTCATTTTTTTCCTGACCGATACTTAGAAATGTGTACAATATACAATACATATACAATATATAATACAATGCAATATAGCCTCTGTGACAAGTGTGGGGAAAAATGTCCTGTGGGGTGCATGAACTTTTCTTTGCCTTAGCATTGCTAGAAGCAAAGCCCACTGTGTTTGTGACATTTTGTTAGTAGCCTTGAGCATTAGTTATCTGTTCTCAGGTGGTAGCTACATTAAACAATATAGTGAACATTAGGTCAAAAGAGGAAAGAAGCTGATGCTTATTTGTGGATCTACTGTTGCTGACAGAACGGGCTTCCTGCTTGTGAAAGGTAGATGGTATAAGTGCTAAATAAATACCTCTATCCAAAGACCACACTGTTGTCTCATTAGTGCTTCACAGCTTCCTTTGCAAGGCACTAAAATAAGCCTTTAAAAATGGCCAGTTCCACCTGGCAGCTGTTGAAAAGAAAAAAAAAAACCTCTGCTAAACAGTATTGCTACAGAAGTTAATGAACTGAAGTGTCTCTCTTTTTTTTTCCCCAAAAATTAATATTAATGATTTATTTCTAATTTGGTTCAGAATCCAAATCGGTATATTTCCATATGGTTAATAAGATTATGGTTACTAGGAGGCTTTTCACTGTCTGTTGAACAGTATAGGAGATGAAGTGGGTTAACCAGCCGTTCACAGGGCATTTTTTTCCCTGGGTTAGGAGTGCAAAGCTAAGTGTAATATTATTGTAAAAGACTCCTGAGACATTCAGGTTCTCACTTTACCACTTCCTCAAACATCAATATGCTCAGTAGTTTTCAGCAATGAAGATGTCTTTGTAACATCTGGGTAATAAGCTGTATTCTTCTTTCCTGAGCTAAAAAACTGTTTTACACGCAAAAAAAAAAAAAAAAAAAAACCAAAAAAAAAACCACAGAAAAAAACAAACCCCCCAAAAAGGTCACCATCATTAAGGAGATTGCTTTTCTCTTAACACAAGAGAAAAACATTTCCCTCATTCCCCTCCCTCTTTGATCACTTTCTGTATCTTTAGACAGAATTAGGTATTTTCTTAATTTAACAAGTGGCTGAGACCTGCTGTAAAAGTTGCAAGGAACCAGCCAAGCCTAAAATAGGTCTGCCACCAGCTTCTTAATCTGTAACAGAGCTGTTTCCCAGTACTCTTCTTCCAATGCTTTTTGTAGTATTTTGTTTCGGAGCCATGTGTGGGTGTCTGAATTAGAGTCATTCAGTTCTGCCCTGGTTTAGATGAGAGTATTTAGCTACTTCATAATGGGCAAACTCTAGTTCCTGTAATATTTTGGAAATGAAGACAGCATTTATGCTTTAGTAACATGGTTTCTTCTAAAGCTGTGTTTTATCTGAGTGGCTGTTTGCTTTCAGGCAGCTTTCCAGGCACTCTTTGGTCTCTTGCTGGTCTGTGAACATGCATGTAATAGCAGCAACCCATACTTGATGCAGTATTCACAAATGTTCTATTAAATCTATGAACTGCATGAAGAAAAGGGCTAGCTAAGTCACAGGAAAAGGGACCAATTCGGACGGTCCAGGAAAAGAGGAATTTTTGAAAGGCAGATTTAAAAGTTGGGAAGAAGCTGGGCCTTGGCATGGGTGAGGGTCAGCCTCTGTGTGCATGGGGGACAAGGGGGTAAACAACAAGAAGACATGACCTACTGTCACTTACTTTTCTGTATAATCTAAAGAATGAGAAAACCAGTCATTTTTTTCCTGATCATTTGGGTTTTGTTTGTCCTGAGTGAGTAGTGCCCTACTCTGGTGCCATCGTTTGACTGCAGTGATGTTGTTGTGCGCCAGGACATGGTTCAGCCTGATGAAAGGTGTTGGATCCTTGCCCAGTCCTCTTGAATCTCCCTTATTTGATTTGACAGTAATTCTCTTCAGCTGGCTGTCCTTCTGCTCTCAAGTGTGCTGTCCTGACACCTTGCTCGGATATGGAGAAGGAGAGTCTCCAGCCTAGCTCTCTTCACTCAGCGCTGCTGTACATTGAAAGCGCTGGAGTCATTCCAGCATGCTGCTGTGTGTGGGATCAAGGTCTGCTAACCGGTGAAAAAAACCCAAACAAAAGCCAGATTTTTTTGTATGCTTTATTATTATGGTCATGGACTTGAATGGGGAAAGCAGAGGAAGGAGAAAGTTAAAAGCTTTTTAAGTGTTGAGACCTCTTTCTTCCTACTTGAGCTGATCTTCATTTACTGCATTAAAAAATTGAGTGCTGCTGCTGAAGTAGCAACGGAGTAGAGTAAATACTCTTATTTGTGTGTTCTAACTTGGAAATGTAAGTCCTGTTTTATAAAATAATTAGGCTGAAAATGGCACCAAGAGTAATTGAGTAAGAGATTCTGAGGAAACTGGCACAAAAATACCGGCCCCATATTGTATTTATGACTGGGGAAGATGTTTTAAGCAGTAAATGAAACTGCTTTGAGTCTTTTACATACACACATCTGTGGAAATTAAATAATTTAAGTTTGTTAAACTTTTATTATTTTAAAACTATGAGCACAAGAAAGTGACTTTACCTGCAAACTGCCTTGACCTATGATAAAACAACCCCCAACAACCACCAGAGTTTTTTAACTGGAAGTTTGTTAGTACAACTACAAAATGCTGAATGTGTATTTTTGAGTTCTGAAGCTCCTTTTATGTAGCTTTTATCCAAAAGTAGGATATATATATATAAACACTTCAATTTCCAAGGGTATTAGCCTAGTTTCTAAAGAAGAATTTAATATTTCCAGCTGGTAAGATTAGTGTATGTATGTCTTTACACCTTCTCAGAGGCTATGATTTGTCTTCAAGTTTTGGTTGGAAAAGAGCATTTAGCTTCTGACTTTGCATAGTGTCTTTAAAAATTGCAACACACCTACTTGGTTTTAATTACCAAAGCAATCAACTTTCATTAAACAAAGAGATGCTTTCTTGCCAGCAATAAGATTAAAAAAAATCTGAAACAAACTAAACTTAGACTAAGCATCTGAAGAGCTGGAGTAATGATAATTCTCCAGCCACTATTCTGCCTAATTCTAGCCTACTAGGACTAAACGAATGTGCAGGTAGTGGTGGTTGTGTGTACTTCAGCTGCACCTAAAGGTTTCAGGATGTGGTGCCTGGTGAGCATAGAAATGAAGTTTACGAACAGTGAGCTCTTTAAGCACCTCTGGCTGCACAGGTCTGTAAGTGTTGGCTGGAATTGCCATGTTGTCAATGTTTCTATTTACTAAACTTCTCTTTAGTGTAAAGAAAGGGTTCTGAAAGTGGTATAAATGTACTACTGCTCTTCAATAAAAGTATTTGATGTATTTACTGCATTTATATGCTGTATAATTAGTTGGCATGTCTACTGCTTTCCCGTTTGTGCTAGATACAGGATCAAATACTAAAGTGAAAACAACTCATACTTTCCATCATATATATGTATATATGTGTGTGTGTGAGGTATATTAGCCAATGTGAATATCCTTAAGCAAGTGAATAACTGAGTAGATCTTAATGACATTCAAAGACAAATCCATTCTCTTTTGGTCTTCCATTTGAAATTAGAGTGTCTGCTGATTATGATGGTCTAAACAAAGGTGTAAAAAACTAATTTGCACTGGAACTTGCAGAGCAAAGACAGTAAAAGTATATTATTTGGGGTGTCAACAGTAGATGCACTGTGCAATACTCAAATATGTCCAAGTTCAGTGCTACTCAAACCATTTTTTGTAGAAGCATTATGTGTGTGTCATAAATCAGCCACTTCTAATCACTCTTCACATATAGAGACATTTTCATTTTTATACTCGTTTGTCCAGTGCTAGCGTGTCATAGGATAAACCATTGTGTTATTACATGAAGAAACTCCTCTGCATATCAGCTTGTAAAATATTTGGGAGTTGTAAGGGTGATAGGGATTTTGACCTTTCCAGCTCCCAACCTTATATTGACTGGCTCTGTGTTACAGAGGGAGAGGCAGAGCAACTTGGAATATTTTGGACTAATGACTATTTATCTTTAAATTTTTCTGACTCTGTTGACTTCTTCCTGCCAACCTTCACATCCCAAATATTTGAAAAATAATAATAAAGAGGCTATTATGAAATTTCAGCTTTTTTTTTTCCCTGCTGGTGGTGTTCTGATTCTGCATAAGTGTTGAAACAAAAATATGTCCCTCTTTGAAGAAATTTAGTTTGTAGATGTTAGAAATAATATTGCAAGTGGTTGTGGATGTGTATAGACCGAATTAAAAAAAAAATGTCTCCTGCTTTTAACAGAGGTATTGCTATAGAAATTGTATTAGTTTCTGCATGTATTTGGTGCACTGCTTCTATTCTTAGAGCTTTATTTCTATGCAGCACCTGGATTTTAGCACTATTCTGGAAGCAGTCAGCTCGTGTAACAAAAGACAGATTGATGTGTAGTCTGAAGCATGAGTTTGTCTATGAGTAAGTTCCTTTTGCCCTGAAGGGAGACTTTGCCAACTTCTAACCCTGAATTCAAGAGTTTCAGCCTCACATCTAATAGCTACTGTGTTCTTGAACTTTTTCCGTTTTTTGTTTTGAAATACACCTACTGTGTTAAGTCACAAGATAATAGTTGAAAAATCTGTTTTGTGTGTCATATCTAGCTAGACAGAGTTTTGTCAGCTTTTGCTGAAAATTGTGAAGTGCCTTGAGACTTGTAACGTGACAGACTCCATTTGTGTTGTACTATATTAAAAAACTGTTGTTTTTTTTTTTTTAAATAAATCACATTTTTGTTCCAAATCTGCTTGAATGCTTTTTTAGCAGAAAGCAGACTAGAATTTTCTTAAACTTATTTTCTGGATTTAGAAGTCATAATTCATAAGCATTCAGTGCTGTCAAAAGATGTGCATGTTCCAGGAAGAATAAGGTCTACTGAATATGTCTCTGCCTCTAATGGGTCCCGTAGAAATATGTTGTACATGAGAACAGGTAAAAACCAAGGGGATTATGAGTTTTGGGAAGGAGATAGGAGATGATTACGAGAGCTGTTAACTGAGGGGATAGCATATCAGAATAGAGGTTAACTGAGGGGATAGCATATTAGACTAGAGGAACAAACTCAGTTTAGGAAATAAGACTGGGAAATTATCTGGGTCTGCTTTTTTTTCTATTGTGTTTCTGTTGTTTAGTAGGGTATTTAGTTTTGGAGTAGATTCCACTTGATTTCCTGCAGTATTTTTAGTACTTTATCAAAGGGTACAATTTGGAAGAAATGTGCTGTGCTGTGTATGCATACTTCGCTCTGTATGTGTATATTTCACTTTGCCTGATGAAGCTACATCGAGTTTCTGTATTCATTTCTGCATTATGCAGAAACAATTTTTCATAGCTTAAAATCATTCTCTAACCTCAGAAAACCGAAAAAAACCCACCCAAAATCCCAAACCAGACTGACAGCTGTCAACTTTTACTTTCAACTTTCTCAAAGAGATGATTCAATTTTTTTTTTCCTGAAAACCAGGCCTTTAACTGCTGTAATTTTCATTCAGTTCAAAATAACCTGTCAAAATTACTCATCTTCAGACTGCTGGAGCTTTAGACTAGAAACCCATACAACATTTTTGCATTATCATTCTATGAAACCTTCTAGGACAAAGTTTCTGTACACGCACATGAAATCCAAACCAAAAAGACTTTCTTAAAAGTAGGATTCTTCTACTTAACTTAAATAATTTAAAATTCTTTTTGAAATTATGCTTAAGGACTAGGGAAAAAAAAAGAATATTATATAAAAAACTAATGTAATGTTAATTGTGGAGCACTAAAAAAAATAATTTGGGCAAATTTTAAAATACAGAAAAAAGAAAATTCATTAGCAGAATGAAACATATGCAAACGTTGTTTAAATATAATTCTAAAAGGAAGAATATAGAAAAAGGTGAATATCATAGTCTGAATATTTGAAATAATAAAACAAGAAAAGTGAAAATCATAATCTGAATATTTGAAATAATAGGATGAGAGAAAAGTAAACTATAACCTTATGTTATATAGTATTAATAGTGCTTGGATGATATGCTTTGTCTTCATGTAATTAAAAATTAGAGTAAGAGTGTACCAGATTGCTTCCAAAAATTCACCCAGAATTAAGACTCTCTTCCTGAGGCCATTTTGGGAATCATGAACTAAATATTAGTGTAGCCTTAGCATCGAACTGATTTCTTATATTTGTTTGGACCCTTGCTTCTAATATCAAATTCTAATACTCTACATAAAAGTGAACATTGGAGTGTTGCAATTGCTTGATTTTGTGATTTGATCTGGCTGGTGGGGCAGATCTATCAAGCCAGATGAAAACAGCTGGGTTTTGTGCAGCTGCCGTAAGCCTTGGCTGCTGAGAACGGCAAAACCATTTTCCACTCGCTGAGATGAACCAGTGTCATAGGAGGAGGAGGAGTAGAAGTAGTTCATCAGGACAAGATCACTTTTTTGTGGACTAAAATTGTGCTGTGAGGTACTGCCATACTTAGGAAGGTTGTGCCTTGCTTGAATTTCAGTTTTTAGCTTTAAATGGTTTTCAGATCAATTGCTGAAATCTCAACTGAGTTCATCTTTCAAAGCCGTCTGTATCACAGCTCTCTGAAATATATTTTACTATCCAAATCTTTCAATTTCATCAGTTTAGGTCTGTTTTTAGGAATTTGTTTTGTTCATGCAATTTTTACATGGGTAGAGAAAGGTATTCATGTGCCTGTGAAAACACATCAGTCTTGCATTTTTTAAAACACTTGGGACAACTTTTCTGTCCTACTTATCACAATGCCAGTGGGAAATCTGTAAATCTGCAGTCCAGCTTACCCTGCTTTGGTGTGAACTAAACTAACTAGAAACTGTTGTTTGTGGCATTAAATACCTGAAAATTTTCCCCTGGGTATTTTACTTTAATCTTTCTGGCCTGAGGCTTTCCTGTCTTCTCTTAGCTTTCCAGAAAATACATGACTGAAATCAGTATGAGCTTTTCACTTGCCTTCTTGGCTGAAGCACAAATAGCAGTAGGTAAGTAGGTGGGTTAGCATGTAAACATTTATTTTGAGGATGCTTTGCAGTCCATGTGAGCTAGGAATATTTTGCACTTGAACACTTGCTTTCATTTTTTTCCTTTTTTTNGCTTCATTTGGGAGTTTAAGTAAAGTGTGTGTGAGAAAGTGATCACACAAAGTTTAGTCTGAATATCTGTGTACTATTAGGTTAACTGAAGAGACATATGGTTGTTTTGTATGAAGCTACTATATGGTCTTGTTCTTATTGCATAGAGAGAGATCTTTTGCGAGCCACGTAGGTGTTATACAATATTTATTCCTTCGGGGTTCTTTTAGTTTGTTTCCAACAAAAGTAAGTTTTTTTCGTGTGAAGAATCAAAATTTCCTGAACAAAACAAACTGTTGTCCTACCAGGTTTAAAACAGAGAATCTCTATCAATATGGAACTCCTACCAAGAGTTTCCCTTGCACAAAGAAAAGGAAAAATAAATCCCTTGTGAGAAAAAAATTTGTTGATAAAAATGGAATGCACCAAAGCTTGGAAACAAACATTACAAAGCTATATGCATGCACCAGGAAATACGAAGAAAGGTAGTTGTACAATACTAATTCAGAAGTTTGGTTTCAACCATGAAGAAAATCTATTTAGTACAGAAAGCTTTTTCTTGACATACTGTGCTGCCAAACTCAATAAAGTTAAGCACTCTGCAAAGTATCAGATATATTCCATTAACTGGGATGCAGTGGTGGTGAGTCTCATTCTTTATAGCACTTCCTCTGTTATGTTTGATATGTTAACTCTTACTAAGTGTTAATAACTTTGTGCTATACTTTTCATGCCTTCAAGTATAGGGTGCATCTTTACAAAGGTGTTGCTGGTGAGAAGGCTATTTGCAAAGGATGTGGTTATTGTATGTAAAATCTCAGAGTTGACAAAATTGCTTGCCAAATCTATAGTATTAGATTGTCTTGAAGCTGAGTGAACTCAGGCTTGACATCACATTGACATAGCTCAGAAGCAGGGCAAGCAGGAGGCTTTCCCATATTATGCCATCTGAATGTAGCCTGGGATTGTATTGGAAGCAGTTGAATCTTTGTAAAATTTTAATTATGCATTCTAAATGTGCAAATTGCAATCATATCTGAATTACTTACCTTTTGGTTTTCCCACTTTTCCCCCTATATGTGCAACAAAACTAGTCATTAAAATACTCTTAATTTCCACTGTTTTTAGATACAGAGCCAGATCGAGGCCTGTGAAAACCATAAGCAAAATTTAACTTTACACCCCCAAGGCTAAAGGAGAGTAAGCATTTTTTTTGTCTTTCTCAATGACAGAAAATGTCAGGACCTTTGAGCTCATTGCCCTGTCCTAGGATTTGGCTGCCTGGGCTCAGTGCCAGTTTTGATAATGCAGTTAATCAGTTTTGTGAAGTGATAGTGAATCTGGAAGCCTTGCTTTGATGTGGGAGGAAGGTGAGGTAGGCTGGATGGTTGGTTGGTTCTCAAGGAATCTCTCAGGCCATCATTCCTCTTCACTGATGCCCATTCCTTTCAGTTGCTGCACTGGCCTGGCATCAATGTACACCAGCTTCTCAGAGTGCAGAATGCACTCTGATCAAGAATTAAGGTACTCAAATTGCTTAAACTAGCGCAATAAAAGGGTTTTGGCATTTTAAACAGACAAAAAGTCTGTAGGTCTTTGCTCAGGAATGGTGTTGGGCAATGGGGTCAGAAAGTGTTCTTGTGACACTGATAATATTTTAGATTTTATAATGCCATTAGCACGTGATCACAGGCTAGCAGTCCTGAAATCAGCAAATTTTTTTTTGAATGGAAAAATCTCTGTAAAATAGTTCAAATGTTTAAAAAAAAAAATCCTGATGATATTTTTGTCCAGTATATTCAAACACAGAAAATCCAACCTTTCTAAACACAAACGTGATTATCAATATCAGTTTTTAATTCTTAAGCATCCCAAATCCAAGGGCAGAATTCTACATGCATTACTTCCCTAAAAATAAACAGAACAAACTAACAGATTCTTAAGCTCTAAAAAATGCTGTAAAAATGTCTATCTTCTATTTGTGTTTTTCATTCCTATAGGTTAATACAGCCAAACTGATTTTCCTCCTGATGTTCTGTTAACTGAATTTCCTCTGAAGCACTGTGTTTTGGTATATGCTATATATTATCCCAGAGTAGATTTTTATATGCAAACTATAACTCTCAGAAGCACACTCCGCTGATACCACTTCAAGTACAGTTGCACTGGCAGTAATATATCTGCATGGGAAGAATCCACTAAACAATAAAATTATGTAAATTAGACTATAGGAAGATTACTCATAAGCAAATGCCTAGATATAAGCTTAGCATCTTCTCAGTGGTTCATGGATTTTGTTAAAGTATGACAAACAATCCTGGCAGAAATCGCAAGAGAAATTAAGATCAAAGCCTAAACATAAACTAAAAGAAATGAAGTATTTTCCACTGATCAATTAACAATGTGCTTTGCTGCCAGCCTGCAGTCATAAACCAAAGAGGAAATCACATTAGGCTGCTTTTGTAATCAGGAATAGAAATGGCACTTATGGATAAAAAGAGATAAATTCATTTTGTTTATCTCTGTATTGTTTTTTAATTGTCTTTTTTTCCCCATCATTGTTATTTCTCATCATTCATATTCAGATTAGATACCTAATTTTAGATGAGCGACCAAGTGTGTAATAAATGCATGAATTCCATTTGGTTTAAATATCCCCATCTAATTACCCTGTGCTTTTGTTATCAATCTCAGATGGTAACAGTCTAATGGCAAAAGGGGTTTTTAGTAATTAAATTGTTAGTAGAATTATTGTAGAGCACACTGACATACCAAACACACTGAATCATAACTATAAATAGTCTGTAAATGCTCTCAGTAGGAGCGAGATTAAAAAGCAAAAGAATAGCAATCTGATATTATATTTCATATCCTCTCCCTGTATTTGAAACTGCCTTATTCTTGTCTCCAGCATTGTTTACCATTTTATGGGGTATTGAGCTCTTCCTATTCTGAATTTCTTTAGCATCTCTTAGATGCTGAAGAATAGGAAGGTCCTGCTGGAAATCACATCGTGGAGCACAGAAGACACTTTTCCATTTGCCCCTGTAAACCAGCACTGAAATAGTGGTAAATGCAAGAACTAAGTGACAGTTGCTTTCACAATATTGCTTTTTTCCTCTCTCAGAAGATATTTCATTGAAAGAAAGATGTGGGAAGCTATGCTATTGAAAGGACAACCATGGTGTCCTTTCATGTGGGACGGTAGTGTCAGTATGTGTTTTTGAACGAGATGTGTGGAGTTGCACCCAGTTATAAACTGTTGTATTGATTTCCATAGCAGCAGGGGACAAGAATGTTCCTTCTCATCTTCAGAATGAATATAGTGAGTTGAGTTGTGTCTTAGTTTTTCAAGTAGGAGGTGTAAGGAAGGAAAAAATAAATGTCTTCAGGCCAATGTAATTAGGAAGATTTTTCTTCCCCTCTCCTAGGCTGCAGGCAGCTCTGCCTTCTCTGCAGTTAAAAACAAAGGAGAGGAAGAGAGACAAAGAGTAAACTTCCAGTGCCCATGGTTCAAAGAGTGATAAAAAGTCACTTCCCTGTCTGCTGCCAGTCCTTTGCTGGGTAAAAGTTCTGTAGGTGAAACTGGATGTCTTCATGAAGTGCAGTCTTGCTGCTGGCATTTAATTCTTCATGCCTTCCCCATCCCTCCACTGCCTCCCCCTGAGCGTCTTCTTTGCACACCTTTTTCTCCCAGGGCTATTTCGTTCTCACATCCCTTGTCCTGACTGCGCTTCCTTGCCCTGACCTTGGTCAGGGCACTGCCAGTAGCATTGCAGGGTAGCCCAAGTCAGAAAGCCCAGCTTAGCCTCAGATCTGTTAGGAGAGGTTAATGCTGGGCCTGGGTGTTGCTGGATGAGAACTGATGGTGTGAATCCTGTGAGGCCCAGAAATATGCTGGTGGTTGAGTAAAATAGATAGGCTGAGAGACTTTGCCAAAACAGAGGAGGGGAGGAAAAGCCAGGATCTGAAGATACTACGCTGAATGGCAAGTCGGGGTAGACCAATGGTTTGATTTTTGGGATAGGAAGGAATTTTCCTCTGAGTCATATTGGCAGAAACTAATGTGGTTCTTTTTCCTTCCTTTACAGCATAGAGTCTTGTTCATTTGCAAGGGTCGCCAGGTTTGTTTTACCTAATAAAATTTCTCCAAGGCTACTGCAAGTCCTTTTTTCTGCTTTTTCTTCTTTCCTCTCTGTTTCTTGCTCTCCCTCTATCTCTTTCTTCCACCAGTTTCTTTTCAGTGTACTGCGTCTCTTGAGGGTGCTGTGAAACCTTTGGCACCTGTTCTAAATATTTGGAGGAAAATTCCAGAAATATTTTGCAGAAATTAAGTTTTCTTTTTGGTTTTTTGATGTGCTGACAGGCTGGAATTGGTTTGGGTGTCCACCTACATGGAAATAAACTCCTGTTAAATCAGTCTTTTTAGTTGTGAAGAACTGAGTCAAGCCACCCAGGTGTCTATCTTGGATTCCTCTTAGCTACTTTTAGGCTGTTTCTTGCTCACTGCACCAATTTTGTGGTTTATCCTCTGAGGTGACTAATTTTTCCATGACCTGGAATGCTCTATAAAGGGAGAAGAGGGACTTCACATTGTATTTTGCATTTGAACCTGTTTACTATACAAAATGTAGCTGTACAACATTAATTTTTTTTGAGTTGGTCCTTGAATTTACTTGTGTTTTCTCAAGTGTATATGTAAAGTTAAATCAGAGAAAGGATGCTACAATGCACGTGGGAAATCAAAGGCTTTTGATTTTGAAGACTTTATTTCAAAAAGGAATGCAAGGGTTAAATTTTTTGCCCCTTTTTTTTGTTCGATTAAAAAAAACTGCATTATATGGTGGGAGTTGTTTCTGAGTGTGTAGGAAATGTACTACAGCATACACCAAGGCATAAATCCATCATAAATCCTAAAAATCACAACAGCCGTTGACTGTAATGCTCACTCCATGTTTATTAAGACTTTTATAGTTATATTTCCTAATTGTTTATCATTAATAAGGTTCCCACATCTTGTAGGGGTCACTTCAGTGCCTGTATCAAAAGATATTCGTGTGGAGTTAGACTGTGTTTGTCAGTGGGCTTTGAAATCTAATTAGGCAGCTATAGCTTAAATTCCACAGCTCAAAATAAACGGAGCTCCATCTTTTCTGTGAGCTATTTTCTAACAATGAAACCTGCTGAGTACAGACTAACTACAACGGGCAATGCACACATTTTGTTCATCAAGAAGAAAAGTGGTGCTGAAGTATGCTGTTAGAGTCTGAGAAATGTTTCAAAAGGCCGTGGTTTCAGAAACTGACATTTAGCAGTAAGATGTACTGTATATGCACAGTGTAGATAGGGAGGTCATGTTTTTGTACAGACTGCCATTTATACTTGCAAATGCATTATTATTATTTGCCATGAAGAATGCATGTACAAGTTTAAAAGGGTGCTTCACTTTCTCCAAGCATGTCTTCTGAGATATTCACTTAAGAAATTAACTGCTATAAATGAAAAAATCTGTCTTGCAGAAGTGTGAAGTAGGTGATTGTCTTGCCTTGACCTGTAAGTACCCAGAAACTTTTGCCTCTGGGGATACTCCTTAGTGTTTTTTCTAAAGCTTACCAGCTTTTAAAGCTTTTTAAAGTCCTAGGATAGACCCTGGTGTTTTGGCAAATGAAAAGTCTTTTAGGTTATATTAACATTTGAGTGTGTGTGCATTGTGCTTGTGAAGGCACTGCTGAACCTTTGCTGGTTTTGGTTGTAGGCAAGCTTCCCTTGTAAGGAGCCTAAAATTCTTGCTTACATTTCGTACACGTACAGTGACCCGTAGGTGAAAAGACCTGTGCTGAGCGCTGTGTTAGAGGGGTGGATCTGTCTGCACCACAGTCCACTTGGAAACCACTGCTCAGCAGTGAGGACATTCTGATCCAGGGCTGCCAGCTATCCAAGCTGCACCTGAGTGCCAGTTGCATTTCCATGTGGCAACACAGAGGTGGGCAGGCTCTCCTATTAAGGAGCAGTAACTTTTGGTACTTGGAGCTGTTAACCAGAGTAGCCACTGCAAGGAAGCGGTGTTTCAAATAGAAATTTCCCCCGATCCTTTTGCATCTAGAATAATTTCAAGGTGCACAGCTTTAACATAAAAATGGAATTTCAGGATTAAATCATTAAAGATTTGTAGCTCTAGACTAGATTTGCATTGGCCCTGAAAAATCCCCAGATTTTTTTCCAGATGATGTTGTGCAAATTTGGATTAGGGACAGTTAACATAGCAAGCTTTCAAACGTCCTCTTTTTCATAGTTCTGTAATGTATTTATAAAATTGTTTCTCACTTGTTCCTTTGCTGAAGGGTGCCACTGAAGATGACCAAAACCAGCTTGCTACAATTTTTTGTTGCCACTAACTATGCTAATCTCTCTTCTCTGACAGATCCTGCTAGATTCAGCTGACCGCATTACAAAGGCATATTTATTTCTAAAAAATAAGTACATAGAGGAACAGATCTTATCTAATACAGAGTCTCAGTATACTGTAAAGCTATGCCAGTCCAAATAACTGCATTGTCAGAGAGAAATTAAAATGTAGGGTTTATATTTCTTCTTGTTTAAGGAATTCTATGGGGTTTAGTTGTATAAAAGTGGCCTAGCCTATCTCATTCTGCCTAAGTGCTCTGGTCATCCAACTGGACTATTCCTTTTGGGTGTAATAGCTTTTAAGGAGAAATTCCTCACATTTTTACACTCACCTGCATATTTTGATCACCTTTCTCTTTCCAGTCCCTGTTTTCTTTGATTTTTGTTTCCTATGGTACATCAGTCTCTCACTTTGAATGTCAAAGAAGTTCTGCCTCTTGATTCCTTTTTAAAGTATGTTGGTTTAGTCCAGAAATTAGTGGTCTATCCCAAATCTCTTACCACTGACTGTTAAAATATTACATTAGGTTGGATGTAGTCATGTAGATGACTGATTGGGAATTAATACAATCTTCAGTCTTCAGCAAAATCGGCAAATAATGGAGAGAAACCTACAGATGGTGCTTTAAATTAGTATTGATATGATATTGAAAAAAAATCTGGAGCACTGAGATTATTTTGAGGCTTCTCATTATCACCTAAAATCTCCAAAATTATAAAAAGATGTTTTATTTTTCTCTCCTCCTTCAAAGCAACATCTAGACAGATAATCTAAAGGTGAGACTTAGTGCCTAGGTGACCAAGGAGGCCAATGGCATCCTGGCTTGTATCAGCAATGGTGTGGCCAGCAGGACCAGGGCAATGATTGTTCCCCTGTGCTCAGCACTGGTGAGGCCACACCTCGAATCCTGTGTCCAATTTTGGGTCTGAGGGAGCTGGGGGTGTTAAGTCTGGAGAAAAGGAGGCTCAGGGGAGACCTTACTGCTCTCTACAACTGCCTGGTGTAGCCAGGTGGGGCTTGGTCTCTTCTCCCAAGTAACAAGTGACAGGACAAGAGGAAACGGCCTCCAGCTGCAGCACAGGAACTTAGATTGGATATTAGGAAAAATTTCTTCATGGAAAGGGTGGCCAGACATTGGAGTAATCTGGACAGGGAAGTGGTGGAGTTGCCATCCCTGGAGGTATTTCAAAGATGTGTGGATGTGGTTCTTGGGGCCATAGTTTATTGGTGGACTTGGCAGTGCTGGGCCAACCATTGGACTGGATGACTCTAGAGGTCTTTTCCGACCTAAATAATTCTGTGATTCTATGAAATATTCATCCTAGTGGGCTGCTTTGATTTTAAATGTTTAGAGCCAGTTTTTGGATTAGTCCTTTTTACAGCATGAGTTGTATGTGTTACTTTAGTTATTCTGATTGACTAATTCAAGTATTTGGTGATAGCATTTTTAAGCCTCTTAAGAATGAATGAAGTCATGTTTACTAACTAGGATATCTTCTGCTTAGCTTTAAGCCCACTGTAATCAAAGATGCGGTTTCTTTTTCTTATATGGTAACCTAAACAACTGTCTTTTTTTCTCCCCCGTGCAAAAATTCACAAACACTTTTCTCTTTTTAAGTAGCTTTTCATGTTCTATTGAAATTTTGATTCCCTCTGAAATGACTACTGTGGAGATAAATTCTTAGCATATCTCATCTTGCTTTGTTTAAAAGAGCTTAATTTATGGAAAAGAAAAGAAAGAAGGAAGTCCTGAGGTTTTGTGAAAACTCTTTCCAGTAACTTTTAAATCCCTTTGCGAAATAAACTCATAATATGGTAGTAATAAATCAAGAAAATTACTCTTCTTTGAGACTGTATGTTTCAGCACATTTACATTTGAAAAATCTTGTCTATGTTGACAAGCTGCTGAAAAGAAAATTATTTTCCCAGCTTTTTTAGATCAGCTCACCAAAATCTGTTGTTGCCAATACCAAGGTATTTTTTGTTTTTTTATTTAGTAGTTTAATCTCTTCGACTTTTAGGACAGAGAATTAGTCAGGCCTCATGCTCTCTGGGTATTACACTACACAGTTTAGACTCACCTGCTTGGCCCCAGAGAACCTGTGGCAGGTTTTGCCTGCAGTGCTCTGGCTGCTTGGGCCAGTGATAAGACAAGGGACTGCAGCACACTGCCACAATGGTAGGCACTATTTTGAGGGAAAAAAGCAAAGATATGATGGTGACAGAGTGGTTGATGTCTTCCCGGTAATTTTGGAAAATATTTGCTGGAGACGCTTTCTTAGATTGCTTTCTCTCTTTTCCTATGTTCAGGCATTTTTCAATGTGTGTATAAGTATTACTCACTATTTCATATATCAAATAAAACAAAGTCAAACAAAGACTTCCCCCCCTTAAAAGACTTCTCTGCTATCTCAATGGTCAAGTGCCAGTTTTTCATCTTCCTCTGCTTGTAACTTGTTTCAATAGATCTATGGCAAATACCATAATGTAGGCTTTTTTCCCTCCTAATGTCTCCAAAATACTTTCTAATACAGACTCCATCCATGTCATAGCTTCTTCTAAGGAAGGTCTTTTACTAATACCCGGAGTTTTCCACTTGCTTGATCTTCTGCCTGCTTTTTGATATTGTCATTATTCTTTTATAATTAATTGTAGCACTTTTTTATGCAATATTTTTAGTTTTCCTCTCTTCATTTTTAAAAATGTCATTCGATATTCACTGAGTATTTGCATTTTATTTACATTTAATAGTTATACCTGGTTTTCTTGCAAAAGAAAATGAGTTAGATGCAATCACAGGTCTGAGAAAATAGTGAAAGTAGGATTGGACAGAAATGTTTTACTGGTGAGAACCCTCTTCAGGTAGTGGGGTTTCAATTACAGACTGGTTCCCTTTGCCACCTCCCTGATACCATGGCCAAGCAAAGTGGTAGCAGTCCTAGCTGTGGTGGTGACAATGAATAATTTTCATCAGATGAAATAGTTTTGCAGTACTTACTCCAGAGGAGAGATGACACAGCCCCTTGAGGACTCCCAGAACTGTTTGACCAGTCTGAAGAGTTCTATGCTAGACTTCGGCAGCATCTATCAGCAAAGAAGAGGAGGAGGGATAAAAGGGACAGACTGTATTGTTCTTTAAAATAAAAATAATTTTTAAAAAGTTCCTTGTGCATTAAACGGCATGAAGGCAACAGCTGAAATGGCAGCCACACTCGCTATCTCATGAATTGCCATAGGAACCATAAGTGTATCATCTCTTGTGTTAATTATAATTGCCATTCATAGTGTTGAATTTACAGTGAGCATCAGAAACCACAAACAGTTGAGGTCAGAGTAATTGTAAATGTTGTGACCTTGAGAAATGCTTCTCCCCTTCCCTCTCCCCTCCAGCCTTTTTTACATTTTTGTTAATGTTGACCTCAGGGGCGTAAGAGCATATACTTAAAATAAATTAAGGAACCTCAGCAATCGTTCTGCCTACTGCTGCCATCTCCTGGCTGGAACTGACCCCACATATGGACAGTTCCTTTTCCTTCTGTAATGAGAGAAAGCTCAGACAGTTCAGCCTCATGTGTTTGAGGAACTAAAGGCTGTATGGTATTTCCATGCCATATGTATGTGGGCAGTTGATGTTAATGGTATAAGTACAGCCACAGATAGTTAAGTTGCTTTACATACTGATGGCACAATTCTGAATTTTATTAAATATCCAAGTTAAATAAAAAAAAAAAACAACAACAAAAAAAACCCGACAACCAAACAAAAAGCAGCCAGACCCTTCCAATTTGTTTTCATTGCTGGAGTCTTTTCCTTGAACATAAGCTGTGATCGAACAAAATGCTGTTTTTAATTTCCTATTTCATTTCCATGGTTCTTGTTCCCACCAACAAACTTTACCAATTCAATTTGCAGAGAAGGTCATCTTTATCAAATAAATGTTTCTAGAATAAATATATACAACCTTCTGTATATTTATAACTATGTATGTAGGAGTGTTTTTTGAACAAAATCCTGTTGAGGCAGATGTCTGGAACTTTCTTTAGTTTTATGTCAAAGACACATGGCTCATACCTCATCTAAATTTGCTTTATCCAATTTACATTAAGCAAGGATCTGGTCAGAAGTTGTTGCTTGAACTCACAGTGGCATTAGTGTGGGAACTTTCTGATGGATAGTAGTCATGGGATCACTATGGAGATTTAGTGCAGCCACACAGATATTAGAGAAAAACTATAAATTAATTTACAAACTGGCAGTGTTGCTTTAAAAAGAAATTAAGATATATATTATTTAAGAGTTGTACCATAGAGGTCCAGCAATGATTGTGACAGTAAAAAGGTGAGAGCAAATTGCAAGTCAGTTGCGACAGATTAAAATCATAAAGTAGTCTGTATGTTGTTGCTGCCCTCTCTTTGTCATTCATCTCTCTTTTGCACAAAATTGAAGAATTTTCTCTAGCATGGCCTGAGACTGCAAACTAACTTTGAATTTACTGCCAGGCAGCCTAGCATTTGGAGACTCTATTTGAAGCACTTTGTGCATGGCTGTTTGCTTAAATTCCAGTGTCCAGATAAAGTGCAGTGCAGGGTGCTGTTGGCAGTCAGTATTGACACAGATTAGAAAATTGCGACATTTAGTGGTACAAGCCAGGAACTGAAGCAGCAGATGTTACCTAGTACCTTGTACTGAATTTGTCATAGGGAGGTAACAGGCCTAACTGTGTAGCTAGAACTGCAGATTATTGCCCACTGTTATCATAAAATAAAGGAGTATCAAGGTAGGGCTTTTACTTTCTTGTAACATTTTAATGGCTTGATCTGGTTAGTTGTTGCTTTGGCTTGACAGGCTCATTCAGTCTTTCTATTGTGCTCTTGCCTTCCCATTTCCTAGCATGTCACTGTGAAAGCACCAGGAGAAAGCTGCTGTCTACAACTTCCTCACGAGGGGAAGCAGAAGGGCAGGCACTGATCTCTTCTCTGTGGTGACCAGTGACAGGACACCAGGAAATGACCTGAAGTTCTATCAGGGGAGGTTTAGGTTGGATATAAGGAAAAGGTTTTTCACCCAGAGGGTGGTTGAGCACCAAAAAAGGCTCCCCAGGGAAGTGGCCACAGCACCAAGCTGTGTTCACAGAGTTCAAGAAGTGTTTAGACAACACTCTCAGGCACATGGAGTGACTCTTCCTTCATGTGTCCTGTGCAGGGCCAAAGGTTGGGCCTTGATGATCCTTGTGGGTCTCTTCCAACTCAGAATATTCTATGATTTTATGTGAGACTGATATTTTCCAGCTGCTCTCCAGCATTGACCTGTGTGTAAGAAACACCAAGGCTGATCAGTGGAGATAAAACTAGTTAAATATCGTTATTCTTTCAAAAGCAGTTTGAATGGAGCCAGTTTAGAGAAGGTGACCAACCATCTGACATCTCCTCTTTCACCAACCAGACTGTGGTGGCATCAATACTTCACCCTGCTGCCAAAACTGCCACGGGGCAGCAAGATCACCCTCCAGCTATCCTTCATTCCTGCTGGCTGGTTAAGCAGGAATGGCAGCAGCGAGGGAGAAGAATGGAATAAAAACAGTCCTCTTCAGAACAACAGCACAAGGAGCCTACTCTGTACTGGGCAGTGCACTTAAAGATCTGCAGTCTGTGGGAAGCCCTTGGGAAGGGGGCACACAGTGCAAAACCCTTTACGACCATCCCCAAACTACGCTCTGAATAGAAAGTTCTTGCAATTGCAGGGCTGCAAGGCTGTTCCTGCCTTATGGGTCCCTCTGCTGGCCTTAGCTGTTTGATTGATGTTTTCAAATGAAACACTAATTTAGTTTTCTGTGTATTATCATTAGTGCTCCAGGCATGGTTAGAGCAAACCCCAGCTGGCAGCTCCCCAGTCTCTCCTCCGGGTTCAGCCCCCTGGGTAGTAGGCTCCCTGCAGAGCCTTTGGGAATCGGGAGGAAACAGCAGGTGCCCACCAGTCAGAGTGGTTACTCGATGGAGGTGTTTACTGAAATACATGAGGCTTTATTTAAGTACTTCTGTGTGTTAGGTCAGAAAGAAGGTACCATTTTCTCAGACCAGTCCAAATGAGTTTCTCTACTATTTAGAAAAAATGTGAAATACATTTGAGTTATTGTTTATTAAAGTTTAAGCTTATTCTGTTTGCCAAATACATATTTATGTCAATGCACAAATGTGTGTGTGGCAGAGAGGGATGGAAATATTCTTTTGGAGCTAATTAAATTCTGAAGAGGAAAAAAATATAGTACACAATCTGTAGATTTTTTCTGGTAGGTTTCGGGGGGGTGCTGGGGTTTTTTTTTGCTTCCTTCTGTTCTCTTGTTATATTGCTGATTATTGGCTTTACATCTCAGTTCAAGAGTTTTAGTGCTTCTTAATTTTTCTTTCAAATTTATATCTGAAGCTGGTGTCATAATTCTAGAATCTTCAGTTTATGAAGTTTTCTTTACTCTTTTTCACTGTCAACCTGGATTGCATTCCTCTTTTCTACAGCTGAACAAACAGAAGGCCATATCCATCAAAAAACATAGTCTTCAACCAAGTGAGCTCATATAAACTATATACCTCCACAGTACTAAATTAAAATTGATTTGTACTTATGGGATGAGAAGTCATTTCAGATTTTCTGTTAATCTTCTAGGATAGTTTATTAGTTACTTAAATTTAGCTTATATGAGAATGGCCTTAGCAAACTAAGTTATAAACAAGAAATTCCTGCCAGAAATAGTGGTGGTGTTTTGTTTTTTTGTTTTGGGTTTTGTTGGGTTTTTTTGTTTGGGTGTTTTTTGGTGGGTTTTTTTTTTTTTTTTTTTTTTTTTTTTTTTTTTTTTTTTTGGTCTGCAGGGGTTTTTTCAGTTTTACTTTTAAATCTTTCTGTAAAACGGGGGTGAGGGAACTCTGTCAGATCTATGTTCAAACAAGAGCATTGGGAAAAATCCAGACATCAATCCCACATCTTTTGCCTTAGAAAACCTTTTGCACGTCTATCACTGTTTTTCATTTTTTATCAGTAAAACCACCGTCTGAGCTGATTCATATAGACTGCTGCAAATACATTTCAGTTGCCAAATTCTGATTAAAACCCACTCATGCCTGAAGCTAGCTCAAGATTTTCAGGTTATCAGCTATCCTTGTGCTTTTCATTGTGCTAAACCAGACTTTTGTATCAAGCCTTTGCTTTCAATCTAATTTAAAGGAAAGCTTGTAGAAGGAAAATAGAAAAGTAGAAAGAAAAAAGCCTGTGATATAAGGTGATTTTAACTGAGCAAAGTAGGTTTTAGTGATGTAATGAAAAGTCACATTTTACATACAATGTTTATTTATCTAATAAAACAGAAACATCAGCTCCTTGTGTTTAAATCCAAAAGTTGCATTTGCATTCCCAGGAATGCTGCAGTTCAGAAGGATCTCAGACACGTCATTTTACCTCTTCATACCAAATCTCTCAGGGCTCTGTATCGTGCTCAGGTTTGTGTTCACCTCCTTTGTCCTGCTAGCAGAGAGGATCTGGGCCTTTCCTATCAGCCATTCACTGTCTGCTGCTCCTCTAAGCCAAGGTATTGTGCAAGCAGGCCTTGATAGTTCTGGAATAAAGTGGGGATTTATAAACTTCAAAGTGAAATTCAATCCCATGAACAAAAGAAACCTGAATATATGTCACTCCAGTCTTGTTTCACAGCTGTATTTTCATAAGAAAGCTGAATTCTCATAGGTTAATATGGGCAGTCAAATGCATTGATTTTGAAATTAATTATAGTAATGTTACATTCACCTTGGTGCACTTTCATTTATGTAATTGTATAACATATTCAAGATCTAATTTTTACATCATCATTATGTAGAAACGATAAATGGCATTTATTTCTTAATAGAGATTTTTTGTCAGTTTGAAAATCTAGAATTAAATTTTACCGCAACCTTTGAATTTTATTTGTAATTATTAAATAAATTAATTCTGCTACTTAATATAATGTATTCCATATTTTCTATTATTGATATTATTTTGCCATAAATGTACTGGCTATGTGAGAAACACACTTCATCAAGACATATTATGGGTTTATTACACATCAATAGAGTTGATTATTAAAATTAATGGATTCCTTCCTGTCTTAGATATCTGAAGTTATTTAAAATCTCCTAGATGTCATAAAAAGATTCTACAATTACCTAGGGCTACTACACTGTGTCCCTGCAGTACAATACAATATAAATAACAGAAACATATCAGACTAGTTATTGTGTGTTCCCCCACCTCACCTAAAAAGCTATTTTTCTAGATGAATGGTTCCCAAGATACTGACTTACAGAATCTATTGTAAAATTAGAATTCAAAAAACCCATATTATTTCAATATGATGTTTTGGTCCTATACTATCACCATTAAGATTAAGCATTTCTTAACTTCTTAATGATACCCTCTAAGGAGAAATGCTATTTAAGAAACTATTGCCATTTTTAAGGTATGGTAAATAGTATTTGTTCTAGTAACAGTTCTAATAATTTATTAAAATACTATTATTATACAAATATGTTTGTATATTTGGTATTTTCAAGTTTATGGTAAAGAATAAATAACTGTTTTTACTGTGTCTTCATACAGACTGAACCTGTAATTGGGATCTGAGCCTGAGTTGAAATTAAATGTTAAATAGAGTATACAAACTGTGGCAGGCAAAAATTCATTGTCTGTCCTTGTATTATAAGGCAAGATGAAAAGCTCATATGCTTCCTCAGTCAGACCTGTGGTTTGGACTTTTTTGGTATTATACCGTGAATACCTAATGAGGCATTTCTTACTGTAGTTCTAGCTGTGTAGCCCATAGATACAGTCTACTATATTTTCTTACATTTCCTTATTTCACACTTCTTAAAGTCCCTGCCACTTCTTAAGGATTAAAAAAGAAAAAACCTTTATGGGTATAGCTGCTTTGAATTTCATTTCCACTTGAAACTGTAGGGAGACGTCCTGCCAGCAGTGTTTAGCTGAGCATGGTCTATTGCCATAAAGATAAACTGCATAGGTTTCCCAGCACTGAAGGTCAAAGGACACATGCACAGCTATTTATTTGCTTTTAAAGCAGAAGGAATATGATTTATGCAGGATATTAGCTAATGTCATAGTGTTGAGCTTTGCAGGTGCGGCCATGGGAGCCTGACCCCCCGCTAATCCCTCTAAGTGCAGCGGGCACGCATGCAATGGCTTTGTTGTTGCCGTGCTGCCTCATGGCTCACTTTATTCAGTGGTTTGAGAACTGAGGCTGCATTTCGCTGGACAGGCTTCCAAACTTTTGATTAGATTCGAGTTGAGCAAGCTAAGGACATTTTGGCAACGCATTTGGACAGAACTGCCGATACGTGGAGTTGCTTTTAGTCTTATTGCATGGGTTAGCTTGCTTGGGTTTGAAGCTGCTTCTGCTCAGTTTTGTACTAAACTTCTGGCGCAAGCGTTCCTAGTCTCCCAGCCATCTGCTGATACAAAGCCTGCTAAACACCCTCAACTGATGGGCTCTGAGAGGGATTCACACAAATGGGCCGGGCTTGATCCACACACACTCACTCCTCAGGGAAGTGAGCCAGTGCTGACATTTTCAAGAGATGACTCTAACTTTTAGAAACGTCCTAATAATGCATCTAATAATTCAGAGTTTCTTTTAATGATGCATTGTTGCCCTGTCTTACGTGCATTCTGTAGGATGCAAAGCATAGATGACCAGCCCAGCACAGGGAAGAGGCACAAAGAATTTTGGGCCTCGTTACCTTGTTTAGTGTATGAGTAGAGAGCATAAATGTTTTGTAACAGATTACAAACAGCAATCTTACTGCTTCTCTTTCTGACTGCTTTTTTCTTATGTTGCTGTTGGGTTTAATTTGAGGTGGGGAGCTTATTCCTTGTGTGCTAGCAGTGTATAAACTTCAGTGAGATGTAACTAAATAACAGTCTTTAGAGTAGGATATACAACAAAATCCTTTATTCATTTGATGTTGTTTGATAGGTTTCAAGCACAAGAATAGGCTGGAATTTACTTTGAAAGATTAAGTGAACAATGATGTTTTAGCACCACTCAGAATAATAGTAATTAAAAAAACCTGGAAAAGAGGAAGTGCATAAATATAGGACTGATGATTTTACTTTAAGAAAAAAATAATTAGTCATGGTTCACATCAGAGTTTGTCAGAAGATTATTATTATGAAGATTTGGAGGTAACTGCTTTGGTTTGAAATATTTTCTCACAAATGTGTAGGAGATCGTGGTAATTTAAGAACAAATGCACGTTGAATTTTTGCACTTAGGATATAGGAAAAGAGGGTTTATTATACCTGTTACCTTTTCCACAGAGGGGCAAAAGAAGCCTCTCTTCCTCAAAATGGTTACATGTATTATTTGCATATAGTTCTTCTCCCTTACCAGATAAAAGAGAGAAGTATTTCTATAGATTATGTTAAAAAAAAAAAAAAGTTTTGTAAAGGCACAGGTAGAAACCTCTAGAGGGAGCCAGAAGCCTTCCTTAGAACTGAAACGGCAAACTTCTACATGGAGTTGTAGAATAAATTACTCTTTTTTTTTTTTT
>VZRQ01004617.1:4925016-5056703 GCA_013397975.1 Machaerirhynchus nigripectus
TTTATTCCTACTTTTTTAGTCTCAGTTTTAAACATACTGCTGTTTTTGCCACTCGGAAATATATTTGACAATTTACATGTTGAAGTTCATCGCTATTGACCGTGGTGTTTCAAGGAGGGGAATGTGCAGCAGTGATATGCACTGAATGATGGAGAGGACTGCGAGTGTGTCCTGCTGTGCTGGCACAGCACTTATTGGTGGGTGTGTGCTGCTTTGGATAGTGCTGAGGGAGATGTTCCTCTTCCTATCACAAATCACATCTGTTTCAGTTTTGAAATATAGCAGTAACACATTTCCTTGATTGCCTTGCTTCTTTTCAAAAACTAAAAATAGTACGATTTTTGAATATTTATGTTTTCTGTTTAGTTCAGCAAACAATGAAAAAAATAATATCTTTCACCTTTTTCCTCTCTATATAAGCAGAAGAAGAGGGTGGAAAAGCAGTTCCATCTTTCTACTTCTCTCTACCCCTTGTAGTTAGCACCCCAATCCTCACAACCTGTTCATATACTCTTTGTTGTGCCAACAGTTTATCCCATGAACAAGTTTGTTGACAACATCGCTAAAAAACGTGTCTCCTTCTGGGAATGTCATGCTATGCACTCAGCAGAATGTCTCCCAATACCCTAGCGAATCAGCAAAATATTTTAATAAATGCTTTACTTCTATGAACCAAATACCCTGATGGTTATTGGATTTGTCACAGGATATAGGATTTCTCTTCTAGCCATACTGACCTTTATACACTATTGTGTTGCAAACCAAATCTTAATGTAATCAAATAATGGGAAAAAAACACCTAATTAACAATAAATGACCCCATTTTAAAAAACAAGTAACTAATTTTGTGGACCATCATTAAAGCTTGCTTTTTAAAAATTCTGTTGGTTTAGCATTTTGATCTGTGTTTTGAAAACACAGCAGAACATTGAACTATTTTTAATCAAAAAGTTATCAAACTGCTTTCAGCAGGACACCACATTTATGACTAGACTTAGATCTTGAAACTCCTGATTGCTGCAGAAATGAGCAGGTTATGAAAGGCTTTTCTCCTGGGAAAAAATATATGTGCTATGTAGCCATAAATTCTGATACTCTCTCATTATACCACAAGGAATTAAAGACCACTAAGTAAGCGGCTTTTTTTCCTCCTCCTGTGTGCTCCTGAGTCATGTTATAAATGCTGAAATCTGTTGTTGAGTGATGCAAAAGCTACTGTCACAACCTTTTATTCCCTGCGTGCAAAGCAGTCCTTTGCAATGTACTCGAAGGACATCAATGACATTTTTTTGCTGTGTGATGCCTATCAGGAGCATGGAAGCAGGAGGGAGTGCACAGAACCAGTAACCACGCTGAACTACCATTGTGTGAAGGCTCCTGTCAGTGAAGACTTAGGTAATTATTTAGTTTGGAAACCCCTTTGCACTGTTACAGTATTCTTGTAACTATCTTTCTATAATGCTTAACATTATACAGTGTGCTTCAGTTCTAAGCAAAGTAAAAATTCATTACTTAAAAGAAGAAAACATGTTATAGCAGATACTTCTAGAAGTGAATGAGACCAACACAAATTCAACTGAATTGAATTGAGTGTAAACTTTAACATGGCTTTAAATATGAGAGAACAATTTTTAAAAATCTGTATATCAGAAGTTCTCTAACTTGCATAAATCCCTTCAGATGCTTGATGCCAGCTCTGAATTAACAGTGCCTTGTTTCAGTGGCTGGGTTCTGCTCTTCAGCAAACCAACTTGTAACATTTGATGTGGATGTTAGAGGGGAAATAGTCAAATCTGGAGTATAGCAATATATTAGTCTGCATTTCAGGTATATAAATTATACTTTTAGCTTGCAAGCACTTTGTAAATGTACGTTTTATAAAGGCAGATGAAAACCTACCAGATAGTAAGAAAAAACTAGGCACAAAAATACCCCAAATGAGAAGAAAATACAGTGATTTATAAAGCATGCCTTTAGCAGCATTTCTGAGTTTCATGTGCTAAACACCTACTCTTGACCTTGAATTGACCTTGAAGTTTATGAGCTAAAGGTAACAATTATGCAACAGCTAAAATATGCAGACAGGACTTTACTGCCTAAAAAGAACTGCTGTCTTGTGTTTTGTTAGAATTAGCACACTTTGCTGGTTATGAAACTTAACTTTGTGCTTTGGGGAAGCCAGGGGGAAAGGAGTGCCAGTAGCCGGAGTGCAGAAGCCTCAGAACGAAGTGGGGGGTGAGCGTGGGAGGGTGGTACACGCATCGGGTTAGGTCAGTTCTGCAGGAGAAGTCACCATCTCTTTCTTTCTGCCATTTCTGAAAGAAAGAAGTTATCCTAGGGAGTGTCTCCAGGCAGAGATTTAATGCTGGAGAAGCTCGGTTGCAATGTAAACTTTCAAGGAGGGTGAAATGAGCCTTTTTTATGTAAAGCACTTGCTCAAAATAAAATGGCCTTGTCAGAGACTTGGCTTTCTTAATTTTCATCGCGTCTTACAGCCTCTACAAGGTGTCATCGAACTTCAGCCTTCAAGTCACGGTGCGTTCATATGGCAGTAAAGTGACTACTGCATTTGCTGTACATTGCAGCTCTGTTTCTGAATGCAGAAATTAAATGTGAGAAATAACGTGTTTAGACTGTAACTTGGACAGTATTCGCAGGTACCCTTATAATTGAAATGGATGCCTCTGTTTTTTATCCTTTTGTAAACAGAAGGCTTATTTTTCTGTTTAAAAAGAAAAAAATTCCCCAAACAAAACCACCTCCAAATCTACTGCATTGTTCTTCTCTTCCTTTGAATAATGCAATAGACAGTGATGTGACATTTGGAAAGTAGAGGCACCCAGACACACATATATAGTTTTACAAATAAACTTTCTTGTTTTTCCTACTTTCTAGAAGCATGAAATCTCAAAGCAATACAGGCTGTTCATGACATACATGCCTGTCATTAATTTTGGCAATAAATGAAGCATTCCTCAGATCCTGTTTTACTCTTTGTGTTGGCCACAACTACCTCCTTTGTCATGAGAGGCCTGCCGAAGGTGCAGTTTCAATTATACTAGTTTTTCATCCTCTAAGACCTTGGAGCAGGTCACACAGTGTCTGCATCAAGTGCACAGTGATATTTTTATCTACTTTTCTTGCAGATGAATTTAGGGAAGATGCTGATATTTGAAGAGCGCTTGTAAGATACAAAGGGCTGGAACCTTATAGTCCATTCCTCTCAGGCAAAATCAAATTTACTCTCTGCTGTTCCAGCTCTGCAACAAGGACTGAGAAGACTAAGGAAATTCCAGGGCACTGCTTTGAACAGCAGGTGTTAAGTTGCTGTGTCTTTCCCAAACAGATGTTTTAGCTGCAGAAGAAACAGACCAAATGCACGTACCCCAACTCTGGAAACACCCAAAACTGTATATTTAAATGCATAGAGTTATTTTATTAATATTAAAACTATTTGAGAGCTAATTGTTATAGATGCTGTGAACTCTCTTGGGCGTATTAGTTATGTTTGGTGACAAATTTCCCTAAAGGCATCGGACAGCATTTTCCTTCATGGTTTCTTTAATGCAGAGAATTCTATGGTTGCAATATCCTCTAAGCAGTAATGAAATTCTCTCATTTAATATTTTCTCAAAAAATAGGTGTGAATACTATTATTCATTAGGAAATTATAATAAAATGAGTCCCTTTCCCCAGCTGGCTTTCCTGGGAACTAAAGGAGGTTTTTTTAGACAGAATAAAATCGATTTCTCCAGTAGTGCTAGTGTGAAATACTGTTCATCATTCTTGCTACCTTAAAAATTTGTTACACTTCTATCCTATGCTTCATGGACTTTAAGGTAAATTATGACATATCAGATACCATTATTTTCCACAATTTCTATAAAAATAACTAGTTAACTATACATGAGAGAATTTCCAATGGAAACAAAAAAGTGAACCTTTTTTCCTAGGCTCTTATTGGGGCGTATTCTAATAAGCTGTAAGACCGTCTCTGACCATCGCAGGTTAAAGAGGCTCCTCACAGTGCAATGGATGTGCTTTAAATCAAACCCTGTGTGCCAATTTTGCTGTAGTGGAGTACCTAGGAAATAACAAACTTATTATATGAGGTGTATCTAAATGCTGTGATGACTCTGTGTTGTTTTCATGACTTTCTGCCTGAATCTCTTGTTTGATAGATCCAGTAGGGGACTTTACTCCAGTGTTTCAGGTGTTCTCATGAATCCAGTACAAACACTTTATTGCAAAATAACTAATTTAACTAATCCAAAACAAATCCTCAGTTGGAAAGGTTTATGTTGCATAGAGGAGAACTGGCACCTGGAGCATTTGGGAGCCCTTTTGGCTGTGGTTACATCTGGGGCTGACACCACAGTGTCCAGCTGTGCAGCTACTCAACAGTTTGAGGCTGGTTTTCCTTTTTTCCATTTAAATGCTTCCATTTCATCCCCGGAACAAAGCGCAAATTTTTTTTTAAATCTAACAATTTGACAGTATGGCAAAATGCTGTTTTTCCCTAGGAGAAGGTCTGCAAGGCTCTTGTCATATGGACAGGAACTGCCTTTCAGAGAGGACCCCAGAGCTCTTTGCTCAGCAGCATCTGGCAGGCTTCAGTGAGGTTCAGAAGCCATTCTGCTGAGCCTTGGTCTTGTAATGCATCGCTTATGCTCTTTAAGGCAGTCTCATAAATTATTAGTACACTGCATGTAGATGATGTATCTTGTCCTTAAATCTTTAAGTCATTTACTGTACTGGCTCTCCAGAACACATCATGTTTTTCATAGTTGAGAGTGGGAAACTTAGACATAATGTCAGTATGCTGTATTGAGTTTTACTAATACTGAAAAACTGATGTAGGACTTGGACTGATATTTGAAATTAGTACTATCTACAGTAAAATGCAGAGCTCAGGAATTAGCGTTGTCACACTTATGTTTTCCATGTGAATGCCGCAACCTTGGCTTCATAAAGTCAGAAGTTCCTTGCTGTCCCTGGGAGCATAACGATAATGAAACACATCCTGCGATTCCTTATTCAGTGTGCTTAGGGGAATGGGCTAGGCATTGGGAATTAAGATCTACGATGGCATATAGAAAAGATGCCATGAACCAAATCGTCCTGCAATGCATCACCTACTCCAAGCAGATTGTAGTGGTGTACACTTCTGGATGGGAAAGGCAAGAAAGTGCATGCCGAGACACCACCAGGTATGAAAGCGTGTATACATGAGTAACATATATAGTAGCTATAGGGTTTTCCACTTGTGTCCTGTGTTTTTCGCAATACTGCTTCCATCTGCCAAAAAGCAATAATCTCAATGCTTAAAATGGCATTTAGGATCATGAATATAGTTTAGGGTTTGGTTTTTGTTTTGTTTTTTTTTTTTTTTTTTACTGTGTATGTCAACTTTTTTTCTCAGCTTCACATATGATACAGCCTTAGTTTCTACTGCATATTAATATCACCACATGCGAGAAATAAAAGCCAGAGAAAGGATAAGGGCCTTTTCCAAGACCACACAACAAGTCAGTAGCAGAACTGGAATGAAACCACAAGAATTCCTGGCTCCTTATTAGATTTTTAAGGCATTTTGGAGGGCTTAATCCAGACATTTAGAGAATAGTTTCTGTAAAAAACTAAATTTTAAACATACCCTAATGGTGATTTACACTAAGCTGTGTTCTATGGTACAGTATAAACAGGTGTTTGATGGCACTGTCTACCTGCTGGCACGCTTCTGATTGATTTTTCCAGCCATTTGGTGGTACTGTGCTTCTGGTAATAAACAAAGCCAAGGTAAAGAGGTCAGCGGTAGCTACAGTAAATGGTTAAAACACATGTCCTTCATAGCCTTCGCTCAGTTTGGTTATTTAAGGGGGTGATTGTGAAAGATAGGACACAAAGCCCAACCACATGTGGTCCAGTGGTATCGGGTAGGTGAGAACCTACAGAGAAAAAAGTTCTTTTTTTACTGAATTCAGCAAGTAATGGGCTCTGCCTCTCAGAAGCAGAAATGAGCATAGATGCTGCTGGGGCTACAGTTGTTTGAGAAAAAGGATGATGAAAACAACTTGTTTGAAACTTTTAATCACCTTTGATCTTCTTGAATGGGAATAATAGATTTGCGGGGGTGGGCCAGAGTGGAAGTAAATGCTCAGCATCATATGCCTTAGAAGAATATTTACAGTGTCTTCAAAAGCCTTCTATTTTTAATCTCAAACATTTGCATTCATTTACATCAGCACAAAATGATACAAAAAGTGGATAACTGTCTTTTATGTCCATTCTCAAGTGGTGTAATGAAAAACTTAGGAGAATTAGCCCAATCATTTCTTTCTTGCTTCTGAGTTCTTATAGCAGTGGTGTACAGGAGACTCCCCTAATTAAAAGCAAATAAACACACAGAGAACTGAATTGATGGCACCATTTGGAGTACCCGTGTGATTTGGAAGGCAGATTGTTCATAACCCAACGGAAAGTTTAACGAGCCGGCCTCTTCCTCAGTCTGCTGCACAAGCGGCCTGGGAACTGGTGTGCTGTCACGACAGAACCTGGCACTGCTGTGTTCTTGGCCAGATTCACTGAACACTGAATTTATGCCTTACAGCTACATGTTTTTTTTCTTTTCTTTTTGTAACAGCAGCAAATTTAAACTGCATCCTAAAGTTCGAGACAGTCAAGCGTGAGATTCTTCCTGCTGCACTTTTTACAGACTCTTAACTCTGATTCCTTTCAACTGAGAAAAGGAAATCATATGTTGTTTCTGGCCTGGCCTACCTGGCAGCAACCAAATCGAGGTCAGAGAATTCAGCATTTGTAATAATAGGTGGATTTTAAGTAGTTGATACCTACTTTTTGCTTTTTTAACTGAGTTTTGGTTGTTAATAGAGTGAAGTAATTTAGTCAAGCTACTAAAAGCAGTACTGCTCACAGAATTTTTAGTTGATCTGTACATGGGCATTTTAATATGAAATTCCCTTTGCTATGCCTAGAGAGAGGATTTTTTCATCTGTGCCAGTCCTTTACTGGGAGAACTCTTAGCCAACTTCTCTGTATTCTTGAAAGAGCGATTCCGTTCCCCAGCTGCTTTAGTCCTAGTGCAAGTGCTAACTCAGCGCTGGCAGGCTCCCCTTAGCGGGACTGCATTCCTTCCTTTGCAGGATTTGACACTGGGAGAGCAACTGGCGCTCCGGGCAAGTCCCAGAGGATCGATAGCTCTTTCAGTGGGATGCACTTTGATGGTGAGAAAGTAGCCTGCTTTGTTAAGCTGTCCAGATGATCCGGTCAGAGTCTGCACTGCACAGCCCACTGTTCACCAGGCCAAATACCTGCTTCTCAAGACCCTGACCAACAAAGTAGAGGAAACTTTCCTGTCAGAAGAAAAAAATATTAAGAGAGTTATGTAAAATTTTGCTGTGAGAAGTCGTTTGGTATTTGTATGCATAAACCTAAGCTTTATTAATATCTCTTCAGGAGCTATTATTTTTTCTTGGTAAGAGGTCATGATCTTTTATGCCAACAGTAAATCCTGTGAAGTTAATGATGAAGATAAGGAACTGTGTAGTCATTTAAATGACAAAGAGTTTGCTTTCATGGGTTTGGGAAGTTTTTATTTCATTTAATCTAGAAATAAAGGGAAATTATAGGAAGTATAAGTAGCTGCTGTAGCTAAAATGTCAGTTGTTCCAGTTATTTCATCTTAGAAAAAGGAAATTTCATACTTCCTTGACTTCAATACTGAAGTATATATCTGAAATATTTTTTCTGTTGCTTCTTTTTTTAATTGGAATGTCAAGTCAAGAGTCTTGTATGACTGGAACAAACTGTTTCAGTATAATCACATTGCAAGCTATATTTATCACCTTCTCTGACTGTTGAGATTTTATAGCAACCAAAGTTTCCCTGCTCAGAATCCTAACAAATGTTCAAAAGATGTATGATACAAGATTTTAAATTTGTGTTACAATTTTTTTTTTCAAAGAAAGAAAATTAAAAGCCTGTTATAGGGCTGTGATGGTTTTGAACTTCCTATGAAACAGTAAAAATAAAATAATCTTGAGGTTAGGCATCAGGACCTAGATCTTCCCTCACCAGTCAGCCAGAGCAAGGTACCATCTTTTGCTTGCTTTTTACCTTGTGATACCCGAACTCTCCAACTGTCTGAATTCAAGTAGGTCAAAAAGCAGAAGTTACATTTGGGACCTCCTCCAGCTGAGAAGAAAACTGGATCTAGGTCTTCTGCTTCCTACTAAACTGGGCTTTCAGGGGAAGCTTGGCCAGGATCTGGAAGCCTTACTACTTTTCTGGGACAGCTATGCTTTGAAAAGAAAGCTGCTATGTCTTCATTTTGAGAGAAACCTAATTTTGTTGGGACAGCTTAGTTATGTACAGAGCACAGCTATCCTAAGGGTGATTGGGCTGCTGCTCTGCCTAGTGTCCAGGCTGGCCAGGGGTCAAGATCAACTGAAGCACTGTGAACCTTGGACCAAAGAAGTTGTGGTTAGAGAAAGACCAGCTTTTGTGCACCTGCAGCATCCTCACCCAAAGAAAAGCACTTGGTGAGCGTTGGTGCTGCTTAGACTGTATGGGAGTTCAGGAAAACTTGCTTTGGAGATTTGAAGTTTGCAAAACTTTAGTTATTTATATTCTGATCTGTGATACGAGTTGAGAATTGGATTCCCCAGGTTGTGCAAAAAATTACTCATGGAACCACATCCTGAAGTACTGTGCACCCCCTTACCTCTTAAGTAGTTTGTATGGGGACCTGGGCATGAGTGTCTGCAATCGCTGATGTCTCTTCCTGACCCAGTATTCTTTATGACTATGTAATCTCCACGAACTGTGACTGCAGGGTTCAGAAGTTTTGCTGTGCCTCTGGAAAGCCTTCTTAAAGCAGACTTGAACATGCATCATATGATTACTGCAACTTTGATTAATGTTAATATTTAGGATAATTTGGATCTGATTTTCATTTTCTATGGATTCATGAAGTTCAGGACTAGAAGGGGCAAACTTATCACCACATTCAACTGCACAAATACGGGGGTCAATATATGTTGCTTTAAAGCATTTTCTTCAGCATTCCTATAATTTTCAGCACATATTGTGCACATATTACCTTTCATTATGATCTAATGCTAGTTTTGCTGTAAGGAAATTATGTGACTTTAAAATAGAAACAGAGGTAGCCATTAGGTTGGAGACAGGTGTTCTTTTTCATAAGAAGATCTCTGTCAGTATATTATTCACCTTCCTAGAAGAACACAAAAAATTCCATTTTATTCTGGACCCAGAAACCCTTCAGCAATGTGTGTTCAGCCAACATTAAACTAGGCTTTTTGTAATGCTAGAGAAATATTTCAGTTTTTCTGAGGAGCCTTCAGTGTATTTATTGGTGAGAAATGCAGAACAGTCATGCACAGATTCAAGCTGTTTTTCTTTTATCCTAGTATTCCAGGAAGGCCAGTGTTGCCTAACTCATAGATAATTTTCCTCTTGTAATTTCCCATTAAGTCAGTTAGGACATGATAAGTCACTACTGAAAGAAAAACCTTGGCCAGGTTTTAATTCGTGGCACACCTCTGCCTTGTGGTCTTCAATATTGCTGCAAACATACTGCGAAGGCACGCTGGACTGCAGCAGGCTCTCTGTCATGCAGAGTTGCTTTGCTATTTCTTTCTAGAGTGAAGCACACAAAGACTTGCACTCCCAGTTTTTGCATTTTAGATAGGCTGGATAGAGCTCTCCTCAAAGGCAGGCAGAAGACGTTGTCTTGCAGTCGGTGGGTATTGAGAGAGGTGGGTTGGCTGTGCTGGATGGGGTATGTTGCTTGACTTATTTTGCTCTTGCTGGCAGTATACCTGAAGTTGCTTGGCACATTTTGCATAAAGATTGTATTTAGCCGATAATGATTTGGCTGATGAACCATTTGTCCTGTGGTAGCTGATGCTTTAAAACCTTTAATGAGATATCAGGTGAATTGCAGTGGTTGGCACTGATGGATGGGGATGCTGAAGCACTGGTGAGGTGCTGCTGCAGGGCTACTGAGGTAAAGGTCTTGTTCAGAACTTCCTTTAGTTTAAGCAACAAAGCTGTAATTACATAAACAGAACTGCTTCAGCCAGCACAACGTGTCATTATGGATTTTCCAGCTAATCTGTCCATTCATCTTAATGGTGCAGAACTTGTGCTCGGTGTCACTCTCTGCCTTTGTTCCACTCCTTCATCTCTTGAAACGTCTGTCATGAAGAAAGTGTTTATCTTGAATTATGTGTTGAAGAAGGTTAGAGAGCACACTTCTGAAGCTTGGCATGAAATTTCCTAAACAAACCTTGCCGGTTGCTTCATGAAAATAACAGAGGTATGGATTTCAGATTAACATTGCGCATTAGTGTTTTTGGAAGCACTTAAAAATAACGGCTGTGGTGTTGGTGACTAAAGGAATCCTGTTGAAGTGCATGTGACATATCCATTATTAACAAATCAGCTTATTCATCGTAAGGAATATTATTATGATAAATGTTATCTTAATGCAGAACGATTAACAGTTATTACAGAGACCTTTTATTAACTGAAACATTTACTTGTATTACATTTAATTTAATACAACACAAGATTTAAACACTTTTCTTCTTGGATGTTTTTGTATTGGGCTAATGCTGGTATTGTGTTGCTGTGCAAACACTTGCCGAACATGCGTATGTGGGGAAGCGCAGAGTGCAGTGTGAAGGCTCAGGGACCTGCCGGAGCTTGAGGCACAAAAAGGATTATATTAGAAACAGCAAAGAGTCTCTGAGTCACAAGCAGCTCACAGCTGTGGAATGAAATGATTTCACTTTACCCTCTCTGCTTCTCTTTTTCCAATAGCTATCTTCAGTTTAGGATGTGATCTTTTCCTCACCCTTCAGTAAGAGATGGTCTCTGATGAATTTCTTCGAGTTACATGTAATATTTCAATTCTTTTTCTATAGCCAGTTGTGCCTATTCTAATATGACACTTGTTCTTCTAAATTTACATATATATATATATATATAATTTATATTAGCTATATAACTGAGTATTTTTTATACATATTTTGAATTAAAATACCTGGAAAATTTGTTACAGGGAGTGAAAAGCCAGCTAAATAAAAACTGAAATATGTTCAGGAGGCTGTTTAGATTCTTAAGGTTTGTTTTCACTCTATTCATGTACACAAACAAATAAAAGAGAACAGGGTTTATTATATGCATCTGACTACTTTTGCTTTCTTAGAAGTGAGGATGCTGCTTTTCCACTTCACTTAGGAACTTTGCTGTTCAGTTTTCAGCAATTTGTGGAAGTATATACTAAACCTTAAGAATATGAATACTTTTGTTTGAATCAATAGGCTCGCTCATGCTCAAAACTGAAACTCTGTCTACGCACCATTCTCACAGGAGCCTAAAAGGTATAGTAGAATTAACAATCATCTACTTTTTTTCCTCACACTTTGTTTTGTTTCATGTCAGAAATACCATTGTCATTTTTCCAGTGGATTAAGGATTTCTGAATGGTTGTTATCAATATTAATGTGAATTTGGAAGTGCAGGTAGTAATTTTTAATGCAGCTAGACATAATGAAATTAATTTCTACAATTAATGCAATACTTCCGGTTTAAATTTGGTTAAAATCTAGTTAATAATTTCTGGTTTTGAATAAATTTCTTGCAATCCTGTTACGTTCAGTGGAATTGTCATCTTGTTTTTGAACTCAGAATTGGTTTTCTTTAGGATTCAATATTTAATTGAGTAGAATATGTGTAGATATGGCACCTACTCTCAAATTAATGTCAAGGTCTCACAAATCCTCATTAAAAGTGAATGTAAACAAAAAAAATTGATGAGACATCTGTGGGTTTTGAAATGTCCGCATTCTTTTCCAATCTTGAAATGTATTTTTATGCAAAGCATGGAGTAAATCCAACTGGTTTGCATCAACTCCCACTTTATATATAACTAAACTGCCTAAACAGCAGTGGCATGCATAAATAATTACACTCCTTTTTGTTTAAGGAAAAGTATTAAGAAAGACAGAACCAGAATGGTTTTCTGTAATAAAACTTAGTTAATCTAATACCCAACAGCAACGTTGCTAATATCTAGGTATATTCAGGAAGGATAATAGTGTACTACTCTGGGCTTTTCAGGTTTATTCGGATGCTTATGGGGGACTTCTACTTCAGAGAATTAGAAGGGCAGGAACTTCGTATAGGATGCTCAGGTGCCAATACTTGTTGAGAGACTTGATAACAAGATAGAGTTTTTCACAAGAACTTGTGGAACTTTGTCTTGTGTCATATAATTATTTGTTTTTATTTCTTTGAGGAAATCAGTGAATTGTATAATTGCTTAGGAAATACACTGCTGCTATAGCATTTGAAATGTCAATTTTATGTGGCACTAGACCTCTTGTAAGTGAAAAGTAAGAGAGAACTAGGGTGCCATAAATGACATTTCAAAAATCCAGGTCACTGACACGGCATTGCTCTGAAAGGGATGTATTCGGTTCTGCTCCCAAACTTTGAACTGTTGAAGTAAATCTTTTTTATTGATCATTAACATTCCTCAGCTGTTCCTTGAAATTCCAGTTATCTCTGGATGAGAAAGTTAGGAAGTACATTATTTTTATTTTAGGACCATGGAACTTGCAAATAAACTTCAAAAATTGTTAACACATTTGCTGTTACTGTTTTCTGTTGAGATTCACTGGGCTACATTTTGGAATGGAATTTATTTTTCAGTTTAAAAACTTCCTGGAAATTAACACTTACCATCTTCTCTTTTATTCTTAGTATGAAAATAATTCTAAGTAGTTGCAAATCTGATATAAACCTTAGAATTAAAAAAATTAGTGGTAGGCTTTGGCAGACTTCATGCTGCAGAATTCTTCTCCATTCTGTCTGTGTGCAGCAGCTCTTATCACTGAAATCCTTCTCTCAGCTGCTGCTGCATACCAGATTAGATCTTCAACATAGCACTGAATTCAGTGTTTATTAGACTAGATTTTCCCCATAGCAATTAAGCATTGAAGCTGAAATCCTGACCATTAAAATAAAGGCCTATATTTTGAGTAAATTTTGGATTTAGTATGTTTTTTTGCTTTCTATTTTAGTCCATTTATTTGTGATATCATCGTAGTAAATATGTTGGTGATAAGTGCCAAGTCTCTGTCATGAATAGCGTATGAAGAAAGTGCTAAATCCATGATGCTTGCTTATTAAAATACCTCCTGTACATGATAACAGTTCTGTTGAAAGCTAGCTTACTAATAAAATCAAGCCTGTTTATAGCAGTTATCTTGCACTGCCTTTGCTACACCCTCACCCAGTGCGGATGACTTCACTGATTACCTTGGATGGGGAGTTCCCGTGTCTTTAGGAGTGTATTTACATTGAATAGACACCTATCTTTACTATTCATAGTCCAGCCAATTTAAACACCATCCCACTGTTGACTTAGACTAATCATGCTCACTTATTCTTGTGAAATTTTCTAGAATATATTTCAGCAAAACATGAACATACAGTTTAGTTTATGTTTTGTCACAGGACAGCAGATCATACCATCAGAAATGAATTTCGAGTTAGTTAATGATTTTGTTAGCAAAATGAAGTCACTTTTGAGAAGGATCAGTGCATGGGTATCTGTTGGGTGTGGTGAGCAGGGACTGAGCAGAGGGCACATGAAGGCACAGCAGAGTCAGGGGGCTGTCGGTAGCACAGTACAGTGGTAGCAGCAGTAACCCAAGTGGTGCCAGTGCCTGTGCCTAAGGCAGTGCCTGTCCAGGTCCCAGGTGTGAAAGTCACCAAAACAAACCTCTCCTGTGGATGGCACGAGATCTGTTGTAGTTTAACCCCAGCCAGTGACAAAGCCCCACTCAGCTGCTTGCTCACTAACCCCACAGTGGGATGGGGGACAGAATCACAAAACCATAGTGGCTTGGGTTGGAAGGCATCTTAAATAACATCTAGTTCTAGCATCCTGCCATGGGTAGGGACACTTTCCACTAGACCAGGTTACTCAGAGCCCCATCTAGCTTGGTCTTGAACACTTTTAGGGATGGGGCATTCACACGTTTTCTGGGCAACCTGTTCCAGTGCCTCACCACCCTCACAGTGAAAATTTCTTCCTGATATCTAATGTAAACCTACTCTCATTCAGTTTGAAGCCATTACCTTGTTCTGTCACTATGTGCTCTTGTAAATAGTCTCTCACCACCTTTCTTGTAGGCTCCCTTCAGGTGCTGAAAGGCCACAATTAGGTCACACTGAAGCCTTCTCTTTTCCAGGCTGAGCAATCCCAGTTCTCTGAGACCTGCCTCACAGGAGGGGTGTTTCATCCCCCTATTCATCTCTTTGGCCCTTCTCTGGACTTGTTTCAACAGATCAATGTCCTTCCTGTGCTGGGGACACAGAGGAAGGACATCAGAAGGGTAAAAGTGAGAAAACTTGTGGCTTGAGATGAAGACAGTTTAATAGGTAAAGCAAAAGTGGTGTATACACAAGCAAATCAAAACAATTAATTCATTCACCACCTTCTGTTCTCTTGCCAATGTTCANGTTGCAAATCTGATATAAACCTTAGAATTAAAAAAATTAGTGGTAGGCTTTGGCAGACTTCATGCTGCAGAATTCTTCTCCATTCTGTCTGTGTGCAGCAGCTCTTATCACTGAAATCCTTCTCTCAGCTGCTGCTGCATACCAGATTAGATCTTCAACATAGCACTGAATTCAGTGTTTATTAGACTAGATTTTCCCCATAGCAATTAAGCATTGAAGCTGAAATCCTGACCATTAAAATAAAGGCCTATATTTTGAGTAAATTTTGGATTTAGTATGTTTTTTTGCTTTCTATTTTAGTCCATTTATTTGTGATATCATCGTAGTAAATATGTTGGTGATAAGTGCCAAGTCTCTGTCATGAATAGCGTATGAAGAAAGTGCTAAATCCATGATGCTTGCTTATTAAAATACCTCCTGTACATGATAACAGTTCTGTTGAAAGCTAGCTTACTAATAAAATCAAGCCTGTTTATAGCAGTTATCTTGCACTGCCTTTGCTACACCCTCACCCAGTGCGGATGACTTCACTGATTACCTTGGATGGGGAGTTCCCGTGTCTTTAGGAGTGTATTTACATTGAATAGACACCTATCTTTACTATTCATAGTCCAGCCAATTTAAACACCATCCCACTGTTGACTTAGACTAATCATGCTCACTTATTCTTGTGAAATTTTCTAGAATATATTTCAGCAAAACATGAACATACAGTTTAGTTTATGTTTTGTCACAGGACAGCAGATCATACCATCAGAAATGAATTTCGAGTTAGTTAATGATTTTGTTAGCAAAATGAAGTCACTTTTGAGAAGGATCAGTGCATGGGTATCTGTTGGGTGTGGTGAGCAGGGACTGAGCAGAGGGCACATGAAGGCACAGCAGAGTCAGGGGGCTGTCGGTAGCACAGTACAGTGGTAGCAGCAGTAACCCAAGTGGTGCCAGTGCCTGTGCCTAAGGCAGTGCCTGTCCAGGTCCCAGGTGTGAAAGTCACCAAAACAAACCTCTCCTGTGGATGGCACGAGATCTGTTGTAGTTTAACCCCAGCCAGTGACAAAGCCCCACTCAGCTGCTTGCTCACTAACCCCACAGTGGGATGGGGGACAGAATCACAAAACCATAGTGGCTTGGGTTGGAAGGCATCTTAAATAACATCTAGTTCTAGCATCCTGCCATGGGTAGGGACACTTTCCACTAGACCAGGTTACTCAGAGCCCCATCTAGCTTGGTCTTGAACACTTTTAGGGATGGGGCATTCACACGTTTTCTGGGCAACCTGTTCCAGTGCCTCACCACCCTCACAGTGAAAATTTCTTCCTGATATCTAATGTAAACCTACTCTCATTCAGTTTGAAGCCATTACCTTGTTCTGTCACTATGTGCTCTTGTAAATAGTCTCTCACCACCTTTCTTGTAGGCTCCCTTCAGGTGCTGAAAGGCCACAATTAGGTCACACTGAAGCCTTCTCTTTTCCAGGCTGAGCAATCCCAGTTCTCTGAGACCTGCCTCACAGGAGGGGTGTTTCATCCCCCTATTCATCTCTTTGGCCCTTCTCTGGACTTGTTTCAACAGATCAATGTCCTTCCTGTGCTGGGGACACAGAGGAAGGACATCAGAAGGGTAAAAGTGAGAAAACTTGTGGCTTGAGATGAAGACAGTTTAATAGGTAAAGCAAAAGTGGTGTATACACAAGCAAATCAAAACAATTAATTCATTCACCACCTTCTGTTCTCTTGCCAATGTTCATCCATCCTCAGGAGAGCAGGGCTCCATCAAGTATAACTGTGATTTGAGATGACAAATGGTATCACTCTGGATGCTTCCCCCCCCGCTTCCTTCATTTCCTTCCTTCTTCTTCATACAGCTTTATATGCTGAGCTTGATGTCACATGGTCTGGAATGTCCCTTTGACCAGTTGGGGTCAGTTGTCCCTGCTGTGTTCCCTCCCAGCTTCTTGTCCATTCTGAGCCTGCTCACTGGTGGGATGGGGTGAGAAGCAGAAAAGGCTCTGATGCTATGTGGGAACTGATAAGCATTAGGAAAAACATCTCTGTATTATCAATACTGTTTTCAGCACAAACACAAAGCATAGCTCCATACTAGCTACTATGAGGAAACCTAACTCTACCCATCCAAAACCAGCAGAAGACTGAAGTGAGGTTATTGCCTAAAGGGTCAGAGGACTACATGTGAGTTCCTGCAGACAGGGTTTCTGTGGCCAGAGTATTTTGGGATTGTATAAAACTTATTAAAGGATATTTTGATGGGGTTGTTTGAATGTGCAGGATTTGGGATATTTGAGGGATGGTTCAAAGGTTGATGAAAGTGGGCCAGGGAGGAGAAAGTACGTAAAGACGGAGAGAAAAGTGTATAGATGGAGCTTGTTCCTTGTAAGCAGGTTACTGGTCATTACACTCATCTCACAGCTGCAGTATCTGTTCTTGTAATCTCTTACATCCAGCCATCCCTTATACACACCCTCTGCTCCCAGTCTGCCTATATGAATCCTAAGAAACTTGGAGGTCGTCTAGCAGGCCTGAGTGCCAGCCACTGGCACATGAGGCTGTGAACCTTGGGGCTCCTGGGTGCAGGGAATGGCAAAGTCGGGCTCTGTGGAGCAGCAGATGGACCACTGAGCATGTGGGCTGGGATAGCTTCTGCTCTTCACAGGGCTTTGAATGTTTGTGCTGTGGCTGGTTCATATTTACTGTTTGGAAGTCAGGGACAGCAAATAAAACTGTATGGCTAGCGGTGGTTTATTTTCTGCATGTTTAATATATGAAAGTAACTAGCAGGTGACTAGAGAGAAAGAATTTTGTTCTGTCCCTCGTGTTAAGTTGATTTACTGTTATGAAAGCAAACACAGATTTCCTCTCTTGTAGACTTGGTGCTTGAGACTGCACACAGGGTTTTGCACAGCATTCCTGAGATGCCTGAATAAACGTGTGGACTCTCTTATATAAATAAGAGTGCACATCCAGTAATATATGCATATATAAGGATATTATTTTTTAAAGTTTATTTCTACATGGATTTTGTGAAAGGCAAGCACAAAACAGGTGGAGGACTTTGGTTTTTGGTGAAAGATTTTAAGAGCAAGAAGATCAGAAGATAAAAGACTGTCTAATTAGAATAGAAAAAAAATGTTTCTCCCCATGATTGAATTTGCTAAAAGATTAAATAGCATCTGTCTACAGATGCATGATGAAATATCTCTTTGTAGATATGTATAATATTTTTGTTATATTGTTAGTAACTAATAAACTGATAAAGTTTCTTACAGTAATAATGTTTTTTGAGACCCTGCATTTGACCAATTTACAAGTGTAAGTCAAAGTGCAGTAAGTTGTTGTCAAGTGTCTCTTGTACCTGGAAAAGCTGAACTGTAACACCTATCAGTGATTCACTTATATCAGTGAGGAAAAGGTTATTTTTTATCTGCATTTAAAATTGGAGGTTTTAAAATGCTATGGCTTTAGCCACATAACATCAATCAAAAATGTTGTGTGAGTTGAAGGAGAAAGCTACACTCAGAGCAAGTTTCTGATGTGCAGTTCCATGAATATGCTACAATATATTGCTATTTAGAGGGAAAAACAAAAGTAAAAAAATGGGATGTATTCAGTTGTTCATGCTCTCTGTGATCACGTTGAACTCTTCGCTTGTGCTTTTTCTGCGCTGTGCTTGTGACGGCAGAAGTGCTTTGCTCATACATGGGAACCCAAGAACTGGTTTCTTTAGGATTATAATTATTTGTCACTCTGTGCTGTATAGAAATGGCATGTGGCAGTAAATGTGAATCCATCATTTACATACAGTATATATATGGGTTGTTTTGGAGCACAAGTTTCAGGTATAGGTATGCTTTTTACAAGAGAAAAGGCAACAAACAAATTACATACCCTTTTTTTTTTCCTTCTAGAGAGCTATTAAAGGCTTTAAATCACTCCATTTCACTACTGAGCATTTTATATACTCACCAAGTATTAGGGAAACCAATAAACATTTTAGAAGGCTTTAAACGGTATTAGAGGTATTATTTTTGTGCTTATATAAGGTATAAGAACCTTAGTTCAAAGGTAAGGCTTAGAGAGTGTCATAAACATAATCCTAAAGGAACTGAAATAGATTTCTGACTCATAAGTATATAACAACTTTTAGAATCAACATAGTTGATCTTCTTAAGCATTCAAAATACCTATTTGCACCTTTCACTGAGAAGTTTGGGGATCTCACATTTTCAGATGCAAAATTCATGCTTTGGGCCTGCTGCTGTTGCACTGTACTATTAATACATACTTTAGAGTCAGGGCATATAACCGTATGTGGGTGGATAAGGGAAACAGTTGGTGGAAAGCAGAGGAAAACATTTTGATTAAACCATTTGAGTGTTTTGTTGGGCTTTGGTGATTTTTTTTTGGTTGTTTTTTTGTGGCTTTGGAGTTTGTGGGGTTTTTTTGTTGTTTTGTAAGGTTTTTTTAAGGAAGGAATGCAAACGGCTCTTTGAAGCTGCTCAGAATGTTGAAAACTGTTTCAGAACTGAAAATCCCTGAACAAATGACAGATAAAATGCTTTCAAAATACGAGATGCCCTATTGGTATGCTGAATAGATATGTGTGCACAAGACAGGTAGATTTATCTATGTACTGTGTAACGTGCGTAAGCCAGCTCGGACGTCTGGAGATGTCTACGTGATGGATCACATAGCCTCATGATAAATGACTTCTCCCTCTGTGTGTAGCTGAATGCAAACAATGTGTGTGTTGTGTGTCCAAAAAATCATTGTCAGTTGCCCTTGAGACTTACTTTTAGTTAAATGGATTTCACAAAGGTAGGAATAAATGTGGGAATAGCAGCCTTCTGATACATCTAAGAGGATATTGTGATGAAGGTGCAGCTAGGATTTTTATGGAGGTGTCCAGCAAGATAACAAGAAAGAGTTGTCATAAATTTAAAATAAAAGGAGAAAAAAATCTATGTGGGTAATTAAGCAAATAGATTACTCAGGGAGGTTATGGAGCCTCTGGCCTTGGAGATTTTTAGTGTCCAATGGGATTAAGCCTAAACAATGTAATCCAAATTCAGTGTTGATCTGGCAGAGCAGAAGGTTAGGCTGGAGATGTCCCAGGGTGCCTTTGAACTCAAGTGCTTCTGGAAATATGCAATGCTTACAGAAAATTCAGTCAACATCTGCCTCCATTTCCTGCTGCAGAAGCTGATGACTTACCTTCCAACACAGCTGTAGTAAAATGTAGCTCTCATATTATAAAACAAAATAGAAAACCTTTATCTTGTAGATTTAAACATCACATTAAAGCTAAATCCAGTATTTTTTCAGTGACTTATAAGATGCACTCCATTGAGACATAGTCTGTGGTATAAGGTTCCTGTTCATCACAAAAATCTGTGCATGTATTAAAGTTTTCCTGCTATCACTTATCTTTTGGTTCACAGTGCTTTTGAAGCCTAAACTTCAGTTTTTGCTTCTCTTGATCCTCTTTGAGTTGGCTGGTAGGGGGAGCTGTTGGTTGGAGTTCAGTCCATACGGTTAGTATTGTTTTTCTTTGGTATTATTGTTCACTAGAGGACTGACTTTGAATGCTTGAGTGAAAAGACCATTTTTTCCAGTTACTGTGTTCAGAAAGCATTCATTTGGGTACAGAAAATGAGAAACCAGGAAACATGAACAAGAACCTCTGATGTTCAGCTCCAAACTGCTTCAACTTAATCCTTGGGAACAAGTCATTACTAGCATGTATTTACCTAGTATTACCATAGCCCCTGAAAGGCTTGAGTGCTGTATCTGTAAACAGGGTGTAGTCTTGAACTGATACCTTGATAAAGTTCATTGTGCAGATCATAAACCCAGCAGGGTTCATTTGTATTTAGGATTGTGCTCTGTTCCAGCATTTGGAAAGTGTTTGATTTGGCTGCAGTATCCTTCCCTGATCCCACCCTGGTTTAAATTGTGCTTTTTCTCTCTTCCTTTTCTGTGCTGGATGGTGCAGCTGAAGCAGTCCTTTGCTTTCCACGCTGGGCTGAGAGCAGAATGAGAGGGTTGTTTCTTCCCTTAGGGCTGGTGTGGGAAGGAGTCAGAAATGCCTTTGAAAGAGTCTTTTAAAGTCAGGAGTAATTGATGCTTTTTGAATTCTCCAGACTGTGGTCTGTAGCTTACCAGTAGACATGTTATGTGGTTTTGTCCCCATCTGCTTGTTCCTGGCAGTTTCTAGGAGTTTATATGATCTTCATAACCAAGAAGTCTGTTGTCTTTTATGAAAACCTGGAAACCAGGAAAAAAGGCCAAGGAATGTCAATACTCAGGACTCATAACACAAAACTTTCATTCAGCTCCTGTTCTGGTGCCGTTTCTAGTGTCTCTCATGATATAAAGGCAGGTCTGGAAGAAGCCTGAAATCCAAAGAAAGCATCTAAGCATGTGAGGTGTGTCTCACCACGCTTGTGCCGTGAAGTGCCAAGGGCGAACACCTGATTTTCAGGGGTGCTGTTGAAGGTAGCTTATCTTATTCATTCACAAACTACTCATGCCACAGTCAAACCACCCACCTGTTTTAGAGTGCAGATACTTCTTAATGTACAGGGTCTTTTTTATGGCAGTGTTCCAAAGTGCTGCCAGTTAGACACTAAAAATGCAGGCACTTGAGTTCAGGTAACGTAATTGGGTTAAAAAGACAAAAACCCCAAAAAATAAGATATTTTTCTTAGATTTATTTTCCAGCCACTAGAAGTGATATGCTCACTTGTGCATTTGTTTCCCACTCAGACACAGGAATTACATGCAACTGTGAGCTCCGAGGGTGAAATCTTCTGGCCAGAATTGCAGCCAGACCCCTGCAGAGGGAGCTGGCGCAGAGGACTTCCCGCACTTTCTTCTCTGCTACCTTGGGCTGCTGGAAAGATTTGGTCTGTGAACAGATGAGCCTTTTCTGTTCCTATTTCCTCAGTTTGAAATGTTGATTCTTTGCTTGCAGATAATCTTTCGATCCTTTTTTGTCTGGCCCACAAACTTGTAAATCATGTCATTCATGTCCTCGTTGTTGCCAACTATATTAATCTTTAAAAATAAACCAAGCCACTATATTTTCTTATGGCAGACATCCTGGAGCCCTCTGTTTTGGATGTTACAGGCATCATGCTACACGAGGGCCAACAGAAAATTCCTCAGCATAAAGTGCTGGAAACAAATTTTTATATAAGATATCCAGTTTAGAAAAAAGGGGGAAAAAAAGAGAATAAAGATAAAAAGAAGAGTTTTGCAAATTAGGAGGCATTTGTGGGCAGCAGACCTTCAAATAAATGGCCTTGATTCAACCAAAACTGCAGTGACTCATAATCGCATCAGTATAACATTTCTGCCTCCCACTGGGAGGTTTTGGCTTTTCCAACTGATTAATAAGAGTATCTGACAGTCATCTTTATTTCTGACATACTGGAAATGTACTCAAGGATTTCCAAAAACATTTTTAATACAGGCATAGTATTATCAAAGAGCTCATGGGACCCAGATGCTATTTGCTAAATTATTTCTTTTCCTTGCTGTTTAAAAAAGAGCAACAAAATATTTGAAATTAATTCAGTCACTTGAAAGGATTTGACTGGCACTCTGCTGTTGAGACTCAAGTAATTATTGATAATTTATTTTTTGAGGATTGTTTATTTTCAATTCTGAAACCGATAGAAAAAATGTAATCATGATAACACATTTCTCTGTGTCTATTTATGTATATGATATGTATGTATATATAGATGTGTAATTCTGGAGTGAACTGGCTGCAACCTCTATTGTTAGGTTGCTCTACTCTTCCCATTGAATATAATTCCACAGTATGTTTTGCTTTGAAAAGCTCTTACACATCCCTTGCGTTTAACATTCTTAAAGCTGTGCCAGACACGAAGATATTAATTTTTCTTTTAGCATTATTGAAACTCTAAAGTATTAAAAATTACCGTGTGCTTTATGCCAGCTGTAATGCTGAGGGAAACGGTGGGTGACTGATTAAATGGTAATAGCACGTGGGCATTCTGGAAGCTGAAGTCCAAACTGCTCTAGCAGTAGAAAGAGCAGTAGGAAGACCATGTTGGAAGCATCTAGGAGCAGAAATGATTGAGGAAAGGGAAAGAGAGCTGGCCAGCCCACTTCTCTTACTACCCTCAACACCTGAGTATATAAGAGGTCTGCCTATTCTTAGGGAGGGCACTTGGGACATGAACTCTCCTTATTTCTGGGTTGTGAACAGAAAGCCATACCAGGCTTCCTGCTGACTGTCCTTTCAAATTCAGCAAGTCTTAGCTGTGGTGCATCCTCTTTAAACCTGTGAAGGAAGAGTTTTTGGTTGCAGGCCAGTTTCCTGCTCAGCACCAGTGCTGCTGCTCGGCAGTGCACTGAAGGGCTGACTAATGGTTCTTCCTTCAGCTGGGGTGGCATTTACTGCGGCAAGGTAGCATGGCTGCATAAACCAGGGTTTATTTTTCCTTTTATTTCTGTAAACACATTCTTCCATACTTCATTTTGCTGCTTCAAAATTGTGTTGTTTGCATTGTGAACTCATGCATGAAAATTCAGGATATGCAAGTTTTCAGGAGCTGCCAGAACCTTATATATGTTTATATATTAGATTGGTCTTTAAATGTATAAATATGCACTAAGGTTTCTGAAAGAATTGTGCTCTGTTCAGAGCACAGGGGAATGTAAATAGCTGTTACACATCTTTACATGTCGTGGTAATTTCACTTGCATAAATATCTAGTAGTGTACTCATAATTAACAAGATAAACTTCCCAGAGTGTGCAAGCTGTTCCTGCACAACTAAGTAATTGCAGACCAAGCTTACTAAATGTGCATTTAATTTAACTGTTATATGGTATGTGCATCATTGAGAGTTTCAGGAGAGAGGAATATCCCTGTGAAAGTTTATTTCAGAAAACTGGGATTTGAAGGGTAACTACTTGGTTGAGTCAATCATGAGCTCATCAGATCAAAACCATATTTGTAGGATGTTTTGATTCATTGAGTGCATAGCCATGTGCAATAAAGGCTGGAAAAATATTCCTAAAAATACTGCAATTTTTGTTGTCTTAGTAGCTGGTATTTGGATTTTGGACTACGTTTCATGTACCCAGAACAAGCAGAAAATTTTACTCCTAGGAAAGTTTTTACACAGCTGTAAAACGTGCTTTTTTCTGAAGCAGCATCTTCCTGTCTGTGACACTGTGATAGGATGTTTGGTTAGAGAGGAATGAAAATTGAAGGTTATTGAGTGTGGCATTCTAATTAAAACAGGAGCATAACCTAGTCCACTTCTAATTCCAGGTTCTTTCCCTGGTATCAGTTGAAAACTTGAGCTGACCCATGGCCTAAGTACCCCTCTGCCCTCTGTAGATGCTTAGTTCTGCTTTAGATAAGTCATCTCGTCTCTGTGTTTCAGTTCTTTACTTATATTACAGAGCTAACATGCTGCTTCTCCAATTCTTTGACTTTTAGTTATGTTTCATCTCCATTCAACAGGGCCTTGAGTTGGTCTTTTCTGCCCCTACTCTGTTTTATAAAGATCCTTTCTTGGTGGTAATCCCATCTCAGGTGGGGCCCCTAACCATTGCCATAATAAATCGATCTACCAATAAATAACCATATTTTACACCCACAATCCCCTAAGTATCTATAGGATTTTACACTGTATCTGTGCACCCTACAGTGAAAAGAGAAAAAAGATCCTGCCTGCAGTATTTCAACTAACTCATAAACATTTAATCACAATTTATGGCCATAACCATAACCCTGTTGTAGTCTGAGACCTTTCTGCTGTGAATTCATTCAGTTCAGTAGTATTTCAATGCAAGTTTTACAGAAGCCTCATATTCCTTAAGAATGAAGGGATTAAAGATGAAAATATAATATGTTCACCATATTATATTCAGTTTATTCTTTATGTTCTGGTTTTTTTTATTGCCCATGCATTTTCTGTTCCCAATATGTCAGTCTTTTCTGTGGCTGGGCATAAGTACTTCAAAGCATTGTTTGCAGGCTCGATGCCTTGAGTTTGTTGACAAAGCCTTCAGCAATGGGCCAGGATGCGATCTGGCTTGGTGGCTGAGTCCTGAGCCTGCCCCAGGAGTGAGGGCAGGGTGGCAGGTGTCTCCCTGCTGGCCACCTGTGGAGCAGGGCACTGTGCCAGCCTTCAGGGGCATGGGAGGTGCAGGCTGGCAGTGGTGAAGCCACAGCAGCTGCCCAAGGGTGGCTCTCGCGCTCAAGAACATGCTGGGGAATTTCCATGCTTTGAATAGGTGAGGCAAGTCAGCAAGTTAAAAATATTTATGTTTTCAGTTGAACTCTGCCTGGAATGATGTGTCAAGTAAAGAATCCTGCCCACTGGCAGGGCTTTTCACCAAGGAGATGGACCAGCTTCTCAAGTATAGCAGATAGATGAGCTTGGTTCTTCCACAGAGAAGGTAGACATGCCCATTCCCTAAGGCTCTTGTCATTCACATGACTCCTGGTCAATCCCAATGCTGAGCCAGGCTGGAGACTTTGTGTACATCCAGGATTCTTTTCTGATCTGAAAGAGTCACCTTATTAGGACTCTGAAGGCACCCTGAAGACCCTCTCTCCTTCTGTCAAAGGCAGTTTGGTTCCTCTTGAGCCTCAAACTGGAGAGTAGCACACCTGCCCCTGCAGAAGTACTCACAGTTGTGGCATGATGGAGTGGACAGTTCTACTGGAGCAATTCTGTGCATGCCAATTCATTTTAAATTTCCTTCTCTGATATTAGCTGCTGAGTGCTTATTCATTTCATAGCACCATGGAAGGTGGGAAGAAGGCAGGTTGCATTTTTACCAGTGCAAGTCATGCTTAATAGTGCAGCTTTCTGAGAGGTGTGTGGTGAAAACCAGCATGATGTCATCATCAAGGCTGGTTTTTTATTATCACTAAATAATTGAAAGAGCAGCAAAATAATTATCTTTTTAAATTAATGATATTTTTAGTCCCCCAGGCTTAATTAACCGTTCAAATCTAACTGCCTTTTCATTTGTGGTTTAACCCCAAACAATGAGATGCAGATGCAATCTGTAGGGTAGATGAATTCTGGTTTCCACTGGCATCAGTGAAACGTCTACTAATTTGGTGAAGATACCATATGGTCCACAGCTTTGCTTTCCTTCTTAGATAGAATAATGTAATTTCACAAGAACAATGGGGATTTTAAATGGATGGCAGACAGCTCAGAGAACTGAAGGAGTGAAGTATTTAAAGAATTGCAAGTAAAACTGAAGAAAAATAGTAAGTTGAGCATGCATCATCAATGAAACTTCTTTAAAGAAACCCTGTTTTCCTACATTATAGCAAAAATACATTAAAAAATTTGTAATACTATATTGTCAAGATTTTTAGGGCAAACATAGTAGTTTCAAATGCAAGAATTTTGGCCTTCATTCTTGAGGAGACAGGGCTAAAATGATAATACCCTCTGTCTTTTCCCATCATGCTTTAAATCACACTGGGAAATTTCAGCCAGACTTAGCGCAAGAGCAGAAGTCTGGAATTCACGATAGAAAGTCTGCAGTGCAATGAATGTGTGACAGCTCGTCTTCTAATCCCTTCCTGAAATCATTAGGATTTATAAAGCTATTAAGTGTTAGTTTTTCTGTAAAATTTCAATTGGTGTTCTTTTGTCAAGCAGAAATCAATTTTTCCTGCTCTTTTTCTAAAGTCTGTAGATACCCCCAAGCCAAAGTAGCATGTGCAGTTTGGCACAATTAGAATAGACACTAGCCTGGGGAAAAAAATTAGTAATTTTTATGTATATTTTTTTCTTGCAAGTGGGGACCTGTGTTCCTCTTTGCTCACAGTATTGGGAATATTTATATTTTAAAAGCTGAAAGAATATGCATGAAAAACATACCAATTTGTCAATTTGTTATCTTGAATCTTTGGTAGATAGTCATTCTGCCCTCTGTTGACACTGAAGTGTACTGCAAACTTAGAAATTCATACCAGGTATGAATTAAGTATTTCTTGCTTAAATGTATAAGTTCCTTCTTGCTACTTCCAGCTGCTGAGAGCAGTGTGCAGATATTCTTTCATGCTAATCATTAAAAAGAAAATAATATGTTTCATTTATGTTTCATTTCTTTGGACCTAAGCATTAGTCAATTTGAACAGCAAACTCCTATTTCATGCCTAGCTCCTCACTCAATTTTTAATTCTCCGCATTCTCATCAGTAACACAGTTATTCTTCTTGAAGGGTATTGCTTTGGGGTTTTTTTCTGATATAGTGCAGTACCTCAGTCTACAGAAATTAATTTTTATGTCATTATGAATGAAATATATGAAACAAAGGTTTTGAAGTATTTTTCTCTGATATTAAGAATTTTCTTTTTCTATTTAAAAAATTTTTTTACTCAATAGACATGCCACACAACATGTATGTCATAAATATATTCCAGTACATCTAAACAGACAGTCCCAGTCACTAATTTGCATAGTTGCAGTCAAAATATTTCCCAATTTGGTACAGATATTACTAACTAGTATCACTCTCTCTTACAAAAATATTTTGTTGCTATCAACTGACACACTCCTTTTGCTGCACAGTTGCATTCTGAAAGCCTCTGTCTTACTTGCTCTTAACTGTATGATGTTTTTTCTAAACCACTGTTTATAAACTGGACTTTATTGAAAGATTTAATGACTTATAAATAGTAAGATACAGTAATACTTTGTTAATATCCTCTAAACTAGATTATACATGTAGATTTTTAATACCAGTGATGAACCACAGAATAACTAGGCTGATGCAAAACAATATACAGTATGAGGAAGTACTTATGCTTTATTTTTACTTCTTACATGTGTTTCTGTAAAGCTCAAATTATCCCTTGGCTAGTGGAAGACAATCTGTTAATTGAAACCTAGGGTACTTTTCTCTTTCTCAAGGCCCAATTTAGGCTAGATTTCAAAAACTAAATAAACAACAGTCTGCCTGCCCATTAAAAAGGAGTGTGTCAGGTTTCTGTGTAATTAAGTCTTTAAAATAATCTCCACTTAACCGTTCACAAGGGGCCATGTAATCTTTAAGGATTTACATTGCCATCCCCCTTTGTCCCAGAATGATGGGGACATGCTTGGGTGTTGCAGGGTGGGAAGGATTTGCTCACTGAAATACAGCTGCAGGTAAATCATCAGCATGTACTTTATGGCACCAGCACTCTGTGCAATAGAAACATTTAAAAATGGTGAGGGAAAGGTTTTGTCTACACTGACATTTTGGTTGATACTAAACCTGTAGCAGATGCACTGACTAGTTAAACACAGAGTTTAAGTGGAATAAGCTGCCCCTCTGCAATTTGTCTGTATTGCAATGGTTACTTTAGTAAAGGCACTGCAAATGTTGGTGCACAGAGGATGTGTGTGACCCCTGTGCACTACAGCTTTGCACTGCTCTCTTCCCCAAATCCCGGGGACTGGCAGGACTCTGCTGCCATTGTGCTCCTGCTGCCTGTGGTGACCACTTTGGCCATTTGGATCAGAACTGACACTAGGCATTTACAGGTAGAAAAATCTGTACAGGGTGGGTTTCTCAACACACTGGAACTTCTTGGGAAAAGAATCTAGAGCAGGGAAGATTAACATAACTCACAGCATAGAAATTGAAACCCAAAGTGTTGGAAGGAGCAAGACATGGATGAAGGGGAGCAGAGGTGTGACAGTGATCTCCTGGGCAGGAACACTGGCACTGTGACTGCAGGATTGCAGCTTGGGACTGAATAGATGAGGAGACTGGGATAGAAGAAAAAGTCCACTGCAACACTTCACTGCGGGTGAAATGTAGAGCAACTGTACTTGGAATGCTGTAAATGCCATGTAGTGCTAGCCACTGCTTGAGGACAAAGGTAATGTCACGTGTCACATCCCACATGGGCAACCAAGTGGCTCCTCTTTATTTTCAGTCTTCTAGTGCTTCACTTCTGCTTCAGCGGATCAGTAATCTGCTGCACATCTTACCAGACTTCACAAAACTCAAAACTGAGCATGTTGCTCCAGTGTGAATTGGAGGAACACCTGTAAGGAAGTGTCAAGAGCCTGGAAAGAAATGTCTTTATATCTACATTGCTGTTCCATGCAAAGAATAGGGTGTGAATATAGATTACATAATGATCAAAGAGGAGAGAGCAAAAGCTGTGATAGAGCAATGACTGCTTTGAGTAAATGTATCAGAAATTCTGTGGAAAAAGCCAGCACACAGAGGTGTGCTTGTAGGTTTGGTTACAGAAGCCGTGCACAAGGGTGTTAGAATCAAAATTGTGCCCTCGAGATTAAGCTGGTATTTCCTGCCTTTTTAATCTTTAATCAAACCTTTTAAAATTTGAGTTGCTGTGTATGTGTGGTCACATACTGGTGCACATGCAGGTAATATTCTCTCAATGTACCTGTGCTGAATTATTATAAATCATTAGCATTTTATGTGCTAAATCCCCAAAATATTCACAGACTCAAAATTTCCAGAGAAGATTAGTGAATTCTGCATGAAATTTTTTACTCTTGCAATGGTTTAAATATATTAGAACCACTGGCTCAAGAAGTCGAGCTGAAAATAGATGGAGCCTGGGAAAACAGTATGTTTGTCCTATTCTTACTCTTTTCTATGTACCTACACACGAGTTACTGCATCAGGCTGGGTGCAGAGCTAAGTGAACCTGTACTCTGACCCAGGACATCTGTTCCTACATCACTATAACTTAATTATGTAACTTAAATATCAGCAAGTTCATTGAAATAGTTTTTAAGCTTTAATGCAAGCACTACTGATACCTTAACAAAACAAAGAGATTGTGCTTGTCTAAGTGGAACATCTTGCATTTCTTTTCCTGTAAACAAACTAGAAAAGTAGGTTTTAATTGCAGTTTTGAAAAATATACATCTAAAAGGAGGAAGATTTGAGAGAAGATTCAAATATTCTTGAAGGTGACTGAAAAGAGCAGTCTTTGAAGACAGTGCTGCAGTGCTTAGGCTGCCATGTTAGTATTGCTGGTTCTGCTTTGTCATGGGGGAGTACTGGGCCTGATCAGGCAGATGGTCACTGAAGAGATTATTTAGATTATTTTTGGCTCTTGGGATCAGTACTTCAGATTCAGACTCAAATCTTTGCAGGTGTGAAATTTCTTTGAATGTCTGAAACATTACTATTTTAAAATAGATAATGTGTTTGGTGTATTTTTTCCTTAAATATTAATTGAAAAAAAAGCTTCCGAATTTAGTCTTTATGTGCTGTATTCCAAGCAGGTCTTTATGGCTGAATAATAACCCCCTGGAAATGGGCGTTTGTAATGGAAAATACAACTTAACCTTAAGTAGAACAGCACATTACAGAAGCACTTTTTTGGAATCTACAAAATCCCTTGCTTCCAAGGGTGGTGTTACAGTGAAAAGGAGCTCAATAAGAGTTAAATTTGTCATCAATACATAACATATTTTATGATGATTTCATTGTGTTAAAAATTTTCACCTTATAGATTTCAATAAAGCAACCTACTGATAAACTTATTGCAGTGGCTTTTCTTTTCTTTTGGATCAGGGTCTCAGCAGGGTGAGGCATAAATAACTTTATATTAGAAGCTGGTTAATAAAAGGTAGATTTCTTTTTCCTTTGACTTGTTTATGAAGCTGAAGAATGATGAGGCACATCACTGGTGTGTAGCAAGCTAATTTCTACAGTTACTTAACTGGCCATGAGTAAAATATTATGATTAAGCTGAATATCCCATTTTCCTTTGTGAACATGAGATGAAATAAATGATCCAAGATATGCATATCAAAACCAGGAAAATCCCTGTCTTCTGCAAAACAGAAGAAACAGATAAATGTAGATGGTGCAAACTTTGGGGCAGACTGATCCCTAGGAGTGACCCATACCAGGGATGGATTGGTCTCACTTCCTTCATTTGCAGTTTTACATCGAGAACTGTGTTTCTTGGCCATACTCTGCCTAAACTGAAGGGCTATCAAGGATTGCCACAAATAAAACCAGAATTCATGTAGACAGTTTCTTTTCCAAGTAAACAATTTAACATTCATGATATCTTCCTAATGAAATAAGGATTATTAAATTTTCAGTTTTGTTTACCTTCCCATCCTGTGTAATGTATAAATTAGAAATTGAGAAGTAGAAGTTAGGTTTTCATTTTACTGTACATTGTTGTATTTCACTGCTATACTGGTATTATCTAAGTTGTATTAATCTAGAGGAAATAAAGGTGTTATTTGGCTTATTTTTTCATTGTTGTTTGGTAGACATTACGATTGTTTCAATTAAACTTGGTAGGACTTTTGAATCAAGCATATGTTGTACACTGGCACTGTAAACTGAAAATAATAAAAAAAAAGGTAATAAATGATTTATATGTAGAGTTATGGTGCTTACAGATGAAGCTCAGTTCTGTATGCCAGGCCCTTAAAACTTGAAAAAAGTTATCTAAAAGTACTTGAATAAACAGGATAGTTCTGAATTAAAACTCTTATTGAACATCTAGGTAATTGGAAATAAATGGAATTGCTTGTTCCTTTTTAATCATTCTTCTGAGAGCTCTATCCTGAGCAGCCAAGAATCTCTCCAAGAAATTCTTAAAATACCATTCCTACAAAGTGGGAACGCAGAGTGATTTTTATTGTTTTAATTGGAATGTGAATTGAACTGATGACTAGTAGTGGAGTATGTGCTTGATATTATAGTGTAGATCTAGAATCAAGTAAGTTATAAATTAGATGTTACCAGAATGTCACATCCTTGCATTTTCTGTTGTAAAGTACTGTCTTAATCTGCACTTGTAAATGATTTTGATCCCCTATTCTGTATAATAATGAAATGAAAATTACAGTAGATAAAAATAACATGAAGTCAAAATGTTTTCAATTAGGGTTTATAGCCTATGTCTGAAAATGTTTGGCCTTTGGGCTTTGATAAAGTTTTTTAGTTTGTTTTGGTTGGAATTTATTTTCAGTATAAATATTGATTTTATTGTAATTTTCACAAACACAGACACAAAGAATTGCCTAAAAAAACTAAGTGACTAGGCAGGAGCTAGATTTTATTGTAGTTGTTTTTTGTTTTATTTTGCTTTTTGCTTTAAAAAGCTGGATGATGCTTTGAGTGCGCCATAAATCCACAGCTATTTCTTCAGTTAGTTTGTGATTGGGTGAGGGAGGACAAATGAGTTTCTGGGCAGTATTTCAGTTAATATTTCTTTTCAGTGGTAATGGATGGCGTTCTTCTGAGAAGTGAGCTTTTCGAAGTCAATGCGCAGTAACCTGCAGACCTAGACTGTAACTTGGCCTGACAAAAATCACAGCAGTTTGAAAACTCCTAATAATGAGTCTTTCAAATTGCTTGGTAATTCATCAATGCCAAACACTTACAAGTTCTGAAGCTTTATATGTTTATTTTCTGCAAAAGCAGACAAATGGGGAAAAAGGGATAGAAAGGGGAAGAAAAAACCCAACTTGAGATTCCTGTACAGTAGAATCAGTTCAAAGCTAAGACTCTAAGAAAACTGCTTACCCTTACCACCTTCCCTGTGGTAGGAAGATGCCGTGTAAACACAAACCCTTTTCCATTTATTATTTAGTTTCATCCCATTGCCTGTAGGCTCTCTTCTTTTATTTTTTTTTTCCAAAATCCTTTCTCTTACGCCCTAAGCAGTTTATGGCTTCATTCCTCTCTTAGCTCCCTTTTTCTCATTTGCTTTCATCCTCTTCAGACTGGATAGCTCTCCAAATAACTTGCGTTAATTTCACGACATTCCAGGCTTGCAGTTCTAGCCACGTCCCACTAACTTTGACTTTCTCCTACTGTTTTGTCCCACTTATCCATGACATCTGCCCTCCAGTAGCAAAGGTGTATTCTCACTTTGTTCAACAGCTTTCTTTACCAACTTGTTATGCTTCCAGATAGACATCTTTATGCTGTCTCTTTTTGCTTTTCATATTTAGGAGATCCTGTATTCACCTTCAAATCTGTGGAATCTACAAAAAATTAGCACTAGGGATGGATACGAGTTGCTGCCCATTATAGCTGGTGAACAATATTGTCTATGATCTCTTTCCTGCCAATTTACATTAAGACTTTCTTACTTTATAATTAAAGCTCTCAGAGATGGATATGGGGGAGTGGGGGGTTTTTGTGTTCTAGCCTTATTTGGAGTATCTCTCCGTGCTAAGGTCTGTGATTATCAACTGTAATGCCAAAAGATGTATACTTTGGTATGTACATCCCAGTCCAGATCTACATAACTGTAACTATTTTGCACTACAATTTGTGTATTCCTGAAAATGATTCAAAAGCTGATACATTCTTAGCTGTTTTTTAAAGAATTTCTGAAAACAAAGGTAATGTTATTTGCAGTCATTATTTTTTTAATGGAGTGTCATAAAATGCATTGCAAAGTATTGCACTGTACTTCACACCTTGATTAACTTGTATTGAATAGGTGAAATTTGCCATTACTTTGTCTCCCCTTTGAGAGGAAATATTAGAATGAAAGTCTTTAATTTTTTTTTCTTTAATCCCTCCCCCCCACACACCTTCTCTTAACAAATAACTGCTTTTTATCCAGAGCTGGACTTGGCAGGTCCACTGTCATATATATGAAAATTGATGAATTTTTTTAGTACATAATACATTTATATTTTTCTCTTACTACTCAATTTTTCAGAGATTAGATTAAAACTCTAGGTAGAAATTTTGTGGAAATATTTTCAGTATTTTGTGAAAAGCTCTTGGAAGTAATCAAAATATTCTACAAGGCTGGAACTTTACCTAGTTGTTAATTGGCAGGTTAAACTTTTATGGGTTTCTGGTACCCTGGCGATACATGACTATTAAAAATTGCAGGTGGTTCAGGGAAAAGGGGGAGGTGAGTTCCTGTGCTAGTAATATATCATAAAACTATATATTTCATGCGCCTGTTGTGAAAGTGGAGACTTTAATACTTTTTCACAATATAAGCTGATTAAAGAATCTTTATGGATCTCATTAACTAAAGTTTTTCTCTGTGAACATTGAAAAATGTAATGCTTATGGATAAGAACAGCAAAAATAATTAGCCTCTGTGGTACCTCCTTTGGTTTAACAAAAGCAATGTGGTATCAAATGTGCTTGTTTGCTATGAGCTTAAGTTTGCCCTTTTACACAAAATTCTTTCAGTGATTTGGCCATTTTCCTTAATACTGGCATGATCAGGCATAGGAAGTGAAAGGGTAGGATTGTTGCATGCTCCAACTACAATAAAATAGTACAATGTGTTTCACAGAGTCACAAAATCACGAAACTGTTGAGTTTGGAAAGAACCTCTGGAGATCATATACTCTCACCTCCCTGCTCAGAGCAGGCTGGTTACCACAGGTTGGTCTGGGCCAAGTCCAATAAGGTTTTGAATATGTCCAGAGATGGGGACTTAATAACCTCTGTGGGGCACCATGTTCCACAGTTTGACCACCCTCACAGGAAAAAAGTCTATTCTTATCTTTAACTGGAACTTCCTGTACTTAGTTTGTGCCCACTGCCTCTTGCCCTTTCACTAGACACTACTGAGAAGAGTCTGTCTCCATCTTTACAACACTGTCCCTGCTCAGCCATTTGCAGACATTCATGTTTCCCCTGAGTTGTCTCACCTCCAGGCTGACCAGTGCCAGCTCTCTCTGTCTCTCATATGAGAGGCTCCAGGCCCTTCGTAGACCTTTGTGGGACTTGCTCTTTGGACTTCCTTTGTAGACTCGCTTTGTGGGACAGCGTGCCCCTGTCTCTCCCATACTGAGGAGTTCTCACCATTGTGGAGCAGAGTGAAAGGATCACCTCCCTCAACATTTTCCACCTTCCTCAGAGCTCCCGGGTTCATCCTATCAGGTCTTATGGTAATGTTTGGCCTTTCCCTAACCTGATCCTCCTCTAAGGATGGTCAGTTTTTACTCCAGACTTTCCAAATTGTCTCAGTGGCCCTCCTCTCCTGAACGCCACAATGTCCTCGTCACTGCAGCCAGGATTGCCCATGACCTTCACCTTCCCGACCACTTCCTTGTTTGTAAGTATGAGGTCCAGCAGAGCACCTACCTTTGTCCATTCCTCAATTGCCTGTGTTGAGAAGTGACCACCAGTGCCCTCCAGAAACCTCCTGGATTGCTTGTGTTCTCCTTTGCTGTACTTCCAGTAGAGCAGGTGGTTGAGGGTCAAGACATGGCAATTTGAGGCTTATTCAGCTGCCCAAAGTAGACCTTACCTCCTTCTTCAACTGATGACTTTAGAACCTATTTTGTTCTGCTTTAAATTAACAGAGTCTTAATGTCTCGTTCAGCTTTGTAATTCAGATTTTACATCACTTGCAGTGTTAATGAAGGATAAAAATAGTGAATAGCAATTGAAATTACCTTACTGAACCTCTTCCATATAAAATACTGTTTCTTAATATTGTTTATGCCAATGGTTTCCTATTAAGAGATAGTTTTGTGTCTGTTGCACAGTGTTTAATTCATTTAATGTTACATTCAGTCAGATCTATTGATTCTAATTAAGATAGAACAAAGACAGACATTCCGTTTTTTCCACTCATGATTTCATCTTATGGGTGGTAGATTTCATCCTCATCTAAGATAAATATCCTTAGAAGTATTTCCTCTATTACGTAGCATAGATATTCAGTGGGAAATATCCCACACATTTTGCTTGAGAGTACTGGTTTTGTTATTTTCTAATAATAATTTTGTTCCTGGTGTCAAGACCAACGGAAGGACATGCAGAGGCTTGTTTGGAATAGCTCACAAAGACCACAGTGGTCTTGCCAATATTAGCCCAAATTCAGTGGACAGGCAGGTGGTTACCGGCAAAGCCTGAAGAGGTTTCTGCTTGGGTTTTTAGAATGGTCTTGTTCTGTTGTGTCAGTCCTGGGGCTGCACAGCCCCTTTTGCAGAACACAGGATGTTTCCACTTGCGAAGAGGTGCACCAGGAAGCAAGACAGCCCTGAGCTTCGAAACTCCTCTGTCAGGCCTGCACTGAGGCCTGCTCATACAAATTTATTGATTTCTGAAACTTAGGGCAGGATCTCCCCAAGCTTTTTCCACTGAGGTGCTTTGGCCTTCTTGACATCCCTTCAGGGCTTTTTGGGTCTAGAAGTACCCCAGGTTGCCTGGCAGAAAGAAATTCATTTGAGAGAATTATCAGTGTTTGCTTTTGTCCCGTCCAATAGGAAAGATGTGTTTCACATGTGTATTGATAAGCACACATATCCATCAGGACAGTCTTTTTTAGAAAAGATCATGGTATTTGCACATCTATTTCCTTCTTCTCTCCCTAATTACATTGAAATAAACACCCACAATCCTAACATGAAAACTTGAAATCCTGGTTGTTGTTTGTACCCATCACTCTGCCTGTCATAACTTCTATGAATTAATTCACTTTTCTGATCCCACTAGAGAGGGTGTCACAGGAAATTTCTTTCTGAGGAAACTCGTCATGTCACTGAACAACTGTGAAAGTCAGTCTGTTTCTTTTTGTCTTTACTGAAATTCTGATGATGATTATTGGAAACAGTAACCTGGAATGTGAAGCATGGCAATTCCAGAATGAAATAAAAATATTTTGATGGAAATATCAAGATATTTTGGTTATAGAAAAGATCTTGATCTTTCTCTTCTTTTCAAAATTTTTATTATTACAAATGCAGCAAGAACTTAAATGGTGTTTCCAAATACTCTTTGAAAACAAAAAAGAAAATATCATTCACATTTAAAAATAGCTTTATTTATAAAGCATAGCTTTTCTCTCATACAATTCAAATGCAAGATTAATATCTTGCTTTCATCATTTTAATGTTACTTAGTAATTTAAAATTCAGTGGCTACAAACCAAAAAGAAAAAATTGCTTGAAACATATCTGTGAGCTGTCACTGTGTTGGAAGAAGAGTTCTCATGCATTAGCACAAAGAATGTATACAAAATATATCTACATGCTTTTTCTTGCTTTGTGATCTTCAGAAAAACAAGTGCAAGGAATAAAGTTAAAAAAAATATAAAGATTTAAGGAAACCAACATATCAATGCAGAATAATAGGCTTGTGAAACACCATCAAGATACAAAAATATGAAGAATGATCTTCTTGAAACAAAAAGATAAGTTGCAAGGATGACCCTAAAGGTATGTGTTTCTTTAAGCTTCTTCAAGAAACTTGAGCATAATGCTTTTCCTTCAGTAAGAAATTACATACTTTTCATGGCATAAAAATAAGAACAACTCCCAATATTAGATGAATGGGTTCCAGAAATTTCAAAGCGTGCCACCAACGAAGCACTGGCTTTCACAGACAGAAAGAATAAAACAGCTATTCAAGAACTAGACACTCCTCAGCTACATTTAATACTAGAAAATAGAGTACCACTTTCACATTTATTCCATAGGGCCTCATTCCAGAAAACACTTCCATGAATGGAGCTCAAAGGCACTGCTTATATGCATAAAGGTGCTTATGAGAGTTTCCAAGAATTGTATTTGCTATCTCTGTATTTGAAAAGCTACAAGAGTTTAATTTATTCCATTTTGAATTGTTATAAAAGCCATGCAAATGCACATAAAGCTTGCCTGGCTCAATTAAATAATTATCAATACAATTTAAGTTTTATAAAAGAACTTCAAAATAAGCCTTAAATTTATAATTTATTGAACCCATTTAAGTAAATATCAAACAAGCAGTAAGTGAAAATGTGTTATCTTTGTTATTCAAGTTCCACCAGATTTAAGTTAAAAGACTTGGGGTTTTTTTTCCTCTTTATAATTAGTTATTCCTCATAAAATCAGGGTCTAGTAAAAGAAACATGTATTCTAAGTACACTCACTTTTACTTTGTATATGTTGAAATGATAAGGCCTGTAAAAGAAATGTTGAGAATTTCAAATATGGCAGATGTTGAAACAGGAATGATAGATCTAGGATCCTTGTAAATGTTGTTATTTGAGCACTAAAATTTCCTCCTTGAATGACAAATGGCTGCATAGAATATGAAGAAGGAACACATTTGCATCATGTTCTTTCAATAATAGCTTTCAGCTTGTTGTCCTTCAGGTTGCTTTCAGTAGCAGCATTGTAATTTTAATAGTATGTAAAATCAGTCCTTCATTACAAAAAAGCTCTTAGGCAAGTGACACCTGCACATTACCAGCAATGAACACCAAGCAAATTTGTAATGAAAGAGAACTTCATGTGCTGCCACACATCAACAGTCCCGGCTTGTCTCCCTGATTTGTTTTGCTGTCTAAATTTTCAGGATCAAGTCCTGAATGCTTTTGTTTCTTCATAGCCATACAGAAATTACTCTTCTTGTTTCACATCTCAATGCTGTGAATTTAAATGGGCTGTGAACTAAGTTCTTGGCTCCTTTGTGAGGTTATTTCATCCTGTTCATAATGAACTGTGCTATTTCTACATGATGGACTGCGGTACTGGGGGACCAAGGGAAAAATAATGACAGTCTGAGAGAGGGCTTTCTGTCTCCTCTGTTTTGTCCTGTGATGCATGAGAGATGTGTGCACAGCAGGTTGTGTGTCTCACTTTGTACGTCTGCTTATCCATCCAAGGAGTAGGAAAAATTTTTGCTGTCCATGCTGCTCACTATTCCCCCCTCTGCTTAAGTGCTGGAAATGGAGGGTAGTGATTCTCCTCTTCTCTGAGAAACTAGAATAAGTAAGACACAGCAGCTCGTCACTGGGGTAGGCTCAGGCTAAGTGAAATGGACATATATTCTTAATGTGTAACGTCTTTAACAGTAGTCAGTTGTGTTTTTAATATGGTTAGAAAGCAGAATTTTGTCTTCTGAGTCAGAAGAATGAGTGAAAAAAGTGGCATTAAAATGCACAGAGCACAATTGATCTTGCATCATTTTAACCATCTAAAAATCAGTCATCTGCTCCAGGATAGTCTGCTATGTTTTCCTTCACTTCTCCATTGAAACTGGTGGTCTGAATCACACTCTGAGGGTGCCCACCTCACCGGTCTTTCTGCTATCTTGTGGAGGCATTCAGTGAGATTTATGGTCACCCTTCAAAATAGAAAGTGTATATGTAATTCTGGTAATATCACTGTAACCGTCATATCGGTTTGCTTTCATCCCTTTAATTATCTGACAGCACAAAGTTCACTGTTACCAGCAGAAGAGATACTCATATACTGACTCTTAGAGATCAGTGTTTTAATTCTATGCAATTCATTAATAAACACTGGCAGCTCTGTGAAGGAAGTAAAACATTCTACATGGTCACTGTAGCAATCTAGTCCTTAATGAGTTTTTTCGAGCAGATCGGGCTATAGTCTGTGGAAAGGTAAAGGATCTCTGTTAGGGAGTACTTTAAACAGAAAAATGCTTTGCAGGAACATGGCTGTGATGGAGATCTCCTGAATCTTAGGAGTCTCAAGTTTTCATAATAAACTCATGTCTGGCATTCCTATTTTTATCTTTAGAAAACCACCCTTCAATTTCTGCATGTATTTTGGCACCTCTAGGCAGTTATGTATAATATTATATGTTAGAACAAATGCTGGATAAATCCACTGACATTCTGGCAATCTTGTAAGAGGAGAGCTCTTAGGAAATTTAATATCCTCACCCCAGAACAGGAAAAGTAATCTTCCAGGTTTCAGGAGATGGATGGCTGTATACCCTATTTTATTTTTCTACATTGAGCTCAAGAGTCCTAACTGTCATTAATCATTTCAGAATCTCTGCATTGCTATTTTTAGAAGCATAAAGAATTTCAGTATTATAACATGATATGTGCTAGAAAGAGGTCAAATAAATGGTCAGTAGTGGAGATTTGCTGCTAGAAATACATTGGTATAAATTTGAAAGTAACTTTATAGTGCAGAACTACTGAGTGACTGTACAGAAGTTTACGAAATTACAAATTTAAGCTGCCGAAACATTTTTATTAATATTCCTATGTAGTTTTTCAATCCAGTAACCTCAGAACAGCAGTTTATTCAAAACAGGTACCTTGGATTTCACTTCTAAAAAATATTTTGGTATTTTTTATGCATGTTTAAAACCCAGAGGCTCTGGGTGTTAAAAGTAAAATATAGGCATGTTATGGCTTTCTCCCTTTCTGTCTCCTATTATGAGACTGCACAAATTATGTCAGATCACGGAGTGAAGACAGCTCGGATTAGGGAGAAAGTGCTACTTCGTCTGTGGGAACTGGTCTTTGCAAGACCATGTACAAGAGGACTTCAGCTGATGTCCCTCACTTGTCCAGGTGTGTCCATTTCTTAAGAAATTAACATCAGCCAGAGATAAATTTAGAGCTCTGGCTTTTATGAACTTAGCCAAGAGTACCATGTACGTAAGAGATTATATGTAATATGGTGAGATAAGCATGTTCTTATGGTGTCTTAAGGCCAAGGTTAGTTCACTAAAAACTGGAGATTAACTTTGAGTATAAAGGCATCTTTGCAATGCAGAGGTTTACAGCAGAAAACCTGCTTTTAACCAGAGCATTACAAGTTTACTTTTAAGTTTACTAACTCTAGGTACTTTTTGTGTAGTTTAATAGTCAGCAAATACAAAAAAATATCACAGGGGTAAAAAAAAAAGGCAAAAATTCCTGCCTTGCTATCAGATATCTTTTGGGGCTTGGATTAGGTCAACTGCACAGCTTTCTTATCTTCTTTTAATCTAACTTTTTGTTCAGTACCAACCTGCTGCTTCTATCACATTGCCATAAGAAGCAGTAGAGTCTTCTAGACTTCCAGTGCCTTGTGCCTGTGTGAATTAAATACATAATAAGATTTAGGGAAAAAAGAGTCTGTGCATGTTGTTATTATTTTTATCAACTTAACAATATGGGTGGCAGCTAAGCATACAGATGCACCTCTCTTCTTTATTAAGTAAATCAAAGGCATTTTCTCCTTGAACACAGTCCTTGGAGAGTCTGTGCCTTTTTGATGATGTAATGAAGAACAGATCAATACTGGGAAGGTGGCAAAGACACTTGGCTATAGAGACATGGCTAAGGACATGGCTATAGAGAAAGCTTTAATTTGAGTTGGGAGAACATTTTCTTGAGTAGCTTTTATCCATAACGACTGTGTAAAATAAAAGTAAACTAAAAGTACATCAATACACACTTGGGCTGTGATGCTGTTAGATGTCATAAGTGAAAATGGCTTGGGATTGTTTTCAAATTCAGGGGCTGAGCTAGGAACGGTTTTTCTGAAAGACGGTATTTTGCTCTTCTGGGTCCTCACTAAATCAGTGTTTGATCACATTGCAGCTGCAGTTCTGGACATGCCTTTAGTTCTGCTGTAAAACAGAAACAAGGTGATAAATGTTTGGGAAAATTAAGTGATCTCAAGAGTTAAAATCCTGACATAATAAAGTCAATAGCAGAACTTCCATTAACGGTAATGGGGCCAGGGGTCTGAATCCTCATCTTGGGACTTTGATCAAGGGTCATGACATTTAACCCCATTTTCATTGTAGGTAAAGCTACCAAGAAAGAAGGTGATTCCTCATCACTAGTTGTTCAGAGCACTCTTCATAGCTTGGGAAAGTAACATATGTAGGCGTTTCAAGGATCTATCGAATTCTTTATATATGTCATGTTTTGAGATCTGCTGAAATGTCTCACAAGGGAAGAGAGGGAAAGCTGTTCATTGTTTCCCATATCGTTAGCAGCTATAGCTATTATCATATGTATACATTAACATACAGAAATAGTATTCTAGACGTAATAGTATTCTAGATGTGTTGGTTTTTTCTTTTCTCCCTGCTGTAATATGATGTATTGCAGCTTTCAAGCTCAGATATTTTAAGTAGAAAAACAAAAGTGTATCACCAAACCCTACTGAAATGGCAAATCATATGCTGCTAAAACGTTTAAGATGCTGTGAATTTTAGTTCTAAAAACAACAGAAAAGCTCTCGCTGTTCCCTTTGTTTACCACCCATGTCTTTATTTTAACTGTGTGCTTTATAAATCTACAGATTATTGCCTTTATTGAAAATTTTGCATGTTATTCAAGATGACTTGTAAACTTGACTCAATCTTCCCTAGCAAGGGAAACAGGAAATACCAGGGAACACTAGACTCAGTAAACCTATAAAATTTGAGAATGCAGCCCATTATTTCTAGAGACTTTTCACATAACACTTTGGGAAGCAATGACTAATTAGTTTTTGGCTTTAACAATAACAGTTTGAGGGGATTTTTGGTTTTGTTTTTATAGCTTTCATATTAGGTAGAGGAGGGAAAGTGACTTTGAATGATGAAATATTGGCAGTGTATACACTTGCTTCTCAGTAGGAGCTCAGCTCTTTGATCCATAGCACAATTACTTTCATTGCCCAAGTTTTATTGCCATGCCAGAGAGTTAACAAGCAGCCGCTACGCTCATGACAGCATCCTAATAGATTTTTGTTCAATAGGTAATTGAATATTTAACATTAATGTCTTAGATTCTCTGGATTCTTTGTAGTAATTAAATTTTCACAGCATTTTTTCTTGACTGCTTCACAGCAGTAAATAGAGTATTTATATTGATCTGATCTATCCAACACTTCAACAATTCTTCTGCGTGTTAACTGCAGCTAGAGAAACACTTTAGTTATTGTTCCTTTTTTCCTATCTGAATACTTTGTTAGAGTGTTATTCTTTGAACTTACAAAAAGGCAAAGCTCAGCTGACAGAAAGCTCCCCAGCTTGCTGAAGAATATTTAAATCTGTACTCACTTTGGGTTCTTCCTGTAAGATTATGCTTCTTATCAAGTACTAATGAAATTTAAAAGTTGCAAATATGATGGAGGCATATATAAACTATAATTGATAATTTTCTTTTATGTTATTCAGTGCTGTTAATCATTTATTCTTTAATGATCCTTGAAGATTTTAGCTGATATTTCAGCTAATTATAGGATATATTCTATGGGTAGCTTTCTGAAATGGAATGGAGGAATTTGCTATTATCCAGCGATTAGAACAGATGACTGGAAATCAGAAAGATGTTATTTCATTTGCATCTTCTCCTGTTTTGCTAAGTGGCCTTGGTAAAATGACTATACCTATAAGAGCTCAAGTCTTTTCATTTAGCCTCCTATTTTTTCTTTTTTGAATAAGGGTCTGACCTCTTATGTGTGAAAGGTATCTCAGCTACTACTAGTCAGAGAAGTACATGCTATAGCAGTTAAATTACAGCCATCAGGCAGTTTGTGTTTTTTTTAAATAAAGTTTTACATTCCAGAATATGTTAAAACGTTTTCATGAGTTTCCTTTCTATTACAAACGCATAATGGGATAATTTAAAAACATGGGCATGAGCTAAAACATAGATAATTGCCCAGGAACATGAAGGATTTTATCTGCCAAGCCAATTATGTAATGTCATAAAGAATAGGGTGCTGGAATTTATGCTACTAGATATAACTTGTGCCATAAGTAGAAATGCAAGGAACTACCTTTGTGACAGAAGATTTTGTACCATCCCAAACCAACAACCCTTTCTTGTTTCCAGGTTCAACAGGCCTCACTGGAAAAAACTTCTCTGCAGACGGTTTTCATTTTCAGGGTAGTCTAATAGATTGTGCCTTTCTGTGTTCTCCAAATAATCCCAGTATGATTATCATACCTTTTGGGGAAGAAAAATAAAAATAATATGCATACCACTGTATTAAAGAGATGTACTTTCTATTACAAAGCTAAACCAAGCTAAAGCAAGACTGAGTAATATTCCATATGTTCTGTTTAATTGTGATTTGTTTGATCAGTTGTCAAGAAGAGATCCACGGAAGGCAATTAGCATCAATACAAACTCCTTTTTCTCAGATTAAAGAAAGTGATTGCATAATGTCAGGTTTCTTTGTGTTTTGATTATATGGAAAATGATTGCTTGATTATGACAGTGGAATTACAAAAGAAGTTGAAAAAAGGCCTCTCGGAACATTTTTTTTACCTGTCCTAACAAACCTTCATTCTGGAAAACGAGGAGGATCACTCCATGATGCTGAATATGAGAAAGGTCTCAAAAGGTGCAAGAAGATGTGGACTCCTGCTAATCAGCTGAGTCCATTTAAACCTGGGTAGGTTCAAAAGCAGTTTCTGACCAGTATATAAATCAGTGACTTCACTGCTGTATTAGACAGTGTTTAGAGCAGAGCCTACCAGCTGTGGATGCCCTAAATCAGTGGTGCCTAGCATCTGGTCACCTGCAGAACTGTAGGGCACAGGTAATGGGTGCATGCTATTCACAGTTTCCTCTTCCTGTTGGCTTTGATTTTAAGGTCTTGATTTTCTACAAACAGATTCAATCAATTTCTTAGCCATGATGTTGTCCTTATGGTATGACTAAGTGGGACGACTGAGTTGTGTAAAATTCCCTGACAGTAGCACTGTGGCAGGCCTTATAAAAATTAATGTGTTCAGATTCAGTGATCGATATCTGCCTTATATTTATTTTGTTCCTGTATTTTACCCATTTTAAGATAAACACTTGGAGTGCAGCCCAAGTAATCTTTGTCCTGATGACTAATCTGGTAATGCTGTTACAAATTACAAGTAGTGTTGAAATATTTTATGAAGTTTGATAGTCACATGTCTTAGAAAGATAGAAGTAACAGTTTTGGGTGATGAAACATTTTTTTTTATTTAAGATACTGTCAAAACAAGGTTCTCTGGGTAACAGCAGAGGTAACTGAATAAATAATAAAACTGAGTAATGCCGGTTTAGATGTATACTGAGAGAGAAAAAAGATTAAAATAGCATTAGTTATTTAAAGATTCCTCTGTCTGGTTTTATGTTTGTAATTTGCCTGCAGAATTACAGGAGCAGGAGTACGGGATACTTGAAAAGTAAATATTTTTCTGAACTCCTTTTTGTTTGTAAGGATGAGATATCCCCTGTCCTGAGAGCATGTCTATCTTGTAATTCAAAACCTAAATGGTTGAGTTTAGTCTCTGGATGCTGTCTAAAAACCCCTTCCTGTTTGCTGCATGAAGTTATTGAAATGCAGTCTGTTACTGTGAAACCTGCTATATATCTAGAGCAGTTTACTTAGGAAACTAGTGAGGAAGGTGAGAGGTAAAGCTGGTGTGATGGAAGTGAGTGGCTCCCTCGTTCTGAAACCTTAGACCAGTTTGTGCTAATTCACTGATGGATGTGCCTAAACACATTAATAAGGCTAAAATAGACAGAGGCACCCAATGACGCATGCTGGGCTGGGGATAATGGACTAGCAGAGGGGTTTACTGAGGATCTGTTCCACTGGGAACAGAGCCTTTATATCCTAATTAGAGTCCCATAAGCCTCCATTTAGTACTGGAAATCCAGTATCAGGTTTACTGAGCTGATTTTAATTAAAACTGATGTTAGCCTCAACTTCATGTGGGTTTCTGACCAAAATAAACTTGTGTAAGTAATGTGTGTGTGCATATCTACAGGTGTACATACACAGGTGTCTGTTGGAGAGTACTTGTGCACGTTTGTATTCTGTTGTGCTGAAATCTTCCGTAATTAAGAAGAGATCATCCCTGTTTTTAAACTAGTAATTGTCTGACTTTGAAGGAAATACTGACAAGTTATTTTTACTTCTATGTTATCACCTGTCATGTTGAATCTAGTACCAGGTGAGGGCTCTGTGACCCTTGTACTGGGAGAGGTGGGAGGGATGTTTGAGCTTCCCTGGTCTATAAATAACCATCTTCGTGTAACCATTGCAGAACCAGGTATGTTGGAGATGAACAAAGCACTACTCCTACATATAAAGAGGACTGTAGTATTTCAACAAAGGAAATAGGGGTTGGGGGTTTTTTTAGCTTGATTTTAGAAACCTGGTGTATCAACATAGATTAAAAAAAAAAAGACTGGGCTATAAAATCTGAGGGAAGACAGCTGCTTTTTAATTTCTGGTTAGGTAGAATGGGAAGTTCTTATTCAAAAATGTATTATATATATTTCAGTATTTAAAGTGTGTGAGAGAGATACCCACATGGAATTGGAAAAAAAAAAGGGGAGAGAAAAAGAGCAGTAAAATAGTGTCATGTTGAAACAGAAGAGTTAGACTGCAATTAGATTGTCTGTATACCCTTAATTTGCTTCCTTTTTTCTTGTGCATAGCCATTTCACTTTCATTGTCATGACTCTTTTTTTTTCCTCTACAGAATGTGGTGTGTTTGGTAATACTTGATAGATGATCTAGCTGTATAGGTTGTTCTGTAAAGATGTCTCATTCTTTTTTGGGCAAAGCTCTAACTTTATTTCCCACCTGCCCTTCAATCCTGCACTGGATAAAGAATTTTGTGTGTTTTCTTGCATTTTTGAGTGGCTATTGACTATTTTATCTAAGTGTTTCACAGATTTTTTTTTTTTGTCTCATAATGGCCTTAAAAGATGAGATTATGTTATTTTCCCTTTATAGCTAGACAGCTCAACTCACGGGCACTGCTGGTGGGTTACTCTGGCTAGTTCTGGTTGATCTAGGTAGTCTACCAAAAGCTGTATAATAAGATGTTCTGCACTGTGCTTCCCAAACTGTCCTGAGAGAAGAACTGTGATTGTGCTATATTAAGACAGGATAGCTCTGACTTGCAGAGCATTCTGCTGTTCAGATATATCCTCAGAGGTTATCTAAAATAGCAATATAGCCACCCAACTTAAAAAATTCTGCTTCTCAAAGAACTCGGTAATAATATCACTATGTATTGGGTCAGATCCATTCTACTTCCATTGCAAATACCTCCTTCAGCAGAAAATCAAAACTTAAACCCCGGGGAAATCGTATCAGAATATTCAGTTAGAAAACAGCAAAAAACCAGGTGCTGCTTGGGATAAATTTGGCTTAAACTTTGTGTTCCAGAGAGATCCCGTGCAGTTAAAACTGCCTACTGTGCTGTCCAACTTCTGGGCTCTCACAGCCGCATCCTGGGCACACAGGCTCTACTGTCTTTGGGGGAGGCAGGAGTCTCAGGACAGGTTCCTGAGAAGCACGGAGCTCTGTAATGAGCTTCTCCCAGTTACCCAGTACAAAATACTGCGGTTAGACGTGCAATATCTGTTCCTCTCTCCTGCAATAGCACCTTACTTGGTAATTCAAAAGCCTGCCTCCATCCACTGGGCAACCACGACGCTGAGGTAGATGTCCAGGCTCTGTCCTTCACATAATTGAGGAACATCTTGTTATTTCAAAGGAGAACCATAGGTAAAGGCTGATGTCTCACATAACAGAGTGGCAGCTTTCCTGGGGAAGCATGAGCTCCCTTCCTGCAGTCAACCTAAATAATAAACCTAGTGCAAACCCCAACAATTAACAGCTCAAAGGCAGAGCTGCTAGTTACTCTGTTCTTGCTGTGTGTTAATGGTTGTGCAAACAGCTAGCTTAAACCACCTTTAATTTATTCTAAGGGTAGGCTTCCTAGGAGAGGAATCTCCTAGGATCTAAGGAGATCTAAGCCTACCCTTAGAATGTGTTAGGGTAGAAGTGAGGTTCTGGTGGTGCCACCACCTGAGAGACAGCTGGCAAAAGGGAGGAGGCCTGATGATTATCACCTCTTAGCTGGAGACTGCTGCACATCACATCAGATTTTCCCTCTACTCAGTGTCATGCCAGTGTAAAGGGAATGGAAAGATCATTAATTATCCTTTGCCTTCTAGAGAGGGAAGTTCTTACAGCCTGCTCTGGTCAGCAAATGGCAACATACAAACAGCACGGGAGAGGCTCACTAGGCCCTGGGCAGAGTCTTGGCCCAACAACCTGTGTCAGCATGTCTTTAGTCTTTCATGTAGAGGGAAAATGTCTCACATGGAAGCTGTGGGGTGCTGACCCATAGCTGTCTCCTTCCCTGGGACTTCAGGAATCACTAGTCAGTGACTTTAGCAGAAACTGTGTACAAGGGCAAGGAGACAGTTCAGACCTCAGGAAGTGTTCAGCTTCTGTAATCAAGAGGAAGACTTGCAGTTTCTTTCCTTGTTCACACGGAACTCCTTAATTTAGTAAAAACACAAGGACGTATTCCTTCAGGTGACAGTCTCCAAGCTGAGCCTGGGTAATGTGGAATGTGGAAAAGAAAAATACTGTCTGGCATAATGCTCTGGCTTCAGACTGCCTAGACCCTGCCAGGGCCTGTGTTAATTTACCCATGCTGAACTCCCCTGGTTGACAGCCAGTAGCCTGTAGCCCATAGACATTCTAATGGTCTGGTTCACATTTCTGGAAGCATTGCCAAATAGTAAGCTCAAGGAGAATCCCAGTCAGCTGTGGGGTAGGTGGGCCTTTTTCAGATGACAGAAACAGTGAAAAATATATGTTGGAAGGGACCTCTAGAGGTGTTTTGTGCTCATATGCTTCTTAAAGCAGGTCTACTTTAGTATATGATCAACAGATAATTTTCTTCTTGCTCCACTGAAAGTGTTTTTTTTTTCTTGCACAGTATTTAAATGGTGCTACTCAGATCCATAATTCAACAAAAGATTGATTAGGTGGGAGCAGTAAAAGACACTTCTCTGGCAAGTTTTGTTACCTGTTTCTAAGACTGTGGGAATGTTAGTGATAGGGATTTTATCTGGGCAAAATAATTTTTCCTTTTATCCAGATTTCCTCTCCAAAAGTGCTGTCTTAGCTGGCTCAGTTGTTTTATTTCTTTTTTTTTGTCCCCCCCACCTTGAAAATTATGGGATGCAAACAGCTGAGGTAAGGAACAGGTTAAGTTTCTTTGCAACTGTGAGAAGCTAAGTACAGGGTAATATAATGAACCCATTGGATAACCTGAATAGTAGGTCCTTCACTCATTCTGTCCCTATTCCAGAACGTGCAAAATCGTGGTTTAATTGGAGTTGTAGTCAGTCTCTGGTAAAGTCATTGGGAGCTGAAGGGGCTGAAGCCTCTCTTTGTTGATATGGGATCAGCTCTGAAATGGCTCAGGAAAAAAAAAATCTGTTTTGATTTACTGCAATCTACATCATGCCTGTAAAAATGATCCTGAAATGTATTGCTCAGAATGCATTTTCACATGACACCAGCGTGTACAGACTTTTTTACAGGGGACTGCAAGGCATATGGGTAGTATGGAACTCTCAAACTCTGAAACTTGTTTTTGACTCTTGTTTTAAAAACACAGAGGAGCATAATGTAATAGTCTGGATGCCATTACAAATTGACACATCTCAGGTAACTTTATGAACTACATTAGAGTAACTGGCTATATATTTTAGGAAATACTAGAATTTGGACTAGTAACTTTAATGCTCCTTTACTGAAAGGCCTAGAAGAATTTTATTTATATGATATGGAGTGCTGACCTAACTGGTACATCCAAGATCAAAACTTTCTCACTGTGCTAGATCAACCTGATAAGAGTACAGTATTTTTTATGATTATTAGATTATATATCCAGTTTATTAGATTATTATTAATAATAATAATAATCAGTAGATTTTGAATGTATAGTATGGTATTTTGGTGTTTATATTGTAGGGCTCCAGCAGATGGCAGAGGAGACAGATTTTGAATAGGTGACGGTCTCAGGTACCCTGTTAAATTAGTACAAGAAAATAAGTTTTAATTGAGCTTCAGCAAACCTGCCAGTTTCCCTTCATTTCACTCAAGTGGAACAAGTGTGTAGGGTTTATGGGGGCTCACATGCCCTTCATGGTTGTTGGACCTTAGTTTGTGAAAATAAAACATACTGTAATAGGGGTTGCCCATTTGGGATCTGGAAAGATTACAAAGGTCTTTTTTCTCCTGTAAATTTCAGTCACTGATTTTAGATTCAGCACCTGAAGGAAAAATAGCCTATGGGGACAGTCCTGCTCTCTAACTTAAAAAGATTTCATAAAAGAAGCGTAAACATAAGGGGCTCTGATGTTTGTAGGCAGGAGCCTGTCTCTGTTCTCATTTAAATCACAGTAAACCCCAAATAATAAAACTGACATAGTCCATATGCATTATTAAGAGACTCCATTTGGTCAAGATTCCCTGTATAATCCCATAGAACACTCAATAAAGCAGCTGTAGAAATCTCTAGGTAAGTAAAAAATTGCCATGTAAATTAATAACCCATACACAGCCCTAGGTAAAACTTAGCAAAGTATTTTTCCTCTTTTGAAATGGGTTTGTAATGTGCTCTGTGGTCACCTGAATGAGAAATACAAACCTTTCACCTGTACAAAGAACAGCACAGACAGAAGTGTGAACATACAGCTTGTGAATTGCGTTCTAAATTCTTTGAAATAGCATGAGGAGATGTGAAAAAGAAGGAAAACACAGAGAGAAAAGAAAAAGTATTGCAACAATCATCATATTTTTCTGGAAGAAACATTTTTTAGTGAGGAAAGAGAATCCATATTAGGTCACACTGATATGAGAATTTCCATCCTCAATGTGTCCCCTGATATATCTCCACTTTCTCATTTAACTTTCTCACTTAAATAAGTATAAATGGTTCTGGATCTCCTGTGATCTCTTTTGCAAAGCAACATCTGTGGCTGCAGCAGTGTTTTTCTGGAGGGCACTCCCTTCCCAGGGAAGTTATTTTATTCATCAGCTTGACAGCTAAGTTAGCAAGTTTGTCCTTGGGAAATTCTGTGCTACTTTAAGAAGAGAACAACAGAGCAACTCTGTTGAATTCTTTCAGGGACCATGAACAGCCATAGTTAATGAACAGCATAGGAAGTGCTGTTTCATAGAATAGCATTGCACCACCTTATGTCAAGAGCTGAAATTAATTTTATCATTTTATGCTATTGGTAGGATCTCTGAAATAAGTTGTTAACTTTAAGGGAACAAACAGAGGACTAACTATCTGGTGCATGATGCACAAACAAGGCAGAGCTTGCCTTGTTTACTGAGGCAGTAGTAGCCTTACATTGATGCTGGAGAATTCCTGGCAATGTTTATCTGAAGAAATTGTTGTGCTGCTGGTAACCATGTAGTGAAAAACCAATATATGCATAAGTGAAAAATTTAGTTGAAGGAACTAAATCTGCCACCTTCCTCAAGAACGTAGTATCTTAGTTAATCTATTTCAAGTCTTTCTTTTCTCTGTTAATCCTAATGAACTAGTTAGTCCTTATTCAGTTAGTAAAACCATTTCTGGGGAACTTTGTTGCATGTTCTGAATGGGGAATTGCTGTTTAGCCAGTGTGGGACGCCAGGGGTTTGTCGAAGATCCTTTGGACAGCAGATGTCATCAGCCCGTCCTGAACTGCTCTAAAGATCCATCTGTCCTATTTATCTGCTGCTATGTCTAATCTTCATTCAAGTTTCAGTCTGAGCAATCAAATAATTTGTCATGTGAGTAAATGAAATTGAATGGAATTGTGTCTAGGTAATTTCACAGTTACCACATTTACCTACATCTTTTGCAATGTCTGAGTATCAAGGGAAGCCTCTGAAAGTTTTAGCTTTCATGCATTTTTGTGGTATTATTGACTGGGACAGTGAAAAGTTTACTTTATAGCTACATGTGCTATGTCTGAGAACATAGATCCTAAATCCACAGTTTTTCAGTCCTTCACAGAATTCAGTCCACAGTGAGCAATGACAAAAGTTCCTGAATTCTACACAAGAGTTTTGCACATTATAGGAGAGCATAATAATGGATGAGTAATGGAATGCTTGGCAGTGTTGCTGAGCCTATCTGTTAAACAGAAATTTGTAGCTGCAGCAAAACTAATTAGGCATTTTTTGGTAAGACAATAATCGTGTCGGAGCCAGCAGATAACATACTTACTTCTAATCAGCTTCCACTAATCACGGAAGGTAAAATTAGTTATTAGTATTGAATCACAACTTTCCTTAAGTAGCAGTCTAAATCTAATTACCGTAAGTTACTTTACTTTCCACTTAATACTTTATTGTTGTTCACAAAGGTTTTGATGAACCAGAGGCTATTTATACCCGAGTTGATGATGTGCTGTCTTTTTCTTCAGTTTATTTGTCCAACTGATGTGGAGTGATCAGATACTAATTCAGATACTCATTTTGCAGCTGAAAAGTTCACGACTCTCTTTAGAGTGAAGTCTGGTATATTGATTAATCATTTGCTGTATTTTGAAGTTGGTTTCAAATCTGTGTAAACTAGCATGACTTCATGACCTTCCAAATTCAATGAAACTCATATCTACATTTGTAGGAAAAGAGGATTAAGCGAGAAGACAAGAAAAATAGTTTATTATTAAAGTAGCTTTTTAAAAGATATAACCCAATTTTATTTCAGCAATGTATTTAAGTTTTAAAATATTAAGGTGCCACAGCTTAAGAGAGTATGACAGCTTCTACCAGGTTCCTGTTGTCTTCAATAACACTATGACTGCAGAGTGTTTAGAACAGCAGAACTGAAATCAGTGGAAATAGAATTAGACCAATGCTGAAGGCTTCCAAAAATTCTGTCCTAAAAATACTCGTGATGTCTTATGAGTTCATTCATGTGGTGAGGTCATACATTTGAAGTCACTGCTTAACACCTTTAGCCCTCTAATTGGGAGTATTGGAGGGCTCACAGAAGAGGCTTCTTTGTGGGGCTGTTGTTTGCACCACATGCACACGCACAGCCTCCAGCACGGGCAGCTCACTCTGGCCTGGAGAAGCCACCGCACCTGCAGTGTAGAGACTCCAGCGTGAGAGGGTTGGGACCCTGGGCTGTGCTGCTCCTGCCAGCATCCGGCGCTCAGCTGGAGTGATGAAGGCAGCTGTGCTATGTTGGGTGCTGCAGCATGTGCTGGACTCCAAGTGGCATCCAAAGCCTGCAATCCTAGGGAGTGGAATACAAATAGATCTTCTGCCAAGTCTATGTTGGGGATAGAGACCAGCTCCAGGCCTTTTAACTTCAGTGATTCTGGAGCAAAATCAAGATCCCCAGTGTGTAACAGGATCGTGGCCTTGCATAATTCTGCTCCTGTCACATTCGGACATAATGAACAGGTCTGGTTCAGACTCTGAGGGGTGGTGGGGCCAAGGGGCATGACAACAGTACTGAGGTTTTCAGTTTTCTCCTACCTTTCATCTCATCTACGTCACCTTAAAATAACTTTGTATGAATTTGTAGTTCTGGCAGCAAGTGCACAATTAATTTATCCCTAGATGTTACAATGCTATAAAGCAAATAAAACAGTTTTCCAGCTCTTAGGACGACCACAGTAATATTTGCTGCACAAAACCTAGAAAGAAATATAAACTTTAAAAAACCTAATTTTCTCTCCCTGACATGGAATTGTGTATAGAAGTTCCAAAACAATTTTTAATTTTTTTCCCCAAGTATTTAATGGAAATTTTTTGGGGTTTTTTTGGTGGTTTCTTTTTTTTTCCCCTCCAAAAAGCAATATGTACTTTACATTTGAAAATTACTAGCGCCAGCACTTCTATAACCTTGTAAGTTGTGAGAACAGATTCCCTGCATCAGTTCAGAAAAATGCTGAGCTTTTCTCCTCCAGTCTTTGTGGACTTGTACATGAAATTGTATTATTGTAAGATAGTGAGCTCTGATCCCCACACATAGTTTACAAAAGCATGCTTCAACCCAACTCAAGGAAAGTGATTATCCATGTGGCAGTTTCTTCACTGAAGTGCTAAGGGTCTGGGTTTAGGTCTGTAGAGTAAAACCTGTCTTTAAACCTGAACTTATCCTGAATTTAAACCTCTGAGAGGTTGTTTGGTTTGCCTTGAGATTGTGTTGGGTTAACTGATGCCCATGGTGCCCATGTCTGCTCTACAGGACACTGCTGGTTGAAGGCCGCTTTATCTGTGCCAGAGGCTTGTTACTTTCCACCTGGGGCTTATTATTTCCAAAACTTTTCCAGAATAAGGGCTTTTGCAACTTCTGCATTGAAGGCAAAAGCATCCAAGACATTCCAATAGATCGTCTGACTGGTGTTCTCCTCAAATGAAAATACCTTCTGCTAGCAGAGTTCTGCAGGCCGTGGACACCAATGGCTGGATTGCACTGGGAACACCAGTACATCAAACCAGCAGGAGCTACATGTGGATCAGGTAGTCTATTCGTGGCTTGAATTTATTAGCTGTGTGTTTAAATTCACCAAAATAGGCTGCTTGAATAAACCTCTTTATGGTTGGCCCACCATCATAAATTATTACAAAATAAAGTATAAAACCCAGAAACTTGTAAGTGTAGATCTCAGGCATAAGTCTTGAACTGAAAGGTGTTAAGGTGATTTCCTGACTCATGTGGGGCACCACAAAAGATGGAGGATCTCAGTGTGAGAACAAAGAACCATTCATGCATGGGGTGTCTCAGTAAGTTCTGACTTCCCCACAGAAGTTTCATGTTTCCCATTTTTGAAAAAAGAATTGTCAGCTACAGCAGCTTGCCAGGAGTGTGTCCAGTCAGGTTTTGAATATCTCCCCAGATGGAGAATACACCAGCTGTCTTGCCCCACACTGTTCTAGTGTTTGATAACCTTTGCAGTATATGGGGGATATTTTTTCTTATTTCTAGACAGAATCGGCTGTATTTCAATTTGTGCTCATTGCCTCTTGTCTTTTCACTGAGCACCACTGAGAAGACTGTCTCCTTCTTTACTAAGGTATTTATACACATTCACAAGATCTCCCTAAGCCTTCTTTTTCTCCAGACTAAACATTCCCAGTTCTCTCGGCCTCTTTTCAAATGACAGATGCTCTACTATGTGACCCAAACTGTACTTGTAGATAGCAGACAGTCCCTTTTAATCAGCTACTAGGTAATAGGGTTTTACCTAAACTCTGCTTAAAAGGACTTGCTATTTAAAACTATTTAATTCAGTCAAAGTAAACCACATTCTTTGAAGAGCAGAAGAGTCCCTGTGCTATTACTTCTGTCAAGCTTTTTCTGGCTTTGCTCTGTTTTGGGTGTTTGTTTGTTTGTTTGTTTGGTTTTTTTTTTTATTTTTATTTGTTTATTATTTTATTTAGTTTTACCTGTTGGTAAAAATCTACACTAAACAGGAAGAAATTGTACCTGTTTTGCTAGTCCTCACCCTTCATTCCTGGAAAAGTATGAGAGAGTCTTTCATTGCTTAGTTCTGACCTCACAGCCCAGTTAAGGAAATGCATGAGAGATGGTGAGGTTATACTGCCACCCAGAATAAAAGTCATGAGTCAGTCCCCAAAACTCAGTAAGCTCAGAAGCTATTTACTGAATAATTATATGTTGTTTGAGTATCTTTAGGACAGTCCTATGTTTGCCTTCTTTTTTTAGGCTGAAGATTTATGTCATGTTCTCAAGCATTCATTGGAACTTGTGATATAAAAGTAATTATACATATTGCAAACAACATTTTTAAGCATTTCATTCTTCATTTCCATATATTTTTTATATATATATATGCATATATACATACATCTATGTGCATATGAGAAAGTAAATTCTTAACTAAAGTTCTTACTCTTCAATTCAGATATGTAGGGAAAAACAGAGATAGTATGCAAGGAATCTGTGATAAGCTTGTATGACATTAAGTACTGCATGATGGATGCAATTCCATCAGCCAAAAGATAGAATAGCCAAATGTAATTATTTTGCTTCAAGATTATTCATCATGGGACATTTTTTGGAAATTGTCTCCTCTTTACATTCAGTAATCCGCTAAATACAACTTCGTGGACTTCATTCTTTGAGAAAATTTTGTTTACTTTCATGTTTCTTAGATTTGATTATATACAGGTGTATATGAGGCATAATTTATCCCTCCAAACTCAGTAGTACAACTTGGAGCAGAATAAAACCAAATGATTTCTCTGTCAAAATCTGCACTTATATCTCCTTATCTCACCTCAGAATATTACAAACCATGCTAATATTTCAGGACAAAGAAATGCAGAATAGAGAGGTAATTTTTTCTAATGCCCTGTAGAAATTCAACAAGAACCTGAATTACATTTAAAGGATTACAAAGGGGGTTTTTTGCTTTTTTTCATTTTTCTTTGGTCTTTAATATTTTCTCTGTAATTATTTTGCAGCAGATGTGAGCATCCTTGCTACCAAGAAACTACTTTTCTGGCTAGAATGTAAATACATGGTTCATTGTCCCTATAGAGCCTCCAGCACAGGCCTTTAATAGCGTCACAGTTAATTATTAGTATAATGTTATGGTGACATATTTTTCCTTTTGTTGGTTAGGGATGCCATTAAATGAATGGGGATGGCTCACTTATAGCAAAACCGGTTAAATGTTAACTTAATTTGTCTTAAGGCACAGCTTATCTGAAAGGTGACATTACAGACACTACATTCAGATTACATTAGATTTATTACATTTGTGAGGTTTTGAAATCCTACTTGCATACAGGTTGAACATACAGTGCCAAATATAGTTGTATCTCAGAGAAAAAAAAAGCATATTCCTTTATTTTTCTTGATTTATACACACACGCACACACATATATATATACATATATATATATTTTTTTTTGTATATGGACANTATTATATTTTTTTTTTTTTTTTTTTTTTTTTTTGCATATGCTATACGTCTGGTTTTTTTGCTCTACCAGATTTTGCTGCATATAGACCTGTCCAGAGCCCACTGCACCCTTGGGAGCAATAAAATAGGGCAGGTAAGACTGGACAGTCACTAATGGACTAAGTTATCTATGAAAAGGAGCTGCTCCTGTGCTAGAAGGCAGAATTAATACTTTTTAGTGTGGGAAGGACAATTATTGTGTTCCTATATTTAATTTACTCCTCTCTATGATTTTCATCTGGACACAACTTCAGCTTATTGAAGGATGTTTTTGAGCTCTCAAGCTCTCCTTACTGAGTGAGATTCATTTGTATTGTGTTTTCAGGTGGGTGTTTTTCCATGTAATCTCTCCACAGCCTCTCAGGATTTAGCACTTTCTAGTGTCTCATTTCAGTTTCAGCTGTTCTTATTCTTTAACATAGTATCATTTTGGGGAAAAAAAAAAAAAAGGAAGAGTGAGAAAAAATGAAATCTACCTTTTTGCCTTTGGTAGTAGTGTAGTTGGATCAGGTCCAGCCAGGACCTGGTTGCTAAGATCAGACAATTACTATTTGTAGTTACATCTGCTTTTTGTGAAGTTTTGGTGTATCAGACTTTATACTTCAGTGTTTGCAAAAGCCACAGCTTTTCATATTTAAGAATTTATAATATCCTTACATGGTGTTCTTCAACAAGGGATTTCCCTGCAATGAAACTGTTCACATGTGCAAGAGACAGTGGAACATTTTTATGAGAGGTGAACTCTTAGATTGCTTGGACGAAAGATGGGTTTTTTGATAGCACAAGTTAACATGGTGCAGTGCCAGCTCCTGTCATGGCATTTGTAGCTATGATGCTTATAACTCAGGACTGAGAAAACAAGCGTATACAAGAAATGGCAGACATATTTAATTCATGTTATCATTAGAGATGGTGAAAGGCAGGAAATTCAGCAGATGAGTCAAATGGTGAGCAATCTGTACACCCACTCCTTGGTTTTAGAGGTCATTTTCTCATTCCTGCATGGGGAATTGTTATTGGCTACATTGTAAACATATGAAGAAGAGCTAGCTCTGTGACCTGGCAGGTATTGTAGGTCTTTGTCACATTCTTCCAGTTTCAGGGATCCACCTGGTTCTGAACTCATGATACTGAGGTTTGGTCATTGGCTGTAGGTGACTTCCTTGGCTTTCACCACATATTGCACCTCCAAGTCTTGCATAGCCAACCAGGTAACCAACCCTGAATGCCAGGCTGCAGGGCTTTTACCTTGTGGGTATCACAGCTCAAGCACATGGCACTGGGTACATGGTCACTTTTTATGGCTTGAGGCAATACTGCTGAAAATTATGGATACAATTTTTAAAAAAATTACATAGTTTGGGAATGTGTTGTTTTGTTATAACAAAGGAGCATTGTGCCTCGTATTCGTGTTATACTTCCTTATAGTAAGAAGGTGATTATACCTGACACAAACAGCTGTTTTACCCAGATGCATATTTTCCATATGGAGTCCTTTGTGGGACTCCAAGGCAGCCCTGCTGAGAAGGACTTGGGGGTGCTGTTAGATGAGAGGCTGGACATGACCCAACAATGTGCACTTGCAGCCCAGAAAGCCAAATGTCCTGGGCTGCACCAAAAGCAGCGTGGCCAGCAGGGCAAGGGAGGGGATCCTGCCCCTTTGCTCTGCTCTGGTGAGACCCCTCCTGCAGTGCTGCATCCAGCTCTGTGGTCCCAGCACAGGAAGGGCTTCAATCTGTTGAATAGAGTCCAGGGGAGAGCCAACAGGATGATCAGAAGGATGTAGCACCTCTTTTATGAGGAAAGGCTGAGAGAATTGGGATTGTTCAGCCTGAAAAGAAGGCTGCGAGGGGATCTAATTGTGCCTTCCAGTACCTGAAGGATACAAGAAAGGTAGAGAGGAACTTTTTGCAAGAGCATGTAGTGAAAGGACAAGGGGGAATGGCTTCACACTGAAAGAAAGTAGGTTTACATTAGATATTAGGAGGAAATTCTCACTGTGAGGGTGGTGAGGCACTGGAAGAGGTTGCCCTGAAAACCTGTGAATGCCACATAGCTGGGAGTGTTCAAGACCAGGTTGGATGGGGCTCTGAGGAACCTAGTCCAGTGTAAGGTGTCTGTGTCCATGGCATGGGGGTTGAAACTAGATGATCTTTAAGGTCCCTTCCAATGCAAACCAAACCATTCTATGATTATATGATTCTACGATTTTGAAATGTAACATGTAAAAACCAGGCTCATACATGCCTTCTACTTAATTTTAATAATAAATTGTCAAGTTGGATTTTAGTGGTTTTGATAAGATTTTGAAACAGTAAGAGACAATTAACTTCTTTTTTTATTTATAACTGAAGTTTTTATGGTGGCAGATTTTATTGAAGCAGTAATTCAACTAACAATCGCACGTCAGCTTTTATCTCTAGGTAGGAAAACAAAAGCAGACATTTGTATTGAACACATATTTCATTGCTAAGAGTTATGGGAATTTTAATTTGCAACCTTTCAAAGGAAACAAATAACTTCTTTTTCTCTTTCTGTTCAATGATTCCCCCCTCCCAGTCAATCATTTTTTTCCCTTTGACATCAACTTTATTCTATTTTTGGAGCTATGAATTGCAGGTGGCAGCAGGCAATTTCCTATGGATTGGACAGATGTGAAGTCTTTATCCTTCAAGTCAGATTGCAAGTGCGGGGAGGAGACTGGAGAATTTGCACTTTTGCCTTGGGAAAGCACAAATAGTTAGTGTTTGATACTTGACTCCATCTTGTCTGTGCCACTTTTAAGCTGGAACAGAAACATCTCCACCAAAGCTTCTCTCCTTCAGGTTCTTCTTCCCTAGCAGTGAACACCATGAGCTCAGATAAATTCCCGACGGTAGCACCAGAAGCTTTATAGTTTGAATGAAAGCTCAGATCTTGCCATAGCTGTGAGCCATATCCTTTGAGAATATATTTCATATATCTTTATGAAATATGTATTCTGATAAGTAATTAAGTTCGTTGATTTTTCAAGTTTTCCTACTTTGTCTGCATTGCAGCAACTTTCAGCACTTCTCGCTATTCACTGTGATAAGGGTTATCCTAAGTGTTCACTAAAGAAATATAAAATACAGAAAACATCTACTGATTTTTCACTGGACCTTAAACTGTGAGACAGACATGTATTTCCCCTGGCTGTATTTTCTATGTGCTCTTTAGGATGGGACACAGGTGGGAGTCCAGAGCTGCTTGAACCACTGGCAGGAAAGTCCAGTGTCTCTACCAGGAAAAAAACTCAGCGCATGCACTTTACTTTATTGAGAAGTATGAGATACAGTTGCAACTTTCACAGTCTCTCCTGCAAGTCAAACATTTTGAGCTTTGGACATTTAATGCTCAGCTTCTTGTCAGAAAGTCTATAATAATTACATTTGAAAGGTTTTGATGCAGTGTAATTTGAAGTAAACAAACTTTATAAAAGGAGTGATGGTAAAGCATGTGTTGCACATCTTATATGGTAGAAATGTTGTCTATCATAAATGTTCCATCAGTATATGTTTTCAGAAGAAATTTTCATGCTTCATGGAACTGCACATCCCCATTTAATCGTAAGTAAATAAAACTGCTTTCCACATAAGTGTAGACAATTTAACTAGCTTTAAAATGGATACTGTTAAAGATTTAAATTTAGTGAAATATCAGTCTTCCTTGATTAATGATGTTATGGTTATGAATTATTATATTTATTTTTAATCTAGTGTATTGATCATACTGAGTAATTTGTAAATGGGGTTAGTTACTGAGCTGTGTGGAAAACTTCTACTTGAAGTAGAAAGACAACAGAAAATAATATGAAGTGTAATTCAAAAAATTGCAAAGTAGCTGGAATTAGGAAGTGTTTTGTTAGTTTCACAGTTTTGTCTTTGTTATTTTTTCATATTCCAGTGCTTACCCCCCCCCTTTCCTTTTGTGCTCTGGGATAATTTAGAAATAGCTAGTGATCTCATCGATCCTGTCAGGTGGTATAGTGAAGTAAATAAGGTCATTTAAAGCTTATCTTTAATATGCAATGTCATTATTTTTTCTGTGGGTCAAATCTGCAGGGCTTAATATAATTTGAAGCAGGTTTAGTCCTGTCAGCCACTGGCTTAGATTTTGAATTGAACTCTAAAAATTAAGTGTTACATTAGTCTTTAAAAAAACATTTCCCAAGTATTATATATAAATGGATAGCATTAATCCTGTCATTTTCTACTCTATTTTTCCACAGTACCTTTTCTAAATCGATCTCTATTTCTTTCCCCCCCCCCCCCTTTTTTTTTTCTATTTTACTGCTTTTGATTTTGCATGCAAAATCTGTATATTGCCAAGAACCCTCAAACTCATTTTCCTGTACCTCTTGGAAGGCACTCAGCATTTCTCAAGGTTAGACTCAGTGTTAAAATCATCACAGTTGAGATTTGTTTCTAATTTTAGATGTGACACCATCTTTTGTGACATGATGTGACCATATTTATAAGAAAGAGGTTAGGACAGCAAGAGTCATATCTTTAGCCTTGTATTTAATATAGAAACAACAAAGATGAGGAAATCTCAAAAGAGGTGATTTTGCTGGGCTGCTGTCTCTATTCTCATATAAATAAGAAAATACAAAGAAATACAGGAACTTTTGCAACTGAACTGTCAGGATTTTCTTAAAATAAGGATGTAGTGGAAAATCAGCGTAACAGTTATTAATACATGGAGATATGGAAAACAAGGGGGCAGCTGGCTTGAAGCCAGGTTTATTGGTGACACTTTTCTCACCAGCTCTACTAGTGTATTTGCAGAGCTCATAAAGGAGATCTTACAGCTGAAAGCAGTGGTACATTGTAGGCATGACCTAACCTTCATTGCATACCTCTAACATTAGCTCACTATGGCTATTTTAAGCTTTTCTTTTAATATAACCTAGTAATTTCTTTGCTATTTTTTGCTTGGTTGGTATAAAGCACCTGTAAACACCGGGGCTGAATGTCTTGGTAGAATGATAGAACTCACTCCCTTTTGTTATTGTTACTTCTAGAAAGTTTGTTTTATCATGAAAACAGACTGAGTCACTCAAATGAGCTTTTTTTAAAAAAAATTGCATGCTGATGTTATATCTTCTCCTTGAGCAGTTTAGCTTTCTAGTGCTTGATATTTGTCAATAATCAGCTAATAAAGGAAGAGTGGTGCCAGTCTTGCAGATTCATGGATGACAAGTTCTGTGAGTTCTTTTCAGTCATGTGTAAGTGCATAGGTAAAAGTTGCTTCAAAACAGTCTCCTGTTGTCTCTGTAGCACCATCCATGCAGATGGTTCTTAAAGTGAAAAATAGAAATTGCCCCTCCACAAGAACATAGTCTTGAAATGAAAATGTAAGGATTTAGGAGATTTAGAGAGGAAAGTATCCATAGAGAACTGAAGAAATAGTTGAAATTTGGACACCTAGACATGTTCAGAAAGCTTTGCTGTATGGTCTGCAAGCTCATCCTGTTTGGTGACGTTGAACATATGCTTTTAAGTCATTGTATCTTGTTCAGTCTCAGACTGATAAACAATGTGGTTTTTCCCAAAGTGCGATTTTTCTGTGTTTGTTTTTCTAGCAGACTTCCAAGTTGCACAGTAACTATCCCTTTTCTGCAACCACCTTCCACTCCTCCTTTCTATTCAGAGTGCAACTCCTTTCACAGTGGAAAGAGTGTTTTCTGTTATGGAATAAAAAGCCTACCTTTGTTTCATGTTTGCCAAAAATACGGTTTTATACCTCTCTGTTTTCCATATAACAAAGGCTAAAACTGCCTCTGGAGAGATTACAAATGGTGAATATTAAGTATACAAGCCTTACAGTATGTTGTCAGTGTCCTTACATCTGCTTTGACATGGTGAGTCAAAAGGAAATTATGCTTTTTGGATGCTTTCCTTTTCAGTTGGGATTGCACCAATTTATCACATGAAAATGTTGAATTCAAGAATTGCCTCTGTTATTTAATTGGCAAAACAGGAGAGGTCTCTACGCTTTTGTTGGCTTTTAAAGAACTAGATGTTTCCAGGGGGAAAGAGATATAAGGTTAAGAGCAATGAAACTTAAATTGTGAGATGATGTCTGAATGCTATAACCACCATTTTCCTCTCCAAAAAAATGAATGGGATGTGACAACATTGTCTGTGTTTGAAGTCTACTTTGAATTTGAGGACTCAAAGGGAGAATTTCAGTAGTTGAGACAATAAATCCTGCAGCATCTCTATAGACAGAAGAAAGATGAAAGTTTGCAAGTACAATAAGAAAATAAGCAGTAAAAAACACATTCTGAATTAGGTTTGATGAAGAATGTTCAGGCTGTTAATAAGTAAAGAAATTGCAGTGCACAATGTCTATTAAAGGATCAAAGAGGAAGCAGCAAATGTGTGAAATATAGTGATAAATATAGACTGATGAAGATTAAAACAAAAAATTAGTGATCAGAAGCTTCTAGGAGAAGAGATTGTGGAACACTCTTTGCAGAAACTATAGCGAGTAAAAAAAGAGAGAAAACCGTAAATGAGAGAGGCATTCATCTAGGCATGAAAAGAATGGCAGAGCTGATAAATGTTTGACATGATCCGTTTTTTAAGGCATGCTTTGCATCTCTTTTTGAGTTCAACATTCAGCAGAGACCATGGCAGTTGAAACCTTGTGAATTCTGAATTAGTGGGTTTGTAATAATATGAATTCTAATTATTACAGGGTATTTTCTTAGCTGGTAGCAGGCTGGAAGAACTTTTCTTGCAGAAGCAGGCTGTCGGCGAATCTGTGAAATATCTCCCAGCACCTGGCAGTACAGGAAAGGAGCAATGGTAATGGTAGTACGGTGACAGTACAAAGCCAGGACCTCTTCTTTTATCTGATGTTTATGTTTATCAGCACCACAACAAGGCCTCTTTCAAGTAATGTTTTCTGCCTGGTTGGAAATATCTTGAGTGTATGTATAAACTCCATACTTAGATAGCGAAGAAGAGAACCCTAATACCTGGTAATGTCTGTGATTTTCTGAGCAAAAGTGCTCAAATCCTTGTATTGACCTACAAAGGAGAATTTTAAGCCAGCTTTTGAAGAACAGATAGGTATTTGGAGACTTCTTCACAAACAAGAGAACAGCATGGGAGAAACCTCGGAAGTGTCTTTTATCTGAGATTTTACTTCGTGAAGCATGGAGGGAGTCATCATTTCAGCAGTGAAGGACAGGTGGAGTTAAATGAGAAGAGCAGGACAGACAGTCGTGTTTGTGCAATAATGAAGAAAGACTAACACAAGGAAGGAAAAATGTAGAAAAGATGGGCCTCAGATACTGTTTTTTCCCTTGGAAAAACACAGATCCTTTTTGGTGGGAGTAGTAAATGAAGAAGGAAAGGATTGCATTTATAAATGAGTCCCACAATACAAAGACTGTTCTGGTCAGTTTGAAAAGAACATCCTACAGAAATATTTACCCTATTTGCAAATGAGGTTTCCAGACTCATGAGAAAGGTATCCAGAGGACTGGTTAATTTAATGTTGATGAGAGCAGAGACAATTTATTATGGTCAATCTTTGTTTAAATATTCTTATTCCAAAAATAGACCGAAAACTATCTGACTATGCCAGGTCTGGGCTGGAGATGAAATAGAAGGAGCAGGCATGTATGGCCACAGCTTCAGCTGAATGGGAAGAAAGGTCCTTCAGTTGAACTCATTAACTCATCAATGTACAAGAGATTCAATGGCAGAAATGTTTACTCAAAGGTATGCATTTGGTTTTTAGGTATTTTTTGCCATTTTTTAAAAAATTCATTGTCTTGAGCTAAAGTTGATGGTTTTTTTCTTTAGCACCAAGCATTTAGTGTCTACATAAGTGAGATTCACTGCTTTCCATAACTATTGCTAAGCTGACTTGTTTCTCCTTGTGAATGGAAATATCAGTAAGTTGCAAGCCTGGGAATCTAGAAAGACATAAAATTTTTTTAGTTTTGTTTTTTTTGGTTTTTTTTTTTTTTTTTTTTTTTTTGCAAGTGGCAGTGTTCTGTAGTTTACAGAGCTACATAAAATGTTCCAAAAAGAAGGACAAGTTAAGGGAGCACCAGTAAAAACAAAAAGCTTTTGAAATATGAAAGCAAGTACAGTCTTTTTGTGCTTGTCTCTAGCTTTTGAAGAAAAAGCATCTACTCTTGTGGTTTGGGGAAATCACAGGCAATTTATTTTTTGTAATAATCAGCTATCTGAAGTAATGTAGGCTCTAAAAGGCATTGACAGTCATGGGTAGTAATCAGTGTTGCCAATTCCCTGTGGAAGGATGCAGATTACCATTTGCTAACTGACTGCGTGCTGTAGAAACAGTTTGGCAAATGTACTTTAGCCTAAAGAAAGTGTATGTTCTCCACTTCCATGATGTCTAAGCACCCTTAAAGCACTTGTGTTCTAAACAGTAATGTGAAATATACTGCTGTTTATTACCGTTTGACAGATGGGGAACTGCAACATAGGGTGTATGGGATCTCTGATCACTGGAAATCTGTGATAAGCAATTGCAACTCAAGACTGCTCAATTCTAATGCCCTAACAATTTTCATTTTTTTTTAAAACATTCATTAACCATCCCTCATGGGCACTTTTAAGAAATATATGATGTATACATAAATGTAAAAATATCCCATTATCTTTTTGAATGTTACCACAGGAAAAGTAGAAAACTATAAGAAAAACAAATAGTCAAAAAAAGTCCACTAGTTTTTGTATGCATATCGTAGCTATGTGAATGAAATGCAAATTTTCTTCTTGGTACTGCCAGACTAGGACTGCTGCAGGTCTCACTTACTGCCAGTGAAAAATTACATTGCTTCAGGTAGAGGAAAAAATGTTACTTTGTCAAATATGGGAACTGGTCATCTATGAGAGTCAGAAATAGATTATTTCATGCTCGGAATGACAGGGAATGGCATAAGCCATGTTCAGGCTGGTTTACTGTGTTGTATGTGAAATCAGGTAATGATAGTGTACTTTCTAAGATAACAAGCGTTCAACCCTCTTGCAGATTGGGTTAAGATACTGTCATATCTTGCCTGCACATTGAAAATTTGAAAACTATATTATTAATGATGGACAAAATTAATTTTCTTCAAGTCTGTGTGTTGAGCAGAATAGCACATAACAAGCCTTACTGTGTGTTGTTTCTCTCTTCCAAAGACAATGAAAATACATGTAAACCTTATCAAATGGGATGAACAAATGATATGGATTGTTTATCAGCCTCTCCTGTGATGCCAGCAGTGCTGGGAATGTCTGTTTGTCCTCTCAGTGCATAAATGGCACACTCTGATTACTGCCTCCTCTGAGACAGGAATATTACAGGCTGGTGGGGGAGTTTGACACACAAGCATTTAAAGATGTGAAGCAAATGAGTCCATTAGCTAGTCTAAGTCCTAAGATAGCCTAAACTTCATCTGAAGTTCTGTGAAAAGTAAAGGCGTCAGATGAAGTCTTGTAAAAGTTGCCTAACCCAATATTCCTTTTTCTGCATCAACAGAAAATAGTGTGTTCTCTATAGAAACTAATTAAAGAATACTGTTCTCCTTTTCAAAGGAGACCTTATTTTATTTGTATTTATATCTTCAACTAATGCGATTTAGATCTATACCAACATGGCTACGAATCATTAGAACCTTGAGTTTTTAAAATAACCTGTTTGGAATTCTAAGACTTTTTTTCCCCATAGAGTCCAAAATACATTTGAATGCTGTTTGCTTTGGGTATATCTTTAAATGATGTTGGCTAGTTTGAGTAGTCAGTTATGTTGGTTTATATATATATATATATATATATAATTAGTATGGCCGTATAGATTTTCTGTATTCATCAATGTCTTCAATATGCAAATCTTCTTGAATTCCTGTCATGTCAGTTGGTAAAAAGAGTTCTGAGTTAGTATAGCACTGTCTAGTATAGCACTGTCAGGAGTCCTTTGAAGTTCTGTCAGTGTGCTTGTGGCTTGATGAGGCAGAGGACCTCATAAGGATAAAAAGTTCTTGCTTTTTGTGCTTGAGCTTATGGGGTCTTGCTTTTTTGTTTGTGCTTTTTGAGCTGTACTGGAAAACTGATCTGATCTGATCTGATTTCCTTTCAAATGAACAAGTATGTGTAAAACCTTGCCATCAGAACAAGGACAGCAAAGTGGCAGGAGCAGGTAAGAAACTCCTTAGCGTGATGATGTCAGTGAAGCCTGCATCCCATCCGAGTAAACATCATTCTACTGATCAGCAGTGCAGCAGTGCCAAGACTGCAGCAATAGCTGGTTTGATTTAAATGTTCCACAAATGTGTTGTTTAGCACACATAGTCTTCTTTAGAGGATGGTCATATTTAGCATGCTGGAGAAATGGCTGTCCTCGGATTCATGCACTAGAAACACATTCTTTTCCAATGCCACTTGAGAAGAAATTACTCAAGGAGTTACCACGATCATTCAATCCAGCCCTTCGCAGCTGCAGGTCCCTCTGAAGGAGGTACATAGCCACTAAAGGTCTACTGACCACCTCTATCCTTTCCTCCTCCTCATGCCGTAGTCGTATGCACAAACCCCTGTGGCATTTTGTGACAAACTTGTGGTCTTTGGATCAGAAAGCAAAGTATCACAAAACAGCTGAGTTCCAGAAAAGGCATGTGAGAAATGAAAGCACATCCCAAACTTGTTTGTTGCTGGTGCCTGCAGTGCCAAATAAGTTGGCAAAAAAATGAAATGGGACCCATAGGACTGTAAAAGATTGACTGATGAAATATTTCTGTTGGCAACCATCCTGGTGTATTTCTAGCATGATATTCTTGTTGGTAGGTATGCCTTGGAGATTTCCCCTTGCACATATAGTTAGTTGCTCAACTTCTCAACTTATTCATTCTCTGTTGGGTCCCAGAATAGCATACTGTCTCTCTGAATTGCTGGAGGCTTTCTGCTGCACCTGAGAAGACACTAAATGAACAAAAGTACATACAATGATTTAGGACCCCAGTCAATAAAATACTAGATCATCACATGTTTGAAATGAGACACCTGTGTACCTTTTAGCTTATTTTTCTTGTTTAGATCAATGTATTTGCGCTTTAGGATTTCAACTGTGGTGTGTGATACCAGTAGCTGAAAGTGCTTTAAATTTGTTTAAAATTTTTTATACGCACACATATGAGATTTATACATATAATGTCTTTATGAGAAATGATTTTTGTATGCCTGTAAATAGTGATTGAAAGAAAACAGTGTGAATAAATAGCTTACAGTAGCATTTCATTTGAAGTTCCTAATAAAAACCAGCTCTGCTGTTACTTCAAGTAAATTACTCCTTAAATGCAAGGTTGTCACATTTGTGTATAGTCCAAAAATGGAGACAAGCATTTCTTTAGAATGGTAAGCAAATTAATATTATAAACCACGTGAATGTTATTTTTAGAAGCATTCTTACTGGCAATTAAAATAAAAAAATAAAGCTTGACCAAACTTAAGCCTGTTTCATCACACTGGTAATTAACTTGTGTGGGGTTTTTTTCAGCCCTATTATTACAGCTATCTATTTTTACTTAAGGTGGTGCCCAATTTTGCTGCACCCCTTTTTCAGATCACACAAAACCTGTCTCATGGCTTTAGTTATCATCCTTTGTCTTCTGAGATGTGGAAAGTTGCCTCAGTCATGTAAAGTTAACCATTTGCTAACTTTATGTTCACTTTTTAGTTGCCCAACTTTTCTGTCTCCACCTTTTTAGCTTTTCCTTTTTTCTGGAATTCTGGCAGAGGTAAGGAGAGAAGATGGAGAATTCTATTAAAGTTTAAGATAATCTGAGTTGGGATTTATTTATTCATTCCTGTGGACACAATCCATGGGTGATACATGCCACCTTGATCTGTCTAGCTTTTGTCCCTGGATGATTTTAGCCAAGACTGACACTTACCTTGTGTACAGCATTATTCTGTCGGCTGCTGAAAATGCACTCCTTTTTTTCATAGACTAATCATAACAGTTTGTTTGGATTATATTCAGATTTAAAAAAAATTCCAAATCTCTGTACTTAGTACTGAAATGTACTTAGAAGTTTTTTTCACTGGCAAGTGCTTTAACAAGAGGAGAAGAAATGAAGTGTAATCACAGCATGCACAGACCAGTCCATCTGTGACTGATAACTTGTGTGAGACCTGGCTTGTGGGAGTGCAGAGCCTCTGATTTGTTGACTGAAAGGTGTTGTTTTCCTGCCATTATTACCTGCCCCGCCATCCTGTTCTCTCGACTACTGATCAGCAGGGTATGGAGTGCGTAGATGACTGCTATGCTATTTTTGGAACAGGCCTTGAGCCCAAGTTTGATCGGACATTTTGAATGGTCAGAAGCTTAAGCTCATCTAAAATAGTCTGTCTTCTCTGCTCATGGCATTGGGATTCCAGCACCAGCAAGTTACTTTTCACTTATTACTTCATTTTTGGACTGCCCTTTCCCAGCAGCACTTAGGGTTGAAGTTACTATAAGAGCTTTCCCCTCACAGATTCTTTGCAAGACATAAATATATCTAGTTGATTAGAGTGGGAGTATTGTCTGAACATGGATTCAGTGTACTATCTTCCTGCTTCCCCATGCTTTTAATGCAAATTATCAGTTCTGACCTGTGCACTTTTTTAGCCATTGCACAGTGGTTTGAGGCTCAGAACAATTTGGCAGGTTTTTTGTGAACAGCTCTCCTTCTAGGAAACTAGGGCTTGGGACCAGCCTTGTCCCTTTGTCCTAGAGAGCTTGAGCACCTGCATCTTTCTGCTTTAAGCCAGAGATGGGGCAGATGAGGGACATGTGGAAGCAGCAGCTGCAGCTGCCCACATCTGCCTGCTGAGGTGTGACTTTGCTGGGCATTTGCTGCAGCTTCCCTCTCCATTTGTTCCATCCCTTCTATAGGACTGAGTGCCTAGCAAACTGAACATTTCAAGATTTGCCTAAATCAACTTGAAGCATGGATAAAAGCCTTCTTAGGGATGGTCTGGCCTCAGGAATACCAGGTGGATGCCTGTATTTACAAAAGTCAAGCTTGTGACATATTTTGGCAGTGCCATAGTACATTGTAAATGTATTTTCAGTTGCAGTAAGTAGCTGAATTAAGATTTTCAGGGTGGTTTGTTTAGCCAGAGGAAGAGGTTATATTTACTTGAAATGTGTAGTAATTCTCATTTCAGAGTTATGAAAGCTTGCTTTCAATTGTATTTTGATTTTTTCCCCTCCTTTGCAATCTATAAATTTGTTGGTTACACAAGAAAAATTAAGATCATATTGCTCCTCAGAAGAAATGCTGGTTCTACTGAATAAAAATATTTAATATATTTTTAATATATTTAATAAATATTTACAGTTTGCCCAATGAAGTCACAGTTTCATCCTTTTAGCATTGCTCCAAATTCACCAGCAGAGTAAAATCAGCTTCCTAGCTGGTGAATATTGATTACATTTTGCAGTACAGATCTGTTCCTTATCCAAGTTCAAGAGGATGAAGAAAATTAGATGAAAACTGGATCTGGGTTCACTGAAACATTTTGAAAAAAAAACCAGGGGAGGATTGCCATCCTGACCCAGCTAACCATGAGAGTTTTGTGTGGTTTCATAACAACATTATTGACCAGTATGAGATATGACCTTTTCATAGCGCAGCAGTGGTCAATTTGTTACTGCTCTCAGGGGCATGTTTGTGCATCCAGCGCTGTTTCTCCATGTGCTTGAATGCTCCCCTGTGAGGGGTGCAGATGCTGGGAGAGGAAGGCAGCACAGTGGAGAGAGACTGGTGTGTACCCACAGCCAAGCACATGGTCTGGCATCTCAGGTCCATTCCTTGGCCCACACATTAAAGGAGGCCCTTTTTAGTGCTGTATGTAAAATGCTTTTTCTTGGCCAAGCTTCCACTGGCTTGCAGTGACAGTTCTCTAACTTAATTTTAACTTTTTTATATTTAAGAAAACATCTTGTTTCAAAATTTAAAAGAGTAATTGTTCCAATCTACATTGGTATCTATCTACTATAAATCCACTATAAATCTACTATAGCTTTATAATCTGCTTGTAATATATTATGTAAAGCCACCTCATCACTTGATGAACCCAAGCCTGTATTTAGAAAGACACTATTTTTGAAACCTAATTATTTGATTTAAAAGGGCAGCTTTGAATAGAAAAATGAAGCAAACATTTTGTGGGTTCTTTTTTTTTCCCCAAAGGCTTTTTCCCAAGTTATTTACAGTGCACTCCATTGTTCTGCTCTTGTAAAAACTTGTCCAGTATCATAGGAAAGTAAACATACTTTGGATTAAAAAAAACCAAACCAAACCAAACCAAACCAAACCAAAAAATAAGCCTTTGCTTTTCAGGGGAGGATGATTTCAAATAATAAAATTATTTCTGATATAAGAATAATTTGTTTAGTTTAGTATCTATTACTGTGGAATTTATTATTCCATCAATTCCATCAATTAAGCAATACATAATAGTTCTTATTAGCGTTGAAGATACCTGAAGTGGGAACTGCTGGTGGACTTGGATGTACTTACATTAATGATTGGACTCAATGATCTGAGAGGTCTGTTTCAATCTAAACAATTCTATGATTCTACCCCCATGATCTGACCTTTTTAGAGTCATGAGATAAGACCTGTCTTGGAGTCCTACAACAAAACCTGCCTTTAAGCTTGACATACAGAACTGTTAAAGCTTTCTTTTCAGAGACATGGTCAATATTGATGTAAAGCTCATTTGTAAGTTGCTGCAGTGGTTGAAGCATGCTTAAAATGCAGGTCCACCTCTGGCTTGAATTTTTATAATCAATACACTTTTCTTAAGGCCTTATTTCTTAAAAGAAAGACCATATTACTACACCACTGGACATCTTGCCCTGTATATTGTAGACAATGCCAAGCCACCCCTGAGCTTCTTCAATAAACTTAGTATCACAGGGTCTTTGAGTTTCCAGTTTTCAAAGGTTTTCCAAACCCATTTTATGCATGTGGCATGTCTAGCCATCCTCAGTTTTTAGCATTCTTTTTCAAGTATTTATACTGGGAGAAGTTACAGTATCCCATGATAATCTGTGATATGTACATCATCTCACTGCTGTTATTCAGTACAAACTTGTTATATTTCCAAGGATTTTATTAGCCTTTTTGGTCCTGGTGTAATCCTAGGAGCTTGTGTTTGGTTGGCTGGCTTCTGCTAGGATTCCAAATCCTTTGCATGGCCATTGGTTTCCACAGTTCAATTCTCCAGGCAGCAAGCGTGGTCTACATTTCTTGTCTTCCAAAAAAAAATCACTTAAACCCGGACATAAATTACAAGCTAGAGATGGTGTTCCTATTGGTTTTCCAGCCATTGGAATCCAAGGCATGCCTCTGGCAGCCCTAGCAGGTCAGGGAGCCCCGGAGCCCCAGTGAGGGTGTCCCAGACCCTGGCTAGAAGCCAAGAATGAAGGTGTTTTTGATCTTAGTTCATGGGAGAAATTACCAACACTGCGAGAAACATTGCAAAACACGAGAGTTTCAAATAAGTAGTGGTTTAGTGTGTTGCAAGGTAGAAAAGTAGATTTTAGGGTTTTTAGAGTAAAGATAAAAGACTTAAGATGGAGGATTTTGGGCGTTGCCCTGCCTTTCTTCTTCTTCTCCTTCTCCTCCATCTTCTCTGGTGGTGGTGGCACTAAACGATTGGTAGAATGAAAAAGAGGTAGAAATTACATGTCTAGAATAGGTGCAAATTAATTGGTATAAAATGGTAAATAATAAATACGTTGTGAAGAATGGTTGGATCATGGAAAGGGTACAAAAGGGACGGGACAGCCCAGGACTGGGCAGTTCCCGCTCGGACACGGCTGGCATCAGACTTACAGCTGGAGCTGAGAGCTGGCTAGAGATAAGAAGAAATAAACAACCTAAAACAACATCTGCAGGCGTTTCTCATCTGTTCGGGCTCGAAGGTAAAGCTTCCCAGAGGCAAGAGAGATAAAGAACTTGGACTTGTGTGGAGTCCAAAACTCCCACATCCAGCCATGGGGACTTTGTAGTCTATTGTCCAGGAACAGTGACCAGGTTGATCTGACCTGCCAGACTACCCAGGATCAGGAGTGCAGTGCAAAACCCTGCGCTGAGGTTCAGATTATCTGCTCATTAGGTGTGCAACAAGCTTGAAATGCCTGGAGGATGCTAAACACATTGGCAGCTGCCCCAGGTGATGTGCTTGAGGGCTCCTTTATGCACACACCAGGTGTGCCTGGTGGGGCCAGGCACAGCAAACACAGTGCTAATGCCTCTCCAAGGAAGGTGGGCAGAGCCATGAAGAGCCAGGAAATCTCACAGTGCTCGTATCTCCTTTAAACTCATTAATGGCATAGAAGGGACAAAGCGCTTTTCTGGTCTGAGGCATTTATTTGTCAATATCTGATGTTGCTTTGGCTCATGTTGTTTATGTGCAATTTACCTCAGTCTTGCCACAAAACATGGAGATTTTAGTTCCAACCTGCTAAACGACTTTGTCAACAGAATAAATGAATTTGTATGTTTTTCCTAACCTAAATATTTATTTACTTCATAGCTCTATACTAGTGTTAGGGTCTTTTTATTACTTGAGCTTTGTGGTTCAAGAAAGTACCTTTGAATTTGTGAAGCTCTTAAGCATATGCTTTACTTAAGCTTTGTGCTTATAATCAACTATGTGCTGTTGAGGTGTTGTCCTGAATCTGAGACTCAATTTCTAGTAGATTTATTTATATGAACAAAAAGTTGTATTTTAAGAGGAGAAAGAAGTGATGTCATCAACAAGTTACAAAACCCCTGAGCTAATTTGCATGACAAACATGCAAGGCTCTCTGTATTCTTATATGAGAGATGATAAGAGAGCCATACATTTATCTAGCATAGCACTTCTTATCCTCAAAAATTCATAGTTTTATTCTCCCATTGTTTGTCATGAAATCCCCTAAAGCTAAAGATATGCCTTTCTTTGTCCCAGAAAATTCCTTTGAAGCTTGAATTGAGCTAAAACACTAGAACTGCAGTTTTCTCCTCACTTAAAAAAAAAATGTCCATTACGTGGTTTCACAGCACTGCAAAGAAAAGCACAGGCAATGCCAAGGCTTGCTACACAGAGAACTGGTCAGAAACATTTCAGAACTTCGTATTTCTAACCAGAGCACATGGATTAAGTGATCCATTTTAACTTCTCCAGGGACTTGGAATGTGGTCCCTTAGTTCCAAGAGGGAGCAGGACCAGACCATTACAGCATCTCCCCTGATTTCTTTCTGCTCCCAAACCATCTGCTTCTCTGTAGTAATAGTCTTTTGCTGTTTGTTAACATAGTTAATCCTCTAGCATAAACTGTAGTCATTTATGCTGGATGTTTGGGTTTCACGTGGCACTAATGGTATCTAATGAACTGTGGCTTCAGAAACATCTGTTCTATACAATAGTTAATTTTTTTTTTTTTAAATCCCAGTGATTAGAAACACAGAAATAGTGAGGAAGTCTTTAGGCTGCAAAGATTAGAACTCAAACCTTCAGTACTGAAATAGGCCAAATTTAATACTACTCATACAACCTTAATTTAGCTCCCACTTGTTTATGAATTGTTTGATAATGATGCATGTTATTACTTGCTGCCTTTTCACTTGCCAAATGAGAAAGGGGCTGAAGGAAGGTTGAATGGGACACCTCTAAGTCTGCAATGTCCTCATTTAAGTATATGACTAGAAGCTAGAGAACATCTCTTTTTTTAACATGTTCAATATTTATGTAATGCAATTAAGCAATATGATAAAAAAATCTATGCAAGTATTCATTTACAAGTAAGAAAACTGCAAAAGTTGAAACTAAATTATTAATATTAATGAAGGCTATGCTCCAGAACAACAGGAGTGAGAAATGGGATATGCTAAAAACAACCAGTAATATACTGTTTGTCCTTTGAAAGGAAAACAAGAATTAAAAAGAAAGAAAGAAAGAAAGAAAAAAGACAAAAGTATTACTTAATTATAATTAGTTGCAGAGTTAATAATGCAGTAGAAATCCTAGCTCTTTCTAATTTGAGGGCTTAATTTCTTAGTCTTAATGTTGCAGTAATGTGGTTTCCAGATTTAATTTCCTTATATTTATTTGTTTTTAACAACTCAGAGGGAAAATAAGAGAAACACATTGTGAAAATGCTGTAATGAGATCACAGTGCTACTAACATGCCTAACATTTTCTATAAAGTGGCTGATTGCATTTAGAGTCACCTCAGCAGCACTAAATCATTTCAGCAGTTTACTCTCACCGCCAGTGTCATTACATTTCTCCCAAGTTTAGGAAATGCATTTGAAAAAACAGAAAAAATCCCCTCATGTTCCTGTATGAAAATGTCACCTTATAACACCCATAGCTTTAAAAATAAAAACCAGATTTTCTTCAGGTATGAACCCTTTATCCCTCCCCGGTGGGACTCTTAAGGATCTCTTTAAATTCATGTGATTGTACAGTAAAGTCTGGGCTGACTCAGCAACGTGTTTAACTATGTGCTTAAATTCTATTGCAATCAATAGAATTTGAGCATGTGCTTAAATATTATGTCGAAAAGAAATGGATTTAACACATTGTTTTAAACCTAAGCATGTACCAAAGTAGGCTTATAATATGTCAAAGCAAGTCGGAAGAATTCAGGTTGTAAAAGCCCTACCTTTGGGGTGACTGACATCATAAGTAAACTATTTTGATATAGTTTTTATATATCATCTAAAGTATAAAGCATAATGCCTTAGTTATTAAGGTCTGTGAATTAGTGAACATAGGAAGGTTTATGTGTCTGTGAGTTTAAAATACGTACGCCAGAAGTAAGAACACTTGCAGCTAAATATCTAAATGTACATTTTCTGCTCTTGAATATATTTTGCTTTTAGTTAGCTACTGAAGTATTTGAAGTCATTTAGAGCTGTGAAGGCTATCTTTAAAAATGCACCTGCGTATATAAGAAGTTAGAAACACATATGGGTACCTAATACCAGGATCCCACACTTCACAATTTTCCACATTCTGACCTGTTTTTAACTTATTCCTCCAGTGTTTCCCTGTAATATGAAACTTGATTATTTTGAGGCGCTGAATCACCAAACAGTGTGATGTTCTGTTTGGATGAAGGGCATAAGCAGTTCCACTTTTTTTTTATTTACTTCTGTCTATAAAAGGCTCTTTCTGCATTACAGGAGATTGCTGTTTTTTCTGGTGATGCCCCTTGCACTGTGTTAAACTGCCCTGTATCATGGAAGGGCCACATAACTTCCCACGAGACATTTGGGTATTTTTACTTTCCAGAGAAAATGTTTATGATACCAAATTGTCAGCAATCAATGATGCAATGGTATGTGTTACGCTCATCTGAAATCTTGCACTGCAACACCCTACCTGTCACTGTGCTGCCACTGCCCCTGTGCCTGCTCATGCCTATTTGCATAGCTGGGTGGATGCCATGTGTAGAGCTTCACTGCTTCCTCAGGAGCAGTGCTCCTGTGGAAAACAGGGGTAAGGGAAGAGGGACACCAAGGAGAGCAGGGTGGCAAGCAGTGATAGGTGCTAACTTGGAGGATGCTGCAGGGAAAAACCCCTGCTGCGGCCAGCTCCTGCGGTCTCTGCCTGTCCAGGGGGCAGGTCCTAACTCTCAGCAGGACCAGGTGATTTGGCACATGGAAGAAGCAAAGGTTTGGGATGATGGGCAGACTTCAGCCACAGACTTCCTAGGTGCCATCAAGTAGCCAAACATCACAGGAGTGTCACAGTACTTCGTTATTGGGAATCTTTTCTTCGGTAACACAGTTGTGAGAAGTATATTAAAAAATATAGTGCCTGTGGCTGTGATCCATCATATAAGTTAAAGAGCATACAGAGGATCCTTCACCAAAAGGCAGAAGAAAACCTCAAATACTGGGCAAATTCTTGTGTATTCAGGAACAAAATATTATGTTGATGGCTGAGAATTGGGTGGAGTTCTAGAAAGCTCCAATACAACTTCTGTGTTGGCTTCTTGATTACAGTGAGGAATCACATCCCAGTGGCCACTGCCGTAGAGCAGTTGCTCTACATAGAGCAGGGACACGGAAGCGGACTCCTAATTTTGGCAGGAGAGTAGTCAAGCTGCTATATAATAGAGGTAGCAACAGGCTTTGGTCACCGATATAAAAAGTGTTATAGAGCAGGGTAATACTCCGAGAAGTAAAGTGCTGTGTAAGTACAGAAATTAAAGTTATCGGTTTGTAGGTATATTAATCATCAAATGAGATGCAACTTTTGAAATACTAGTATGAAAAATGAACTTTGCATGCGTGAAACTTGACAAACCACAGAGGAGCATGGTGCTGTTGTCTGATACACGGTCAAACGCTGCTCTTCTGAAACCACATCATCTTGGAGAACTGAAAAAGACGCTGTGCAAATTGCCTAATGCTTCTAAAAATAAGTGAGAACTGCTCAGCCCCTCTCCAAATTTTAGCAAGTCAACCAAACAGTGCATAGTCGGTAAGCGTGTCTAACATGCTGGGCCACAACTGGTGACTTACTATAAGAATTATATGAAGCATGCTAAATACGGAAAGGCTGCTTATAGCTGCACGCACAAAACCCGGTCCCGCATTGACATCTGCCCCCGCCTTCTGCTCCCCCCGGCCCGATTAGCTGCAGAAATCGCCTCTCCGGCGGCGGCTGCAGGTCCTGCAGGGAGCTGGCGGCCGCCCGGCTCCCCTGCCAAAGCCAACTGTGGCGTAGCCAGAGAAACGGGCAGCAAAAATAGAACAGCAGGATGGCTGCGCGTGGGCGAGGCAGAAACCACATCGCCAGCAAAACCTCCCAGCGTTATTTTCGGAGCCATACAGACAGAGGCCGTGGCGTTTTGCTCTCTTTTCACAAAACACTCCCCAGGGGAGGGTGGGGAGGGTGAGGAGGGAGAGGGGCGCAAGTCCCGGGCGGGGAGCGTCCCTGTCCCACTCCTGCCTCGCCTGCCTCCTCCCTGGCGTGTGGTCCCCCCACTGAAACGGGCCGGGCAGGGGGAAGGGGTTAACTGAGCTCGAGGCCGGGCGGCGCACAGAGGACGGGCGGCGGTTTGAAAGACAGAGACTGGACAGCTGTGTTTGCTGTGGTATTTTTAAACGCATTAATGCAGGCTCCAATCACCCGGCCATGCTTGACCTATTTTTGGCTCAGGCCGGCCATTGTTCTATTTCTGCCGCCGCTGGGCCACGAGGGTGTCAATTCAAATGCAAATGAGTTATCGCTGCTGCTCCCGCCAACTTCGCCCAGCCGCCTGGCCGAGGGACAGCCGGCCGGGAGAGGAGAGGGGCGCGGGCACAGCAACGCGCGGCTAGGCTGGGGTCAACTCAGATTAAACCCTCCGCGGCTCCCGGTCCCAGGAAAGGTGGCTTATTCGGTTTGATGGTTTGTTAGAGGCAGTTTCCCCCCCGCCCTGCCAGGAAGCCCAAAGCGCAGAGATATTTCTTCATTTCTTCTTCCACCTGCCGTTGGCTGCCCGAACGCAACTGCTCAAACTCGGCAGCGCTCAGCCCCCCGCACGCTCACGGCTCCCTTCCTGCGGGCGGGGGCTGCCGACAGTGGATTTGGGGTTTTTCCCTCTCCTCATAGATATTTGTGCAAATGCTTAAACACTGCTAATTGCCGAAGCATATTGTCTTACAACCCTCGCTGGAGGAGGTAGGACCGCAGAGGGTCGTGCCCGGCGCCTATGTGCAAGTGCAGTGATGAATCTCTTGTGTAGCTGAAGTGCAGACCAGGTGGAATATGCTGCAGACAATTTACGAGAGTGAATCGTGTTTTTCCTCAGATGGGGTTTCTGGACGTGAACAGCTCTTGGCTCAGCAAAGAATGCACAGTATGATCAGCTCAGGTAAGAGACAGCTCCGTGCCTTAGACTTGAGTGGCTGACCGGGAACATACAGCCAGCCTAGCATGACAAGAAAACACCCTTCCTTTCAAGAAGTGACTTTATTTTTGTGGGCTTTATCTAAGTTGTTGTTATATAATTCTGGTAGTATTTTAGATAGCAGCTGCTGCTTGTGAGAGGAGTTTGTCTCCTTCGGTCTGCTGCTGCCCAGACACAGCAAAATGCTCACAACTGAAGTCGAGTTTGGGTTTCCTTGTTTGTTTTGTTGCGAGATTGCAAAATGGGGCTCATGGTACAGGCTTGTTCACAGGAAGAGGCTTCCTCAGACAGACCTTGTCAGGAGGCTGCATTTAGAGCCCCTCATAAGCAATTCTGGTCATATGTCTATTGTAAACAGGATTTGTTCTTTCTGTTAGTTTCCTTTTCTCTAGTTTGCATATGAAGGGGGTTTAATACCAATCCCTTTCTCTTTTCATTACAGTTTTACTTCAAAATTTCTTTAAACTGCATGGTTTATTTTTTTACTTTAAAAATATTTGTGAACCTGGAATGGTAGTTACATGTAATGACTCACTGAGATGTAAATTGGATGTGTGATTTAATGAAGGTATTTCAAAGCTGCTCAGAAAGAGCTCTGCATGTTTCCTGATGTATTTCAAGCTACCCCTGTGTTTTCTAGTTTCTTTCCTAGCTGTGTTTGAGACCTGCAAATGATGTACTGAGGATAAATTAACTTGGAAGAATTGTTGCCATTCAATTTAGATGGGCTAAAAATGTCAAAATTTCAGGTTGTCTACTCTTTCCTATTCTCTCTTAAAGTCTGTTAATCCAGTTCATTTTTCATTGAGATGAAACTCTTGTCTATTAAGGCACAGTGTTTTCTGGTTTATATATTTTTAAAGAGAGGTTTCTGACTGTATTTTCCAGAAAGTGTTAGCTTTATAGAGGAACCATATGTGGAATGCAGGGTGAATTGTTTACATGTACTTTAGTCTTAGTTTATGCCCCCATTGCTGTTTTCTTTTTTTCTTTTTTCTTTTTTCTTTTTTCTTTTTTCTTTTTTCTTTTTCCTTTTTTCTTTTTTCTTTTTTTTTCTTTTTTTCTTTTTTATTTTTGATTTTACTTTTTCTTTTTTCCCAAAACTTGACTGAGCTCAATTTTTAAAAATAATTATGTGTGTAGACCATACCTCTCTTCTTATATTACCTGTTTTTTGGTACACCTGTTGAGCCTATGTCTGTTTGTTTGCTTTTAAAAACTGTTTATTTTTTCCTGCTTTGTAGAAAAAGAGCTAAAAGTTTTACTTGTGTTCCTTTCTTACATACAATTTTAGGTTGTTGGTCACCAATTTCAGCTCCTTTGTCAGGGACACAAATCAGGTGAAGGCACGTTTATAATTATGAACAGCGAAGCTCTAGCAGAGACAGTGGGTGAGAGCAAAAGTTTTCCTGGAAGTGTTACAGTTCTTCTGCAAAGCTGTCTACAGTGTTAACCTCTTGTTCAAGAATTGTTGCTTTGCTCTATTACATTTCCTTAGTTTTCCTGAACAGCTCAACAGGTGTCCAGTGCTTTTAAATTAGTCAGCGATAAGACTGACTGCATCCTCTCCCTCCTTTTCAGCGCTTTTTTGTTGTTTTTTTAGTACTGTGTCAAGTTGAAATTAATGCTTCAGAGGTGAAAATTTGGGGGGTTTATCTTGCTATACTACCCTCTAACTGCCAACTAATATAATAGCAATTTTTTCATTTGAAACTCAAGGAGGTGATTATCTGTGAGTTTATAGCTCTGCTTTTCTTCACTGGAAATAAGAATATCATGTAACTGTTGATTTTTATCTTATAGTACATTAGGTAAGTCCATATAACATACACAATTTCCCCTGTAGTGCCAAGTAGAATAGAAGGGGAGTTTAGACTAAAAGCAATCCCCACAAAACCTTATTTTCAAAAATATTATCCAGATAGAATATGTTTAAATATATATATATGTGTGCGTGTGTGTATATAGATATATATATATTCGGTAGAACACAAAATATTCCTCTGTGTTTCAGTTAGCCTTTAAAATACACAACTAGACTGCAGGTAGTTTATGTTTGTCCTGGGGTGTCTCAAACCAAGACAACATTATACACAGTCTGCAGTTTCACTTCATGTCACATGAAACCTCAAAGCCTGGTTGCTGCTCTTGGTTACCTTCAGCTCCCTCAAGTTCAGCATCTTGCAGGATCAGTTCTGGTAACTTTTCATTGTTTCCATTTATGCTGCATTTAGGAAAGAAAGAAATAGCCAGGGTATGACAGCAAGCACTAGCATTTGGAAAAGCTAGAATCAGTCATTTGAATTTTGCTTTTCACAATGCCCTTACTTTAAATTTTTTCTGTTCACTAAAATGTATGTGACTTATACTCAGGTTAAAAATTTGCATGTAGTTAAGAAAATAACAGATCCCTGAACATTTATGCTTTTCACCCTTGATGTGCTTGCTCCAAAGACTTCAAGCATAACTTAAAACTGTCAACAAGTCAGATTTTCAGGTTTGCTGGTATCCAAATACAATGCACATATATTATGGAACTGATTTTAAACTGGGCTGGAGAGATCCCCAAAGAAGACAGGTTCATTGGTCAATGGATATGTATTTGCAAAGCAAAATGTCTAAGAAATTTCTAACAAGAGCATGCATAGGAAATGCTTCTGTCATGAGAAACAGTTCTCCTGGTACTCCCTTCAATTACTGCTTTGCCTGTCTGTCTCCATCCTTGCTTGTAAGTCATACTATGAATGAGATGATCTGGATAGGTACCAATCAAAAGTCTTATTATGAATGGAGCAATCTAGATCGGTGCTGACTCAAGAAGCTGTGTAATTTGCAGACACCTACACCTTACTGCAGAGAGCGGTTTCAGCTATCTTGAGAAGGCTGAACTAGATTCTCCCATATGGTACTGTTGCTCTAAAATGCAGCAGCAAGTGCTGTGCATCTTTATTTAAGAAAATGATGCTGATGTATTCTTATGTGATACCATAGTTATTTTCATTTCACATTTACAAAATAAATCTGGGGTCTAAATCCTCTTGTTTAGCTGGAATTACTCTTTATCTATGCTGTCCATTTTATTTTACACAAAACGACACAATTTCCATGTGTGCGCAATGCCACAGTGGATCCTAATATTCAGCTGGTGTCTGATCTTTCCACAATACAGGTAAGAAACTGTAAGTCCTTGAAAAAAAGCATTTGGTGCAGCACAGTCCATGGGAAAAACACTCATTAAAATGTAGTTAATAAACAACCAATGCAGGGACTATATTTTTCAAATAGATGGTAGTTGTGTGAAGGAGAAGGAAGGACCTACCCAGTTCTGGTATCTGCAGATGTGAGACTTTAGGAAGTAATGCCAAGTTCGTTAACTTTTGGTGCTGTTTTTTCAGAGGGTAAGGTTGCTAAGTCTTCTTCACTGGCCATATCTTGATATACAGCCTTGCAGTACCCTGCCTGAATTCCACCTTGGTTTTTATTGGATAAGGCATCCTCTGCTTCCTGCCCAAAGCTGTTGTGTTGAAAAATCAAGAGTTCAAGGAGATCGTGAGCTTAAATCTTGGCTTGTCAATGAGTTGACACGTGACTTGAGCAAGTTACACAATCCTGCTTATGTCAGCTAATCCTTCTGTGAAACACAGTAAATGATACCTGTCAGGATCAGGAATCAATAAAACAAAACTATTCTAAAGGGAATATAACGGTTCAGAATGATTTATTTGATTGGCTTCATCTACCTACAGGCTTGTAAATACCTTCAGTTTCACAAATGTAGCAAGTGGATGTAGTGAATGTTTATTCTCTGCACCAGTCGGGAAATGTAAGCTGTGTCACTTGATTATAAATGACAAAATCACTGCTGCGTGCATCATGCTGTACGTGGGTTGACAGGTCCTCATGAGCGATCTTCCCTCAGTAAACGCCAGTGTACACAGTTTGTCTTACATGCTGTACTAGCGTGTGTCTGCATGACCTTGTATACATGTGGTTTGCTTTACACATGGACTTATATTGCCTCCAGGGAAAGTTCTTTGGTATTTGCTCTCCCTTTTTTTTTCTTTTTTTTTTTTTTTTTTCTGAACAAAACCTTCACCTGCTCACCTTTTCCTGTGGAGAACCTGCAAGAAAGCAAGTTCATTTGAAGTTTTGCTCTGATGCTTGTGAAAAACTTGACATATTTCCATGTCTCAATCAGGTAAACTTCTTACAGATACCAAATGTTGCATTTATGTTATCTCAGGCAGTAACAGTTCAGATAGAGCAGAAAGAATGAGAATAAATGTGCTGAGTTTTGTGGTTCCCTTCAGAGTAAAGAAAAAATTGAGTGTGAAAATTCAGCACTGGGAAGTTCTGGATAACAACTTGAGTGGCTCTTTCAGTGACTATTGTAAAGGTGAGGTACAAAATAATCTGGTGCTTCATAGCAGTAGCCAAAGTATTTGAATTGTTAGGGAAGTGTAAGGCCTTAGCCATCCACAGTTAATACAATGAGAAGAAACAAGCATCAGAGACCTGCAGGTCTTATGTAGTTAAAATTTCACTGATTTCGATAGAGGCTCTGCCCGTCAGTGTATGCTCGGCAAAACTTTGGTTATGAATTCAGTTGAATAAAATCATGGTAAAACGGAATGAAGCGGCTTTTTCTGTTTTACGTTATTCAGAAGACATTGAATACAGATCAATGTTGCCAGTTTCATGTGTCTAATGCTGTAACAACTAATGCTATAACACTGCCTTTTTCTTCTGGTTTTTTTTTTTATTCAAGTCCCAGCTTCTGATGTTAACTGGTTACCTGATGGTCTTGCTTTGTATTAGGAGGTATATTTATAGGTTGTGACAAAAGCCTGAAATTTAAACTACAAGATTGACAAGAATAGCAAGTTAGAAAAGCTGGAAAGTAAATAAAAAAATTATGCAAAACATTACTTCAGAACCTCTTTCAGTGCTTTTCAGAGACCAGTAAACACTACATTTAATAAAGAGGTTCTCTAATACTGGCGCTAGGACACTAGCTCCCGTCTCTTCAGTGTGTTGAACTAAATCTCTTTATTGGAAAACAGCTTTTTACTTCAGCCATTTATTGCTTTAGCTGTTCAGCTTTATGACACCTATTGGTTTGCACTGCACTCAAACACACAGTTTCAGCCAGTCTTCCCTTCTGTAAAACTGTGCAGAATGCATTTAGTTCATTATGGTTTGCAGTCGATATGTGGAAAGCTTGTAACTCTTCTACTGCCAGAGCTTTAATCAGACCCATGTTTCTGTGCCGACTGCCCAGCCTCTCTCTTCTGGACTCCCTTTGCAGAGAAACCGAAAGCTGGGAGAAAGCAGAATAGACAGATAGCCTGCAAAACATGCGCATGCATTTCAGGTTTTGGTGTAGGTGATGGGGGAGGTTTCAGGTGTTGCATCTTAACCTTTCCCAACTACTGCTGTGGGTAGGGTTTTAAATGTTGGGTACAATACAAAATATCGTAGAGAAATGAACTGGTAGATATTATTGTTAAACACATGAAAATCTAAAATGCCCTGTTCTGTGGATCTCTTTAACAGGCTGACTCCTCTGGGTCAGTTATTCTTAGCCTAGTTATTTTCATCTTATGGCATTACAGGTCTAAGATTAGCCTGTTAGGCGTTATCATGCCATCTGAGTTACCTCCTAATATAACTGTACACCGGAATGATTATTTATAGACAGAGCATTCTGTCATTTTTGCTTTATTTCTGGTAGTTTAAATAAAGAAGAGCAACATTCAAGAAAAACCACAGATTCCTTCCTGCTGCCAAAACAACATGATAACTGCCTGCTGAGGGGCAGGGATATTGTTTAAAATGTGTGCTTGCAGCAGATGCAAACATCTTACCTCTCCTAAAACAAGATAACTCAGGGTACCACTGCTTCTGTCTCTTCTGGAGGAGGGAGAGGGGTGCCAGATTGATGCACCGAATGACAGAGCTGAGACGGGGTTGTGGTTGCTGATGAGAACGAGGATAACCAGGTGCTGTTTTTAGGGGTTGGCTCTGTCAAGCTCCATGTTCAATGTGAACATGTCACATATGCACAGAGCTCCTCCAAAATGGACCCATCTAGTTTTGTTACATAAAAGTGATGTCTGCTGTACCAGTAGCCTTCTACGTGATTTTCACAAGGCATAACAGGAAGCTTCAGCAAATGGACAGTTTTTTAGTAAACTGTTCTTTATGACTCCTACACAAACATTTCTGTTCAACAGAAAAACTTGAAATCTAAAGCAGAGTTGTTGTTCAGGAACACAGGGAGGCTCATTCTCTCCTGAGGAAGTTCACTAGGATCTTTGTTTTTGTATGTGTATAACTAGGAGCAAGCTTTTAGCTTTTAGTGGCAGTTCAGTAAAAAGCAGCAAAAATAGGAAAGTAGCAGATCTTCAGCTGGGTGTCAGTGCAGCCTCTGCCTGCAGTTGTTGCTCAGGAAGCAGGCAACTGACAAATTAGGAAAATATTAATGGGTTATAATTATCTAATGATTTCCATCTTTTTCAGTTTTCTGCTCTAAATAAATGGTGTGTTTCTGTCTTTGTGCAGATTTTGTGTGTAATCAGGGGGCACCTGATTTGTTCTACTTTAAAATGTTACTGGTATAAAAAGGCTTGCAAAATCGGTGGGAGCCTGTGCATGGTTGAATGATACGGTGCTGGTTTAACTCCCATTATATAATAAGCAGCTCATTTTTTTTTTTTGTCAGCCTGGCAGTTCTGTGCATGACTGTAAAGGTACTTTGGCATTTAGTATAATCTGAGCATAGCCAACACATCTGTTTTATTTGTTTTGTGTCTCATGGTTGTAAACTCCTTCCAGCTTGTGGAGTATACAAACATGATGAGCTCCAAGAATTCAAGCCCTTTGCAGATGGATGTGCTAGAAATGCAGGATGCTTTATTCTAATGATAACATGTTCTTTCTAGTAATAAGACTGAATACCATCAAAGGGAGACAAGAGAAGTAACAGAATTAATTCTTTGAAAATGCCAAATACATAAATCATGTTTTTACAATCAAAGACTATTGTTCTCTTTCATGATCCCTGTGGCTGAAGGTATGTATGCCACAGGGAGGAACCACAGTTATTCAATTTCAGTGAAGTCTGGAATGGAATAATGAGCAGGCTTAATGTTAATTTAATAATTTCCCCCAATTGTTCTGTTCTTAATCCAAGTTTCCCTTTTCTTTCTTGGTGCCCAAGGCCACCACCTTGTTGGTGTTGTAACAATAGGAGAGAGAGAAGGATAAACAGACTGTTAGTGCTTAATCTTACACAGAGACTCCTTTTGGAGTTTTGTACTCATTTAGTAAAATGTTAGTGTTGGCCTTTTTATTTACCTGTTCATCACTCCCATTTCTTGCAGAGACAGTAAGTTCTTCTCTACATCTACTTACTTTAGATAAACATCCCCATTGAAAATGTGTATTTTTTCTAAGCCTTGTGAAGCCTTTTTTTTATAGACACAAAAATGTAAAAGTCCTGGACTGTTCAAATTTTTTATATTCTAATTTGAATCTGACCTTGAAGTTTTGAAGTGCTTAAAAGAATATACATATTGCAATATCAGAGAAAACCATTAAGTAAAATACCTAGAATTTTTGAGATTTCATGCTAACATAAATAGTGATGGAATTAGTATGAGGCACAGAATTATGTTAGAAATAGCAAAAGGAAAATCATCAGTATTCATATTTATACTCTCTTTATATTAATAGATCTCCTATTTCAGATAGGCACATAATGTTAAAGGACTATATAGAAATTTCTAGGATGCTTCAAAAGGCTTGTCCTAAAAATCCTTGTACAGCAGCTGCTGAAATCTTGTGGGACCTAAATTCAGGAGAGCATTTTACCTCAGTCCAGTAGCTCTCCAGGCTGTGTCATGCATGTGCTCAAAACTGTTCCGTGCTCCAAAGAGAGACCCGCTCGTTCCCATGCACACATCAGAAAGTTTCCACTCTTTTATTTGCTGTCACTGTTTTTCCTACAGGATCCATTTCAGAAGTGGAAGAAAGTTTTACTCTAGTGTTTCTTTTAAGAATTGTCAGTAGTTATCACAGAAATAATTCCATAGGATACAGTAAGTTTTACTTAGGTTTTCTCAAGGAGTATGAAAGAAGGACTGGCAGAAAAGAAAGAGGTTTGAAGAAATTATGAGAGAATTTTATAAATGGAGTAGTAGGGCAGAAATGAGCTATCCAAGCACTTCCTATGTTAAAATGCTGTTGTGAGGGAGGGTGGGAAAGGCTCTGAAGATGTAAGAGAACTATGTGGGAGGTGGAAACCAGGGGATTTTGAAGCACAGTTCTAACTGTCCATGAACACAGGAAAAATACAGTTGAGAACAGTTAAGAAAGCAATCAACTGAGATGAGAGCAGTTTCTGTCAAAGAAATCTCTAATGCCATCATGAAGAATACATGGGAGAGTATGAATATTTTAGAATCAACAAGAGTTGTTAAAAACAACCCAGGGCTGTGTTACTCTTGTAATGACACATAAGCTAGTATTGAGGGATTTCTCTTGCCACTGTAGAGATTCTTTTTCTGTTTTCTTGGTCTGAGAATGAGGTTTGTGAGAGGGAGAGGTCCTATCTGTAAAGGACACAGATTTTTTTTTATGCACATACTGCACATTCTGCTGCATCTCACCATCCTGAACTCCTTCCCTCCAAATGTAGCTCAGCTTTCCTGGAGAACCTGCAGAGCAATCTCAGCAGAGCTTTGCCGTAAATTTCCGTCCCTGTGTCAGCTGCACCATTCCTGTTTTGCCTTTTCTTCTTGACCTGTTAGGCAGTTCTCTGAGCTCTGTGCTTATTTTCTAGGTTTGTTTTTGCCAGTGTATACAAGGTGATAATGGGGCAGCTGGAGAACTTATTAAGAAGGGAAATGACAAATGCCAGAATCGAAAAGCTGTAGGCAAAGAAATAAAGAAGGAATGCTAATGTAGCTGAATTAAGTAATGGTGATATGGATGATAAAGGATACTGACACAGCTATTTTGTTTAGAAGATACACGGTTAGAAATGCGAATACTTAGAAAAAAGTTACCCATGGGCTAAAAATCTCAAACCTCATCTAAGAAAGAATGCCTCTCTCTGGTTACTGGTCATGCCTATCTACTTGTCACTGGTATGCATCTCTATTTAAAAAGATGTATCTCTATTGCCTTATCACCAGTCTTACTCTGCCTCTCCTCATTGAGGACATTCTGGTATGGCTATATTAAAACCTGTCAAAAATTTTGGGAACTCTGGGTTTCACTAGTTAGTTGAGGTAAGCTTGAACGAGTGCCTGAGGCGAAGTGACTTTCCTTCTGCAGGCCTAGCAGCCCACCAGAGGCAGATGCACATTCCATAAATCTCCTCATCTGTCTGCCATTCTTCATCTGCAGATACCCAAAGGTGCAGCAGCACATATTTGTTCCCAAGACCTCGGGAACTCATTCTTAAGGACCTGTCTTTGTTATTTCCTCTAGGGAATACTATTGCCTGTCTGTTCTGGTAGTCATTAGGAGCTCTAGGTGCATGGCAGGCTTTAAAACATTAGCAGCCAAATAGGCTTTAGTGTTGTCCTGCAGACTCAGAAAGACAAGTGAGTGTAGAAATCTGGACTATTCCTTTCTTCCTTTCTTCTGGGCCCTCATTCTTCTGCTGGGTAGTCACATCACTTGTACCAACACAGGTATTCATGTGTCTATTGGGACTGGTGGAATGAAGAGGTCATCTTGGTTAAAATATGACCCCCAGGTCCCTGTGCCACTGCGTGTGTGCTGCAGTGTGGGGAAGGAGGGCATCACTCATGGGGTCAGAGGGGCCATGAGTGGGGAAGGGAGGCACAACCATCTCTCTCAATTTCAGCTATGGCATATGGTGGCCCCAAAATATGTTAAACTGCTGCCTCAGAAATCTTCTGGAGATTTCACCTTGCTTCTCTCAACATTTTACAGGACAGAGCCTAAAATTTCACACTCACTTAGCACCTTGTTAAACTCCAGTGAACTACATAGCACTTTACCATTAAGTATAATTTATGCTAATTCTGTCCCTGTGAAGCTGTCAATAATTTACCTTTCATCATCCATAGGGTACATTTCACCTGTTAATGTGAAAGGAAAATACCCTAAAAATGTACATTGTTTTGCATTAAGTAGAGTATTACATCTCTGTTGACCTTTGCAACCTGCATCAAAACTGGATGTACTGAAACCAGTAGCTGTCTTCGTCTCGAAGCTGTATCAGTACTAGTTCAGCATCTGTTCCAGGAAGGCCTTCATGGCTCTTGCATTCAGTTTCTGGTCCATTCTTTTTTTGTGGTAGTTTTGTAACCTAAGTGTGCTTTAGTATGTCCTTAGACTTCCTAGACATTCTGGAAATCAATATAACTCAAGTTATGGGAGAAAAATTTTCCTTAGTGTGATGCTGTTTCCTGGTCGCTACTTTAGGTAATGGTATCAAATACTTCCCAATGTAAACCAAAACCATAAAATAACTAACTGATGCTGACATGTTAGCAAACGCAGATCAAAAGGACCATATAATTTTCCCAGTGGTTGCTATAAATTTCTAACTGAGTGCAGTTTCAAGTTGAAGGCACAGTTTGAGTCTCATGGCTGGCACAAGGCTGTAGAGACGTTTTTTGGATCAGAACCCTTCAAAACGACTGTGCTCTCCACAGTAACAGCCAAAGTAGACGATGCCAGATCTGAAAGGAGAGAGATTTTCACTGCTGTTGCTTTGCTGTGAAAGCCTGCACATCTGAACTGGTGACAGTCACAAACTGTGTCCCCAGTGGGACAGAATGGAGAACTAGAAGCATTAGTTAGTGACAATCATGTAGGAAATAACATGTTGTGACCAGCTCTCAGGAGGTGGTATTTCACTTATTGTCCAAACCCTCAGTATAGAGAAGAAAACTCATCTTTTTCCTTAGATGACATGTTCAGGTGCTTAAACTTCATGATTCTGAATGCAATTATAAAGTCTACCTGAAAGACAGTAGTAGTTACTTTCCGCTGGAGGAAGCTGTATATATTAATCTTACATTTCTGCACTAAATCTACTTTGTTTTCATGTAACCCTTCCTTGCACTCCCCAGAAGGCCCGTAGTTACGCAAATAATTCTCATTTATAATATGGTTTTCCTCTTCCAATATAGATGGATGGATGCTTAGGTGGATATAAATAGTATGTGTTCCATGCAAAAAAAAGCATAGTAGTGCAAATGAAAATCAGACTCTACTTATGGAAGTCTTTCCAAGCTCTTAATCATCTTAAATCCAATTAGTCTTTTCCTGTTTCTGACATGGCACCCTTTGAGATGGGATAACAGAACTGGAATATTCCTGATGACAAAGCCTCATTGATGAATATGAAAACTTACTTTTATCCTGCTTTCAGCACTTTTCAGTTTTGGATCCTGCTGTACATTGACCACATGTTGTCACTGAGCTGTCTGCAATGACAGCCATCTGTTTTTAAGGTTATTTTAAGGTTAATGAAGCACAGTAAGGTATATTCCACTCATTCCTCCCAATAGAAATTACCATGCACATGCAAAAAATGAGTGAACTCTTGTATTTTGTTTCCCTATCACAAAGCTTTATTAGGACCTCTGGCATTCCTCAGAGCCTTCCATGAAATATTCTGAAGAGATTTGTTTCATCTGTGGTTTTAACCCAATCAATCTTTTTTCCATTACTCTTCTTTCCAGACCTCTATTAAAATAGCAGTTACTGTTGCCTCACTGCACTATCAACCTTTTCTGAAATTCAAAAAGAATATTTATTTCCCTTCTGTTTTTTATCTTTAAAACTGTTTCTGATCAGCTATAGAGTTCTTGTAGCTTCACATAAAGTTATAGAACAAGGCACAAATTCCAGCGAGACACCAGGTGAGGGACGTTTTGCAAGTCCAGATAAGTCTGTGGACCATCAGATCCTGGTACCAAGTGTCACAGCCCCAATAAAATCCAAGCCCTTTTTCAGTCACCATTTTGTTAACCCTTTGAAAGAATTTTTTATGCTTTTGTATTTCAAAGTATGCATGCAATTAGAATTCAAAGCTCCTAACTGCATCTTACAAAATCAGTTTGCATCAAACTTGATTTGTTCCCTAAATGTCTATGAGATTAAAACAAATCAAGTTTAAACAAAAATTGGCTCCGTTTTGGCTGTTAATGGGGGAATATAGTTTCTTAGAGAACATATGGGGAAAGAATATCTCTTTCCCTTTTTTCTTTTAAAATTACATACATGGCTCTCATTTGGCTAGAATAATTTTTGCTAAGACAAAACATTAGAAATTTTAAATTCAAAATAACTTATTTTAAAAGTATCAGGAGAGTAAAGCAATTACAGTAGTTTATGCATTTCAGTCTTGACTCGTGTGTTCACAATTATAGCGGTATAAACAGATCATATTTAAAATTAACAAATTTTTTTTGTTTCACCACTCATTTGCAATCATGTCTGTAGTTGTGGTCCAAAGAGTTGAAAATGAAAAGAAAATATAAAGATTACAAATCTGATATAAATACTAGAGGATAAAACATATGAAAAGGGATTAAGGGAGCTATATTTATAGCCTATAATAGAGAGCTCGAGGGACATGGGCACTGGCTATAAATAACTTCAAGGTAACAATATAAATGAAGGAAGGGAATTATTTGTTCTCAAAAGATGGTAAAGCATGGAATAGTAGCCTGAAGCAAAGAAAAGAATAGTTTAGATATTAGAACTTTTTTGTCTCAGTAAGAGCTGTGGAGAGCAGAGACATAAATAACTAAGGTAGGAGGCTGAAGCAGTTTCTAAAGCACCAACTACAGCTATTTGGCTACAGATTAAAATTACTCGTAGAGGAGTTGTGTTACAAAATTCACGGGGATGGACTTAGTGATGCAAGCAGGTTTTATTTTCTTACCTGTTACACTTTTTAATGCCCACATTTCATGGTATGTGTTAATTTCCTGTGACGACTGTATAGATAGAACATTTCTTCCAAGATTAGTGAGCAGCTTTAATCAGATTTAGGGTAAAAAATGTTATTATTCAATTAGAACCTCATTTATTAGTTGAATCTAAAGCCGTATTGTTTTCATCGAAGTAGTGGAGTGCCCTGCTGTAATTTGTTCTGGACTAAAGGAAGAAGTCCTCTATTCTCAACAGTCCCTAGATGAGATGGTGGCTTTTGAACACTGTAACCTGAAGTTTCTGGAAAGGTGAAACAGCTTCTGTGAATTGCACATGAAGATGTCAGAACACGGGGCATCTGCTGGGTGCTGCTGGCTTCACTACCATGAAATGGCTTCTGTAGGTTGGGTGCTGTTAATTATTAAATTAATATGACAGCTGTTTTTGTCTAACATGTAATCCGTTAGGCAATAATAGTTTTGAGGGACTTAGAGCTTTATTTATGTCTAATATCCGTACAAAATATTGTTTGAGTTAATATTGATCAAGTAATATAGACATGTTCGGCATGCATAGCTTCAATTAGTGTCTGTATTTTTGCAAGGAGAAGAATATAATGTCTACTCATTTCTGCCCAAGATTTCATACGCAGCAGCCTTATACTCTTGAGCTGTTAGCACTACAAGACATTTCTGCTGCTGTTAAATCAAGCAGGGTCTCCTCTTGAATTACAGGCTTTTAGGCACACCTGAACCTGAGGTTTTTAACTATTGGATTGGGTTCAGTGTATAATAGCTCAGAACATGTGCCTTAAATTTATCCGGCATTTAGTCAATATTTAGCTCTTTTCCCTCTCTTTCCTCTGTACCTCTTAGCTGTTAATTTCTGCAGCTTTGAAAAATCTCTGTCTCAAAATGGTAATTAACAATATTATTTCATGTGGATAATAGAGAAAAAAATGATCCTGTATGGTAGAGGACAGGATTTGATTTTATACTTTCCACCTCTTTTTGTCATCCCTTTTTGGCCACACTCAAACCCATGTTCCCTCTTGGCTAGATGACAGCACTGGAAGAGTAACTTTGCACTCAGTGGCCAACGATTGTAATCTGGTGTGCCCCACATGCAAGATGTCTCTGGTGGTACAGTGCTGTTAGGTAGACTGGATACCTCTGGTCTTCCTGGATGTGAGATAAGTTTTTAAGAGAATGCTTGTTGTAGCTTGGAAATCAGTGGTAACCGCCTGTCACCTCTGCGGAGCAGGCACCAGCTATCTCCCGGAGCAATTTGCCTCATTTCATTCCATGGCCTTTGCATTGCACCTGCCAGTGTCTGAATATTGACAGTTTTCTGGGTACTAATAATTTCACTTAGATGAAACAAATGTGCTTTGGGAAAGATCCAGCTTTTCTAAGAGATTAGACTTCTGGGAAATGAGAAATCTGGTTTAAATTGTGAAAACTTCACTGTAGAGTTGTATGTTTGCAGTCTGTATAAAATACCGTATTTCTTAATTTTTCTTTCTTCACAGGGCTTGTTATGATCATTTCCTCTGTCACATTTGGGTCTGTTTTTCTTCTTGGGGGGGGTTGTAGCTCATGTGCCATAAAAGGTGTTTCTCATGGTTTTCTCTTCAAGATGACCCATATAATTGACAGCAGAGCTGCCTGATGTCTCTGCTTGGACTTCCCTGAATTGTGTTGCTCTGCTCTGCCAGAAAAACTCAGTAGAGTTGGGACACAATAGCAGCTACACAATGGTCCTTGTACACACAAATGTACTCTTCCCATCCTGAGGGAAATAAAGTGAAAGTGTTTATAACCTGTCTGGCTTGGGATTTGTTGGCCTGAAGGATGTCTTATTGTGTGTAGGATTTTTTTATGTTAGTTATGAGGCCCCTATGCATTAAAAGAACTTTGAGGCCTGTTGAAAATTGGAGTGGACTAAATTAAATTAAGAAAAAATTACTCTTAATTTCCCAAGATTATTAAGATGGCACTTGCATGTTTACTTTGACTTTTTGGATGAAAGAATAAAGAAAGCAATCTGCAGCCCATCAGATTTCCAATGAGTGAAAATGGCACTACGGTGAAAAGTCTCATTATTTGGCATGCATAGTGTCACATTTCAGTATTTAATGTTTGTTATGTTTTGAATGCACTGTCCATAAATATTTTAATATATGTTTCTGCCAAGAGGCATCTGTCTTGCACTGTAAAAGTCCTTATCACTTTATTTCATCTTCTTGACTGACAGTATCCTAGTTTCCTACTGACCTTTCCCAAAGTTAAATAAAATTAACTTTTTTCTTAATTTTGATTTCTATTGTCATTTTCCCTGTGTTCTTTCTCAGTTCATGCAAATCTATGGATTTAATCACAGAACATTTGGAAGGCTTGGATTCTGCCTTAGTGTGGTAAAATGTGTTTTTATGAGGGGAGAAATCACCAAATGAGAAAAAACAAAGAATAGAAAGTAATCTATGATTTGGGACAAAATTATTTGCATTTTATCTATGCAGATTGTGGAATTAATTCAAATTACTTGGATAATTTGTCACAAAATGCGAACAGCTCCTAGTTATACTGGTAACAGTCACTTTCTCACAGTGTTCCCTAGGGCATGTTTGTTTGCTTGATAAAATGTATAGGAAAACTGTCTGTTTAGTAGATGTGTGCCAGTTCCTGTCCACTTCGTGTTTTGACTTTATCTTCTAAATAATGCAAAATGCCAATCACTTATTCACCGTGACATGAATAAATATCCAGCTTGTCCAAAATCTAAACATTTGTTGCTGTTCCAGAATTAATGATCTTAATTCATATATGATGCCAGCTGGTAAAGTCTGGAATTAAATTGCCATTTTCTTTCAATTGCTTGTCTTTATATATGGAAAAATATTCAGAAAAAGTTACTCTGTGATTTGAAGTTTCATTTGCTTGTACGTGGGCCAAAAGCAAATGTTACGCATCTGTGAAGGCTTACATACTTTTATGAACTTGAAAAGGGAAGCATGAAATTAAGTATTATTCTTACTTATTATAGAAAGAACAAAATCACATGCTGATGTTCTTCAGTCTTTCAGGAAATATTTTATCTTTAGAATGGAGGCCCCAGGGCTGCCGTGCACAGCTGAGCCTGAGGCCTCTGCAAAACTATATATTCTTATGCATTTTTTTCTGGCACCTGTGCCCACACTGCCGTTGTTGTTGCTTGAGAAGTGCGAAAGTGATACAGGCAGTAAGGCTCTGCTGAGCTCCCTCCTGCTGAAGCTCCTGGGCTATAAGCGAGCAGAGAAGCAAATGAAAGCCGTTGTCCCAGTTTCAGTACTGCAGTGGGATCATGCCTTTGGAAGGAGCCCCATGACACACAGAGGTCATTTTGGGAAGAGGGACAGAGTTTATTCAGTTTTATAAGTCTGTAAATAAGTTGTTGATAAGTAAAGCTATAAATAAAATTATGTTTTTTACCTGTTTGGCACTGTATGGACTTTCTCCTGCAAGCTGCTGAATCTTTGGGTTGTGATCCAAGAGAGCAGGTACCCTGTGCTTAAAACTCAGATGCTTAGACACCCATACCTTTTTTCACCAATACGAAATAGAGTTTATTATACTTGGACTTCACTCCATAATTCTGTTATAAAGAAGACCTTTTGCTGAGAGATTCTGGAAGCATCAGGTCAAGAAAAAATTTCCTTATGATTAAAGATCTAGGTGAAATTAAAAGACTGTGTAATCGTTTTTTAATGATTACTTTCTAAGAATGATTACAATGGCTATGAAAAAACAATGAAGTCTTACACTTCAGCTATCATAATAAATGTCACCAGATCTTTAACTTAGCACATTGAAAAGTTTAGTGTGGCCTTAAGTATTCGAGACTTCAGATTAATATGGACTTTTTACAGTGGCATTGCTAACTTGGTGGAATGTTCATCATCATCTTAAACTTGATTACAGCCTTTGAAAGTGCTTTTCAAAACTTATATTCCTTAAAGCAGAGACAAATACTTTGAGGAACTGCCTTAGGTAGGAGAGGAAATGAACTTCTGGTTTCATGCTCACAAAGAAGTTAGTGAAATTATTTTAGTGTCATGAAATGACAGGACTCACAAATTTGTATGAGGCCTTAAACTGAGTAAACTAATCATCAGTTACCTGGAACTGGATTACCCAAGCTTTTCAAGAGGCAAGGGAAAATGCATTTTAGGATACCGCAAGGTGAAATGATTATCAAGTCCCATAAGTTATATATTATCCTTTATTTTTAACCATCTATGAGTAGGTAAGAACTCTTTTCTTTCATTTCTGGTAACTCTTTCATTCTTACTGTGCAGATATTTTTTTTCCTTGTCTATTCATGCCACACCTTATACCAGAGTAGAACAAAGTCCTCATTGTAGTGGTGATTAAAAATTATAAGGCATACTTTTAAACCAGTGTAACTCTGAGATTTTCAGTCTCAGAGATTTTCATCACTACTGTGATGTGCTACCAACATTTATAGTTTAGAAGAAAATAGCAGTAAATATTTGTGAAGCTTGTGAAGGTGCTATTCAGCTGTCTGCTAAAATGTGGCTGCTTTTTTTTTCCCCTCCTGTTATTTTTGGCCAAAACATTTCAACCATTTTTGAGAAAGGAGCTAGACAAAAATAAACTATTCTGTCCTTGAAAAGTTCTACCTGCCTTATTCTAGAGCATGAAACTCTGATGCTTTTTGTGCTTTAGATCAGGAACTTGGCATGTGATACTTGTGGCTGAAAGCCGAATTTTCATTTTCACTGTGCAAATCTATTTTTGTTGGCCGAATTTAAATTTCAGATCAGGTTTTACTTTGTGTCAAGGTATTCTGTCTTCAGTTAGCATCTTGTGTTCTTGTCCTTTTTATCACTCTTGGTTTTAAAGGCCAGGCAGACAAAAGCAGCCCTGGTGCAATTCCAGGTGCCTGAAGCAAAGGCAGGATCTTGTATCCCTCAGCTGTCTTGCAGCTCCATCACCGAGCGTGGTAACAAGTAGACTTTGGTGAAAAACTAGTTGAAAACTGGAAGCATAAGGGAAAGAAAGGGGGAAAAAAAGAAAGCTGAATAGGGAGAGAACTGACTGATTGACCAAGGAGGCTGTGTCTGGGTGAGGACCACGGGAAAGATGGAACATGGTGGGAAGGATGGGACTGGATGAACAATAGGAGCCAGGAGCAGCTTGGATGGAAGTGGCAAAGAGTGAATAAAGAACCTGAGACAGGACGAAGTGCAAGGAGCCAGTAGGATTAGGAACTGTGTAATCTCATCACATTTTCTTCTTACAGGACCTTTATTGTATCTATGGCCATAATGGATGAGAGACGAAAACATTTCCATAACTTCATGGTTTCATGCCTGTCTGCAGGCATTATTAACTTCACCCTGTTTGTACCCTACTCAGGATGCTAGGTTTATTAATTTCTTCATGAGCTCACCTTTTAGAACTTTTCTAAATATGAATATATTCACGCAACACCTTTTGTGAAACATAAGAGGTTGTTGCTGTGTTATGGAAAGGAACTAAAGCAAACATTTAAAATACAAACATACTGAGTATCTGTGAATTCATGGTGCCCTCATTAAACAGATAAGGGCTAGAGGTTTCAGCATACTTACTTTATATAGAACTGTTACGTAAGACAGGGTTTGGGGGCTTAGTTTTGTAGTCTGACTAGAGTTTTAGTAATGTATTTAATATAAAAAATATTCATTTAGTCATCTTTAAAAACCAGAATATTTTGTGAGGTAAAAGATTTTTTATCTTAATGCAGAGTGAAGTGAGCTTCACTACAGGCAAGGGATAATTACCTGAGCCCTCTGTCTGTCTTTGTGAAAGTGTTATATATGATTTCTCAGAGTCATAATATTTTCTTTCAACATATCATTGCTTTGGATTTTGCTAAAACCTGTAGAGCTAAGAATTGCTGAGAGTGAGCAACTGATACAAAACAAGTTGATACTATAATAATTCTGAGAAGAGTTGTCAGTTCTTGTGAACTATCTTTAGTGGTACTTGTTTCTAGTGGCTTTTCTCCAGCATTCAAGCTGTTGTTTTGCTGACTCACTGTTACAATTTCAGAAATATCCTGGATACAAATAGTATCCCTCTGTATTCATTTGGATGTTCTCCTTTGTTTTAGATTATCTCTGGATAAATTATTGAAATGTCTATGGATACTTTCCCCTTGAATCCATAATTATCTGGCAATAGAAGTAAAAACACCTAAAAAGAATCTTCAAGCTCATGAAACTTGCAAAATTGGGAGCTTGGGATGTATCAGAACTACTTTGTTCTAAGCTGCTTGTGCGGATGGCTGTAATCCACACACTTGTTCTAGTGAGCTCTTAGAGCTTAAAGAAAGGAGAGAAAGCATTGACTATGATCAGAAGTTTGGGGAACACTGGTCACTTTGATTACAATGACCACAGGCTAATCCCAGACCTGCTGCCTCAGGATAAGAAAAGCTGTCCTTTCCAGTGTTTTTGGAGAGACTATCATATTTCTGAATCATTCTACAAGAACCCAGGAATTAGAAAATTCCAATCTCTCAGTGGCATTTCTTGGTAGCTTCTTAAGTTGCAACAAGAATGAAAAACAGCAGCTCAAGTATTGTATCTATCAATTATCAGCTGATAGCAGCCTGGACAGATCTGTAATAAACAGGGTAATGCTGAAGTGGAGTGGATGAGGAAGGGAGGAAAGCAGAAGGAGGAAGCTGTAATATTTCTCCCGTGAGTCTTTGGTGAAAATTTCCAAACAGTCATGAGGAAATGATTTACTGTTAGCCTCTCCCCAATTAATCAGCTCAGTTTTCAATGTAAGCCTGCCTGATTGTGTTTGTAACCATAAGCAGTTTCATGTTGCTCATAGTCAGGAGAACAGAGAAACTATATGTCCAGTTCTGATAGGTAGAAATTTCTTCTACTTTAGTAAATAAAATGGCAGTTGTCTGCATTACAAAGATGTAAATACTGGTTATATATCTTAGAATACCTAATTAAAGGAACCTGGACCTTCAAAATCTTCCTCTGGTGCTCAGCAGTCTTGTTTACAGCAAGGCAAAACAGAGGAACTCGGAGTGCTCCAGTGCTTGTCCAGAACACACCATGCTGACACTTCTCTGTCTCCTCTCCCTGAGTGCTGTGGAGAGATCAGGCTTTCTTGTAGCCAAAACACTTAGTCTTGCATGTATAATTGTTAAAGTCTTGAGGAGGGATAAGGATGAAGAGACTTTCCTTAGCTGGTTTTTGTTGTTGGTTTTTTTTAATACTGCTCTGTCTCCTTAGTTTCATGCAGAACATCGAAGCTTTGGGCTTTTACATGGCTTACCTGGAACCAGGAATGTACTTGTTCGAATGGGTGTGAGTGGAAACTCAATGACGTGTTCCTTACTAGTAATGCTCATGTCAGGGGTAGCAAAATCCATTTGCTTTACAGCCACAGGTGCTCTGTTGCAGTCACTGTTCAAAGCTGCTTTGCTTTCTGAATTAAAAATGAACTGTGCAATGAAGTTACCAGATTAAATTCACCCTTCTAAATTCTCTGATCATCTACAGAAAGTATCAACAAAATCTAATGAAATTAAGTCCTCTGATCAGCCAAGTATATAATTTGCTGATATGTGGAAGAGCCTTGGCTCACTGTTTCACTTGCTTGTCCTTGAAATTTTTACATTGACACAGGGATTCCTGTAATTGGAGTGACATAAGAGTGACTATTCTAGATAACAAGCACAGAATCAATATTATATATAATTCTACTTCTAAATTAAAATAAGCTATTTTATTGCGCATATACTAAATTTTCTCCCTGACATTTGGACTGCAAGGATGTCTCATAGCTGTACACAGGTCAGCTTCATTTATGGACCATGCAACTCTTTTAAAGTAAAGCAACCAGACTGACAAAAAAAAAATCTAATGATGTGGGGTATAAATACATGAATGCATTCCCCAAGTCAAGAATTACTCCAACTGCAGTTTATAAAAAGGATTTAAGTCCCTGATTTTTTTAATTTCAAAGGAATTATTTCAAGGGTCATCACCAATTTGAATTCATAATGTGAACTACAGTCATGATATCTTATGATAATTACGGCTTCCGAGCTACAAAGGAAAGATAAAAGACATGGAGAGAAAGAAGCTCCATTTTGTTCTTTCCTTCCCTTTGACATTCAGGTAACTTTCCACTAGGGGCATAATCTGGTTATTAGTTTGTAAAACTTTAGTAATGTGCAAGTATTTATTAATAGTAATGATAAAAATATTAATAACCACAATAGCAATAGTAAGAGAAGCAATAATACATTCGGACTGTGTTGCTCCTCCCAATGGTAATAAATCACAGGTATGAAAGGTAGAAAGACAGGATAATGTTTGGGTGGACTCTAACTGAGAAGAGCAGTTAGAACGAGTAAGCAGTTATGTTAGCATCAGTTCCTTTTTGTGTACTTCACCGTACACAATGCAGAATGGAAAGGCAGTGTGAAAGATGTTAAAGGTTAAGAGATAGAACAAGAGGTGGGAGACAGGCTTCTTTAGTAGGGAAAAATGAAAAAGTGAGAGTGGAAAGAAAGGAACAGTACAGAAAGTAATGTGTAGGTGGAGGTAACTGATTGATACTGTGAGCAACCTCAAGCGCTTTTTGAAGAGGATGAGAAGATATTAAAGAAGGAATGATTTTCTATTGAGTTACAAACATCAAACTGGGAAAAAAGAGTTAATTAAGTTATATTCTGGCAATAGAAAATCAAATGTGAGATGACATTTTAGCTGTGAGGCCCACTTTAGGCTGTTGAAAAGTAGTGGAGTACTAACAATGTTCTATTTTTTCCACAGCCTCAAGAAAACCTCATGGCTGCAGTGTCGCTGCTAATTTACTTTTACATTTCATCACACATTAATTTTACAAAGTGCATTGCGTGTCCTCCCAAAGCTTTTGTTGAAACTTCTTTACATTTTAAAGGTATATTTTTCACATTTTAGGGGTGAAGGGTGTTTGCACCTTCTTTATACTGTTAGTGTAACAGCTTACATTGTGATAACTGTCTTAGCAGAATTAAGAGTAAAGTTTCTCTCCATAGAATTAATTCTATAACTTACTGTAATTTTACTGAAACAAATACCACTAACAAAGCTGCAGAGCTAAATGCAAACACGTGCTGTGAGCTTGCTGTTAGGTAACTTGAGGGCACATCGCTGCTGTTACGTTATCTCTTCTCTTTCATTTGGGTACAGGATTGTTTTCCTTATTCATTTAAAAATAAATGAGAGAGAGAAGGACGTGGCCATACCGAGCCTGTATTGTTTCTACAAGGGTAGCTTATAAACAGATTATCATAACAAACATTTGTGCCACACTTCATTCCACAAATAGAGAACTGTCTGATAGTAGTCAGCGTGGTGTATCTCACAGAGAGCTTGAATTTAATACCAGTGTTAGGCTTTATGTAAGAAGATAGCCTATAAAACTGGAGCCCTGCTTTGCTGTGTCGACATGTCTGGAGCTCAGAATAAAATTGAGTTTCCTGCTTTAGCTGTAGCTTGATCTTAAAATAACCTGCAGAAATTAGAGTTCTGATTGCAGGGAAAGTGAAGGACTTAGAATATTCTCCTAATAAAGTCACGGATGACACAAGTCTTAGTCATCTGTATTCTGTCTGTAATGGGCATTTCAGAGAGGGAAACAAGCCTTTGAAATTAGATAATTGGATTTGCAATCAGGCCTAATTATTTTAGGAACACAGAAAACCTTTGTTTTTGACAAAAATAACAATCTGGAATTCAATTAGAGGAGAACAAGCCATTTTAAATATAATGGATGCCATACATCATCCTTAGGAAAACTGATGTCTTGGGGGAGAGCATTATATTTGAAATTAACTCCACCTGTCATTTTTCTTGTTGCAATTTCTGAAATAAACAATTAAAGGACACATCACCCTAAAGGATAAATAAAATGCTTGTAACTGAAAGTACACTCAAACCTAGTGCATGATAAACAGTAATTTAAAAGTCCTAAGTCTTTCTATCATTATTATGTAACCTTACAGCTTCAGAAAACACTTCAGGAAAGAAATAAGTACTAGAAGAAAACATGGCCATCCTCATAAAAAATGCAGATTTGAGAGCACCACTAGTGAACTGAAAACCAATGTATAATTTGGAGTTAAAACAGTTTGGGTTAGCTGATATTGAAAGACCTTAAACTCTTGTCTGGGGTTTCTTATTGCATTGTATAAATTTGTTCAATCTTTATAAATTAATAGCAATATTTAAAGGCTTAATCATTCAGCATTCTGTGCTTATAAATGAGTGTATGAAATACTGAGATGCAATCCAATGAACGGGTCGATTGATCCTACTCTTCTTACAGATTCAACATGGGGGAAAGCCAGTGCTGCTTCGGGCCTAGATCAGAATCAGAGAGTATCCAGTGCAAGCCTGAAGGTTTTTTGCCTATATAGTTTTGCTGGAGGGGGGCCAAAGGCACTGTATTATTTACACAGTGAATAAGCTTTCCTCATTTGCTCCACTAAGTGTGGATAATTATCATTCATTTTAGGTTTTTCAGTATAAATGACACAGATGTCCAGACAACATATTTATAATTTCACCCCATCTGTGCTAATTTTTCTATAAATGTCCTTTTAGTGCAGCAAGCATTCTGTTTTATCAACAATATCTGCAGTGTTGAACAACATTCAAAGATGTGACTAATATTCAGCCCTCATTAAAAGAAAACATACCCACCCCATCCCAGAGTCACAGCACAGTTGGAAATTTCCTGGAGTGTCTTGGTTTGTTTTGCTCTTTTGGTTTTCTGGGTCCAGCTTCTCTCAGCCTGAGACATCCAAGGCTGACACTGTGGTGCTGGAGGGCAACAAAGAATCCCCACCGTTTATGTGCAAGGCATTGTGCAGCAAAGTGTATTTGGTTATCCATAAAGAAAGAAATCACAGGAATGTATATGCATTTCTTCTGAAATTAAGGGGTTTTCTTTAGAATCCTAAATGACAGCCCCTTCCTCTGCACATTGCTGGGTGAAGCAAACTAGCTAACTAGTATGTCCTAAATTCTCGAACTGGGACCCAGCTTTTTATGGTTCAGACAGGAAGAGTGTAATGTATGTAGGGACTGCTATGCTTTCATTTGCTTCTAATATGCTGTAGGTGGTTGTTTTTCCCCTCTTCTCAAAAATTTCCAGAACTCAACACTGCAGAGGGAAGCTTGCATTGGAAAAGACCCTGCACTGTTAGGCATAAGACCTTTTTGAGGTCTGTTTTAATCAATCACCTCAAATCCACCAAACTTGTTCAAGCTCACCTATACACGTGTAATGTATATGTAATTACTTAGGAAATTTAGGTAGGAAGTCATTAATGGTCATTCAGGGAAAGTATATTTCTAAATGAAACAACTCAGTAATTTATAATTTTTCCCCCAAATTGTGTCCCCCAGTTCCTGTAAGCCACCAGTGCAGTATACAGTTTGATGACTTAGGAAAATAATATTTCCAGAAGCATATTAAACAATAGAAGTAAAAGAAAATAATCCAGAATCATAAAACAGCTAGGTATTTCCAGTCCCAATCTCAAAAATTTCCCTCTTAAATTTGCAAGAGCAATTGAGAAAAGGAGGTCAAGACCTCCAAACTCAGTCTTACCTAAGAGCAAAACATCAGATCAATAGAAATTCTCAATAGGATAGAGTTTAAGGTGGAAACAGTGTTATCACAGGCTTCTGAATACCATGCTACTTAAAGACGTATTGAAATACTTCAAAGTAGCATTAAAGTATGCTTTTCAAGAAAAGTAGTAACAAGCTTTGTAAGGTACATTCTTTCTGCAGGTTTTGAGGTTTTTTGGTCTATTATGAAATTCTAGCAGGTTCACTAGCACTAACTCCTGTTTCCTCAGGAAGAAGTAAACTGTGTAAGATAGGGTAGTTCAAGCTGGTAAATAGTGATTACACAGAAATGAAGCAGTAGCAAAGAAAGCAGTATTTTTCCAACAACCAGGGTTGTGCTTGGACACTTCCAGTGTAATCTGAGCACTCACAGAAGAATTCTAAATATACTGCCTTTTAACAGTCCCTACAGAAACAGAAGGTTATAGGAGTCCCCTTTCTAGGTGTAAATCAAGCGAACAGCTGATCTTATTTTGGCAAAATAGTACGTAAACGCTGCAGTTTCTTCATTACTTAAGATCCACATTTCAGAATTATTTAAGCTTGAAGAAAATTGTACAGGAAGGACTTTAGGATTCTCAAAAACACTTGGAAGGCCAATGACTGCTGGCACCTGACTGTTCATCCAAGGTCTTTCTTAAGGAACTAAAAGTTTTTAAAACCTTCCCCAAATTCTAATATATTTTCTATGTGTTGCTGCAAGTGAATTAAAAGTCTCAGTTTGTAAAATAAAACCTTCCCTGCTAGTTTTTTGCATCCTGATACAATTCCTGTATGTTGGTGTTTGTGTACCAGTAAGATATCCAGCTTCTGCTCAGTGTGAGCACTAGAAGCATATTGCCAGAAGGGTAAAACTGCTTCGTCCTATTGCATCAAAAAAACCCTTTCTATCAAAAAGTTTTGGTCTGTAACGGGGTCAGAGGAAATTAAAGTAGCCTTTCATTCTGTGTTGTAGGAACTTCCTCTGAAGTTTCAGACTACCAGACTAGCAGGCTAAATTCAGCAGCAGGGATGCCTTCAATTAACTGTATCTGTTCTATTTGTAGTACAAAGGATATGAACAGCCTACATAGCTTAAAAGAAAGGAGGCTAAATAGAATTTAAAGAGGTACCCTGCATATAGCACTCTCAAAGGAAAGGAATGGGATCTCTGCCAGTCAGCAGCTTAAGATCAGGGCTAATGCAAAGACTTGGCTTGAATTTATACAGGTGTGCTGTCTAGTCAATAAGACATCCAGGAAGAATCTTTGTAGAAGTTGTTCATAATGTAAATCACCCTGCTGAAAATAGTGCCAAAGTGAGCAATGAGAATGAGTTTTAGGCAGAATTAGTGAATTCATTTTAGAGGAATGCATGGTTAGCTCAGGGGATTGGTAGTAATCTTGAGATCTTCATCACTTGAACACCATTATGAATTGAACCTGGTTGTAGATGCCAATCAAAATACACTGTCCTTGTTACTGATCTCTGTGAAATGACTTTCCAGTGTCCTTGGAAGAAAATCTGGAACCTGCAGCTGGCACATAAAAACACTGAGATAAAAAAAATTCTACATAAAGGTAACTGACAAAAAAATTCAATGAGCATTGAATGAGCATTGAATGAGCATGATGATTAAATTACTACTTGCCTTCTGCAAACTGACTCAGATGGACCTCTTGGAGGGAGGCTGGCACAGACTGTGGGGAATATCATGTTCCTTACCTCTCTCAACTAGCATAGGTCTTCAAGCTGTAATCTGACAGTGGAGTGAACAGCTATTGAGCTCTCAGTGAAAGAGAAAGGAAAATGAATGAAAGGAATAGCTGTGTATTTTGTCATCATCAGAATATCTAGAATCATTGGGAAGCATGAAACTTCACTACATTTCTCTCAATGACTATTCCAAATCCCTTTGAAAGCATCTCCAGATTTGAGACTCTAGGGTCTCTACACCTTTTCATATCAAGAATGATACTACAACAAGGTAACTCGGCTTCAAGGGGCATTAATAATTAATGCACCAAGTATCTTGGTGTTGAACTGTCATCTACCTTAGGATCATGGCAGAAGTAATTTTTCATGATCTAGTGGTGTTTGCTGGTGGTAAATGTAGATATGGAAGACAAGGGATTTTATTTTCTTTGGTTACTATATCCCAGAAGGTCAAAAACCCAAGGAGAACTCTTACTACAGAAAGCTGGCGTATAGTCAAAGTGCAAAAGAGGACTCCAGCACTCAAACTTCAAATTTTTTTCATGTTAGATTTCACTCACCAGCACTAGTGGTTTCACAAGCCATTTAATAGTGCCAGAAAGTGGAGGGATCATGGATTCCAGTTTGTTTTCTTTTATCTAGCAAAATGTTAAAGGTGGCACAGATTGGCAAAGTTTCCATTTCAGTCAGCAGAGCTACTCTGTCATCTGGCTCTAGGCAACTAGATGTTCACTGATGTCATTAGTTCTGACACATGATAAATATGCAGTAAATTTTCTGTGTATTCAGGAACAGAGCAAGGTGGGGTTTCACTCCAGGGTACAATGAGCCAAGATTAAATTAACTCTCTATCAGGAAATACAAAATAAACCTGAGAATTTCTATTTAAATAGGTTAATATGACTAAACTGAAAATTATTTTGCTTTTGAATTGTATCATGAAGAGAAACTAACACTTTATGTACAGAAGACACTAGTTTCAACTAAAATAATCTTCAGTGGATTTTATTCCTTTGAAGAGTAAAGGGCTTCTCCTAAAATACTATTTTTTCACTAGATTTCAGTTTTTCAGAAGTGCAGAGCTTTGTCTTTGAACAGGAAGAGGAAGTGATTACCCATATCTGCTGAAAATGCAGCCTCTTACTGTCAACGTGTTGCAAGAAAATGCACCGATGCTGCGAACTTTCAAGTTTCATCTGATTCAGGCTAATTCCAAAGATGCATGCCAGCTAAATTCTCACTTAAAAAAATGAGAAATTTCATGTCATACATTGCCAAACATTTCATTCTTAGAAACAAGATTGCTTGTAACAAGTTACAAGATTTTGTAACTTAATGCCATGTATTAACTGTTGCATCTACAGAGCTCCCATAAATGTTTCTTAAGAGCAGCACTGTTTCAATTGCATTACCAGTAGCATCCATTTCATTTGTATTTTTTTTTCTCTGTTAATGTGTGCTTTTGGGGGGGAAAAAAAAACAACCAAAAAACCCTTAGTTTTTTAGTTAACGATCTTTGAAGGATTTAATTGCATTCAAAATTAGGTCCAAAATAAGTATTAATATTATGGGATATATACATAGAGATTTTAAACATATTGGATTTTGTTTCCCTGTATCACGTTGGAATTTACTTTTTATTTTAGCCAGTGACAAAGACTTGCCCACAGGAATGAATTAATGTATATTTCAAGACAGTTTCAGGAATCATGCAAATCAGATTTTCATCTAGATTAAGCACATCTACTTCCCTATAGCAATTACCAAATTTAGGGAAAAAAATAAAATATATTTCTCTGGTGCTCTCATCTCACCTATTATACAATTCATTTTCCCCGGTGAAAGGTCTTCACTGAATTCAATGAAGTGTGAGTTTTGCCAAATCAAAATCTCTGTGGCATCTGAATTACAGTCACCAGTAGTTATTCTGAGTCTTTTAATTTCTTGTATTCTATTCCTTGATTTCAGATCATCTGCTCAGTCAAAGACTGATTTACAGTAGCTCACCCCCACATTGTACAAATCACAGATGGGCATGGAGCTAAATAAATAATGATAAGCTACTAGAAGATGGTGACATTACAACAGCTGGGGAGGAACAAAGCAAACCCAAAGAGGTTTTCCTGGGTTTTAACATTTTACCTTTTTTTTTCTTTTAGTTCCGGAAAAAAACCCAACTGTGTATTAAAAAATTAGAAGATTAAAAAAAAAATAGAAATTCTTCTTTGCAGTCTGCTTCAATACCTGTAAGTGCTGTAAATTGCAGGACCTGTAATTGCATGAGGTAATTACTTGCAGCTCCCAGAGTTCTGTCTCAGTAGGAAATCACCTTCCATCCTGAATTTTGAAATTTCACTTGACTGGCAAAGTAGAAGTTAAGGAAAGTTTTGAAACTGACTTCAATCCAAAGAGAGATAATAATTGAGTTCTTAAAAGTGTGTATAAAATTCATCCTTGTTGAAATTCATGTAATATTTTATATTCCCTTCAGTGTTGTCAGAATTTCCCCCTAAATTTCTAAATTCTGTGTTCACAGATGTGTGAACTGTGCTTCTTTACAGGTATATTGAGCTTGCAGCAAGGCAGCCCTGCCAAGTCTTGTGCCTGTCAAATGTCACCTTACCTGCTTTTCTGATGTGGCTCTCCTACAGTGCTCATATTAAAATTTCTGCTGATCTTTTAGAGCATGTGGACTGTACATATTCAGGAGCAAAAGTTTTGGGATTTGTTGTGGCAGGAACATACTAGTACTATCACATTAGAAAAATGCATTTTATTTACTTACTTTGTAAAGATCTGGCCAATATAAAGATTTTGATAAAACCACAGTTTCTGTGTGCTAGAAGTTGTAGAGCTGTGTAGATAACTTGAAGTTTTTATCTTATCTACATTTGAATGTGCTCCATTTCAGAGCTCAGCTGTTTTGGTTCTTGGCTGCTGTAGGCTGAATCTGAACCTGGATCCAAGTACCGAAAGGACATCTGTCATTCCTGTGCTCAGTTACTCTTCTTGCTTTCCCTGGGTAGGAAAGAGAAACCTGACAGGATAAACTGGAACACTGAGCTTGTATTGATGGCTGGAGCTGAGAATTAGAAGCTGAGTGCTTCTAATTCTGAAGCTGAGAGAGGGAATGTGGTGAGAGTTGGGGAACAGATGAGACAAAAAAAGCCCTTTGGAAAAAACAAGCACTTGTGATTCAATGTTTGATGTAGACTAACAGCCATAAAACTACCTTTTCCTGTTCTTGAGTGTCTACTTGAAGTTAGTGCCAATTTAAAATCTAATTTAATAACCGTATCCTATTTAAATATATATCTGTGCAGTTGATTAACATTTTCTCTTACATTCTCTATACCAGTTCACTTCTCAGGAAATAAAATGTTAAGATGATTAGCAGCTGAAGTGTTAGTTGCAGTAGCCAAGAAAGCCAGTATATTGCTTTAAATGGAATTATTACAGATGTCAAGGAATTCTGTTGAAGAGGCTTTTAAAGCACATCAGTTGGATTCCATATGAACGAAGAAACATTTTTGAAGGAAAAGATGGTCTTCAACAGTTTTCAACTGGCAATTGATCTCTGGCAATATTTATTGTTTCTTCGTTCCCCTGCATGGTTTTCTGCTCAGGAATGTGGTTGTGGCATCCTGGCCAGTGACTGAAATCTGTGTGGGGAATCTTTTTACTCTTCTGTTCTTTACTGTTTTGAGTATTCTCTCACTATTTTCTTTCTGACAAAGCAAAGCAAAGCAAAACAAAACAAAAAGAAAATAACCACAACTGTGTCCCATCACAGCTCAACACACAACAAAACCAAACCAAACCAAAAACAAACAAACAAACCAAACAAAAAAAACCTAAAGGGGAATAAAGTTATATTATACTCTGAGTCCCAATCTGAGCTCCAGTTTCCCTCTGGAATTCTGTGTATGTATGCTACATTGGACATTGCAGTGGTGGCAAGTACTGTTTGTACAGGTTTTTTACTCTTCTCCCTTTCTTTCTGCCTACAGGCAGGACAGAAAACAAAAGCAGAAGGAATGAGGAATACCTTACTAACTGCAAAGGGAAATCTGCTATTTTGAAACTCTGTGACTGAGAGAAGCAAGGGTTTGATATATGTCATATTTTCCATGATTATCAGTACATGGAATTTTATAGGATGGTAAGGTTTTTTAAAATATTAAGGAAAGTGTCATCTGTAAGAAGCATGGCAAGTATGTGACTGCTTTCCTGTGGTTGGTTTGGGGCCATACTCTCCTCTCATAGTGCTTCCTTTAAAGAGAACTGGCAAAACAAGGACAGAAGAATGCTGTGTCCAAAAGATGAATCTCAGGAGAAGGCAGCCAGCCAGGATGGTTCTTATGTTGTGCCTTTTAGGAAAGCAGTTAGGAATCTTTGGTGGATAATGAGGTGGTCATAATCTATCTGGTGCCTATCCCCCTCCAGGTAGGTGAAGAAGAGCTGTGTAATTAGAGTTCTAAATAGCATCCAACCACACTGTGCTCTTGGGCATTGATAAAAAACATTTCACTGGGAAAACTGGAGGCATTGTATACCTGAATTGCCCTAGCTGTGACTGTTTTCTAGGAATAGCAAGTCTCTTTTCTGTGTATTTCTCTGTAGTTTCTCATCCGGTAATGGCAGTTATCAGGAATATGCAATCTTATTTTATTATAGGCACACATCACAGGTCTAGTCACACAGCCCACATTAAAAATGTTTCTGTTTTCTGACTTTTTACTCCCTTGAGATAGAAATATCTCACGGAAGGCAATAGAGCTGTGTCAAAGATTCGTGCTGCGCTCTGCAACAACATGAGCTCATTCAGCACTGGTGGCAGCTGATTTGTGTTGATGGAGACTTCCTACATGTTGATCACAGACATAATCTGTATTTGTGCTAGAAATCATTGTTTCCCACCTGTACAATATAATCTGCTCCTAATGCCTATGACCTATTTTTAAATCTATTTCTTTATAGCTGCTCATGTGCCATATTTATAGAAACACTACTGAAATGGTCAGTAAAGAGTGCAGATACCAGCTGTGTACCTTTCCCCATTTGGTGGTATATTCTTAAAAACAACCACAAACCAAACAGTGGTACAGCTATTTGTTATGTATACTTACCACTCACTGGAAGAAATCGTATCTTTCATCATTTATCCACAAAGAGCTGTTGTGCTCTGAATTGTACATAGCTTCTGCTGTCTTTTGCATAGCTGTCTAAGCAAAAGGTATCTGCTCTATGTCTTTACTTTCATGTAGAGCTGACTGCTCTGTTATCTGTAGTTTGCCATCAAAATTGCAAACAAAAATGTGGTGGGAAAATACTGTCTACAGATGAAAGTGCTTATAAATTAAACATGCCACGCAACAGGACTTTCAGATTAAAGACCGTTTTTTTAAGCTTTGGAAGCATTTTGTAATGGAGATGATATTAAGTTGTACACAAACTACACGGAAGTTAGTAAGACCCAGCTGTTTGCTAACAGCATAACAAATAACAAATGATAGCAGTTTAATCCAATGAGGGATTAATTAATATGATCTGAAAAGCAAATTGTATGGCAGTTTTCAGAAGGGAAACTGGAATTAGAGAAGGCTGTAATAGAAATAGCACCACACTGTAGCATTTCTGACTAAAAGATTATTCAATAGTCACAAAAACTGCAGCCGTAACGCATTAATAGATTTAACTGGTAATTGAAAGGTACAGTTTAAAATCCAGAAACACATTTTGGAAGATGATTTCAAGAGACTGCAAATTCTTATTTATCAATCTAAATATTAAGATTTAGTAGCAGGGAAATTTCCAGTGTAATCAATCAGGTTTTACTATATATGTGCTCAAATATACATGCACAGATAAGAGATATTGCAAAATGCGTACGCTTGCAGTGTGAATAACTAGTGGCTTCTGCAGGTAGATTTGTCACTGTCTTTCTCTGCTCTGTCCCTGAAGAGTGTGGAGAGCAGAAAAGAGACTCCAGCTTGGCCAGGTGGTACACACCAGTCCCCCTTTTCTGAACATGCCAAGTAGCATTAGTTTTAGGGGACTGCCACAACCTGGAGGGTATTGGCAGACTGACTCTAAGCAGTACTCTGCTGAGAGCATGGGTCAAAGGAGTCAGGAGAAAGGTGAGGAATTAACATGAAAGGCACAGATTTTCTTTCGAATGCTTTTTATCTGTGTAAATACTCTACAAACTTGCAGATCTCTGCGCATCTATTTTTTAGTGCAGTGTGGTTAGATGCATGACTTCCCTCATTGCCTTTTCACCCATTTAAGTTTTTCCCTCTGAAATTATCTGCTTTATCACAGATCAGCAAAACAGTGTGAACTGCCCGTTGGGCTAAGAGAACTGTTGTACAGGTGAGTACTCTGGTAAGGTTTAGCAGCCAGAAGTTGACCAAAAGATGTGAGCAAAATCTGTGGGAATGAAAGCAACAGTTATTTACTTGTGATCCTTAATTACACATTTAGACTGAAGAGAGACTTAAAACTGCTTGTCCTTCAAGATGTGTAAAAGTCACAACAGAAGGGTACTGGCAACCAGCCCATGGATATGGGTAAACAGTTGGCAGACATGGATGATTTCAGTCCAGACCCAAACTTCAAGGTCTACCATAGTGCAGTGGTTCATTAGAGCCATCAGCCTTACACCTGGAGTTGGCAGCCCTTTTTCATTATTCTGTCTTATTAAAATCTGGGAAGTTCTCATGCTCCCTTCTTCTCCACTTTACTTAAGGGAGCTGCTTTTTCTATATGCCAATTCTGAATCATGAAGGAAAGAAAGAAATTATTTCCATCATTCTTCTGTCTTACTACGTGTGCTGGTGCCGTGAAGCCAACTGTAAGCAGAAAAGTACAGGGAGAGGACCACAAGCAGTCTTTTAAAAAGACCAAGAGCGTGATTTCCACTGTTCTGTCCTAACCTGACTGTTCCTTCCCCATATTACACCCACTCATCCAGCAGGGAATGGCGGAAAAGAGGGTTCAGCAAGAAAATCGGTGTGTCACTGTGGGGAGCAGAGCTTTGTTTAGTGGTGCAGACCCCCTTCTCACCCCATTGCCTTCAGTACACAACCCCAGCCACAGCCAGCCTCAGGAAGGCAGTTTAGCAGCCCTGGGGCTGTCTGGCTGAGTCTTCTTGCCAGATGGTTTTCTTTACTTAGTTTGAAACTAGCTGAAAACTATTGGCTTCATGTTGGTGGCTCTGTCTCTGAGAGGTCACTGAGATGGCTCGGAGATTGCTACTGGAAGTTGTTAATACCAGTTATCATGGGCTATTTTTTGTTCTGAAGTGGTCCTTCTCTGCTGCAAAAGTTCTGCTTAATGTAAGAGTGGTTTTATCATTGCTGAATGAAAGCTGTTCCCAAGGCGCTGGGCTGTCCAACTTGACAAGTTTTTAAATAGTGTTCATATGGTGTTAATTGGCTTAATTGTATTAAATACAGGATTATGTTTTACTAGCTAAGTGTGGGGTGTAGGATTCATATTCATCCATGAAGAAATAATTCTTTCCAGTCCCTGCCTACTCAGCTTGTTTCACAGCTCTTGCACTTGCTTCTCACGGACTCTGATTATACATGTTTGTTTATTAAGGCAATCAGGCCTATCACTGGCTGTATCTCATGTGACTGTCACTTTAAGGCTCAAACAGCACATACTCAGAGTGACTTCAGCCCGTGTCTCATCTCCTCTCCTAAAACAAGACGAGGGAGCTCCTCCTTTTCTCCGGGGAGAGGATTATGGCAGCAGATCTGTTACAGTCTGCACCCTGCCTGGGAGGGCTGCCGAGAACTGCTGTGAGAGGAGATGTGCAGCTTATGCACAGCGTGAAGCAGCTTAGCTCCCTGAGGTGTAATTTTAAGCTCTTCTTGGATTTAATAATGGTTATACTTGAACCATTTTCCTCTAGCTTTCCATACTAACCATTAGCTGGAACATTATGTAAGAAGAAATACTCTGTTCTAGTATGATTCAAACGGTTCTTTATTTTGCAGCTCTTGGCAGAGCCTTAGAGTATCTGTTTCTTAGTCTAGCTCTCTTTGTGTATATCTATATATTAGTGTATACATTTATATAGGAAATGAAAATGTAAATTTCAAATGAAGTCGATGTTACTTTTTTTCTTAGTTGCTCTATTTCACCTTGATTGATTCATGATAGCAGACACCAGTGCTTCTGTGGTTTTTGAATATACGGTGTGTTTGTAGCATGTTTTAATAGTAAAGTAAAATAAAAAATATTAAAATTAAGATCACTGTAAAATTATACATAGATTTACAAAAAAATCTAAATGGAACAAAATTTCAGGAGTTTCCCTTTTTCAAGACACTTTTCAATTAATACTGCTTTCAAGTAGATTACTCCCTTTAATGGCCCACAGAGATGCAGTGTAGTTCATGTTGTGGCCAAGAAGGCGTTTTGAGAAGAAACCTTCATGGGTTTGTGTTTTATTCTAATCTCTTATGTCATTGCAAGCTACAGATTCCAAAAAAGCCTTAGAAAATGGTTAAGAACATACTGTGCTAGCAAATACAGGCATTTCAATACATTAATCATTTTACTCAGCAGCTCCAGTAGCATGTTGATACATCTGTACTCAAGAGACTGTGGTCAGTCCCTGGTGCCCTAGGTTGGGCTGAGGAATGGAACCGCAGTCATTTTGCAGGAAGTTTATACCGGTTCAGGCTGTGCCTTGGAATACTGGGTAGCCTACTGTGGGAAAGGAAACCACAGGGAAGGGATCAGAACAGCTCTGCATGCCCATGCCAATGTATATCCCTGGTTCAATGACCCTACCAGTAAAGTTTCACAGCAGGAGGAGGCGCTAGCAAATGTTCCATAGTCAAAAGTAGTACCTGGAGATGATGGTGAAGAGCTTATAAAGTGCATGGGAAGGAGCAATTACACAACATCTGTTCAAAACACACACCAAAAAAACCTGAATTCCGCTACATGATCTCCTTAAATATGGTTGTGCTTGGCTGGAGTTTTTTCCACAGTTCCACTGCTCTTTTTACTGTCTGTGCTGTGATCTTCATATTCTTTCAGCAGGTTTCTATGTATTTGAGGGGTTTTTTTCCTGAAAGTATTGCAGTATGAAAGAGGATGTAGGTAATTCAGTTTAAGCAGAAAGTAATGAGACAAGAGTAATAACTATGCACAGAGTGAATTTGTGGAAAGTGGATTCCTTTCACTCCGCTGGGATTTTTTTTGAAAATACCATATATCATCTTGAAATTACTTTAACATGATGTTCACTGTATTACAGGAAGGAAGAAGTGCTTGTAATCCAATGTGACAATAATGGTGAACAGACAATCATTTCTCATGAAATAGTTACAGATCTGTTTCTTGGAAGAAGGTCAGTTTTGACCTTTACTTATGAACGGTAAATTGGAAACCATTTATAGTGTAATACGGTTACCTATAATTCCTCATTTTACCTTAAACACCTTTTTACTTTGCTGTTTTTCAGCAAGATCAGAAAGTCTTGAAAGGCAAATTGCATTGAGGCCCATCTTTGAAGGTTTTGGAGTTTTTTCCCTCTGGAAACACCACTGTACCTACATTAAAAAAAAAACCAGTCTTCATTTCTTTAGTCATACTTGTGTCTTTCTGCCCTTTGTTAATGTGATTCTCATTTGGAAACAGGAACTGTGAAATGTGGTGAGGAATAAATAGATCTCTTCTAAATAGACATTGTCAAGGAAGAGCAAAGGAAGTGAATTGTGCAAATTCTTAGAACTCTGTAACGTTTATTTCAGTAAAAGACATATTTCTCAGCTCTCTACTTTATCAGAATGTCCTCTAAGATGAGGTGGAGGAAACTCCTCAAAAGATGGTATAAATTCTGGAAATGGATGAATAAAGATGATAATGGACAGTGACATTTGGTTGTTGTCCTATTTTTTTAAGAAAGATCATATGCTAATTTTTTTTTATCATCTCTGGTATGGAATTGGCCTATTAATTTTAACTTTATTCAAAAGGCATTTAAGGTCAGAAGCTGTTTAACGTGTGTGTTGACTATCAACTTCAGTTTTCTTTTTTTGTCTGGCAGATGTATGTGTGATTGGAAATGAAATGGAATTTAATGGGTGCATAAGTAAGCTCTTTCTGAACCAAGAGCATCCATTGGTCACTTTGGGAGTCTGATTTGTGGAGAAAGTGAAAGGTAATAGCATCGTGTATCAGCTTTTCTCTGTGGTGTTTCATCAGGTCCATAGCTTTCAATTGACAGAATAGTACTCACGTACTTGGAGTGGGTGAAATCAGTGTCATCTCCATTGGCTGCATTTCCAGACATCCTTTCCTGCAGGAGGGCTGACTCTTGGTCATTCTCTCCCTATTTATGCAGTGTCCAGACCCTACTATTCCTGTACTTTCTGCGGAGTGCTTCTGTCCACGGTGACGAGTAACTAGTGGTTGTGTAGATTTTGTGTTAGTTCTGGGACGTGGTGGTTTATGTTGCTGAGCACAGGGAAGTCAGCTTCATGGAGTGTATTCATCACCTTCAGGTCCTAGGACATTGTGTGAAACATGCTTTATGGATGCTACCATGGTCTCAGCGTTCATTTAATTACTTGAACTTTACAGTCAGCAGAGACAGTGCTTGACCAAGGCTGGTCACAGGGAAATCCATAACACTAGAACTTTCAGTTCCGGTATGCACTATCAGATCCTAATTAAGGGGAAAAAACCAAACACAAGCACATGTAAAAATTAGTGAAAATAACCTCGTTTGACCAAGATAAACTCCTGTTTCTTAGCAGCATAACCCTAAGATCTAAGTGTGCATGGCACAAATATAAAAAACACAGGAAGCGAAGCAGTCAGGAAGAATTTTCACATTTCTGAGAAACCCCCATATATTCTGAACAGAAAAACCTACTTTTTGCTGCTGCTGGTGCAAATAAAATGCTTTGTTGAAAATTTTGGGATCCAGCCTTCTGCAGTACCTTGATGAGGATGATTCAGGCTAGATTCCAGTTTGTCTCATGTTAAAGCAAATATAATAGTAAGTTTTTTGTGGGAACAAGCTCTCTCAGTGCTTTACCTTAAAATTAGTATTACAGCTTTTCCATGGCAAACCTTAAATTAGTTGTGCTGCCTTTTTCTCCCAGTCCTTAATATGCAAGGCCTGATACAATAATTCCATAACATATTTTTTAATGCCATCTCATTGGTCACAAAAAGTTCTGCTTAGAGTGCAGAACTTGAGCACTTACTTTCAAGTTTCCTCTTGTATTGCAGAACTTTAGCTTGTTGTAATGATGTTTCCAGCCAGGTTCAAAAGCTCAGTCAACAGGACTAAATGTGCTGAGAGTTGTTCATCTTAGGTCTGGTGAGAGGGAACTTCTCCTCTGAGTGATTAATGTGTTAAGTGTGGGGTGGGAGTTTCCATATGACTAGGATTTATTTAAATGATTAGGCTGAGATCCTCAAAGGACCCAGAGAGTTTCTCAAAGAGTAATTTCTAGTGCTTGACTCCATTAGTCTAGTGTGCCTGTTCCAGGCCTGATCTGTGGGTTTCTAAAACTTGAGTTTGAAATTTGAGAAGAGTTCCCACTGATTTTTGTAGACTTCTTAATAGGTAATTTAATTTCTTGCAAAACTTACTTGAGAAAGACTCTCTCATTTGAAACTGAAGAAATAGCGACTGACTTGACTGACTTTCTGCATATCAGATGAGATGAAGAGAGAAAAAACCAACCCACTAGTAAGAAAAATGGACCTGCTGAAATGTGGAAAAACAAAAATGGGTAATAACTTTTGGATTTTTCAGTTTTCTGAACTGCACTTGCTAAGTGGCATCAGAATTGCGTAGAAATTTTCAATGTCTGTTGTTTTTTTGACATCACAGATGAATTTTTAGAAGTGTTCTATTAGTTTCTGGAATATGACAGAATGCAGAACTAATTTTTTCAGTGTTTATTTAGAATAATAATCACAGAAAATATCTCCAGCTAATGTACTGAGAAAGTTGCCATCATCTTAGTCATGTCTATATTTTGCTTTTCCAGTGCTTAAAATTTACAAAGGCAAATGATTGTCAGAGTGAGGAGAAATGTCTGTTTCTTTCCTGCACTCCCCATTATAAATCCATAACTCTACTTGCTGATTGAGTTGACTGAACCATAAATACACTGAAGAAAACCTGCTGTATTTACAGCTGGTAAAAAGACTTTTGAGTGCAGTAGTGTCTTGAAATCAAGAAAGAGTAGTAGGTTGTGTAGAAATATAAGTATTATTCTTAAGTAAAATATTATGTTTTTATTCCTTAAAATTTTGTTAATCTGAAGGCATTTAAGAAAAGTATGCTAGTAGGGATTTTGTTAATGAGCACTTGAAGTGAGAAAGGTGATTTTCATATCTCAATGAAAAGCCCAATTAAACTTTATTTTCATTATGTTTGGTATCCACGTAAATCTGGATTTAATACTGTTATTTGTTAGTGAGTTCTTCTCTTCTCAGTGCTTTTTCTGTTCTTTCTTATTTGTAGTTGTCCTGAAAAATCAAATTGACTCCCTCTGGTGGTTGAAACTCAGTCTCTGCATTCCGAAGTGAGCCTTTCAGCCTTTCAGAGATCTCTCCATTCTGGGGAGCACACATCATGAATAATATTTTCTAACTTTAGTGTTACATCATTATAAAAAATCATGGAAATAGTTCTTCTTACTCTCATACAGTGTGGCATTAATAGTAGGTTGGCATTGCTGTCTGAAATCTTTTAAATTTAAAGCAGAGATTTCCAACACTTTTTCAGGAAATCAAAGTAGATTGTCAAAAGAAAGCAAACACAGATATGGACAAACTAGGCTTGAAGTCATTTACTGTGGTGAAAACTGAAAAAAATTGGAAAGGTGCAATTTAAATAAGTAGTGTAATGTGGATGATGTGAAGTGTGTCACACAATTACATGAACAAGGTCTTTTATACCTAGCTTGGGATTTTTTTTCAGCTTGAGAACATTATTTGATTTTAAAAGTAAACATCTAAGAGTTTATCTTTGCCAAGACACCCTTTTGGTCTAAAAAGGAGTAATTCTTCAATATTTGGATTACAGCTGTGAACCTGAGATGTCTGTCTCCATTTTTCAAGTAATTCCCCCAAACCCCAAAAGGCAAAATATGAGAGAAACTTTTCGTGATTACTTACTGCAAATGATTATGGTTTGGATCTATACGCTACAAAACCACAACTGTCTTCACATTAATGAGACAAAAATATAAGAAAGCATCCTAGAAGACTGGCATTTCCTTGCTTAGGAGTTCATAGTGCTTTTTGTATATTTTATATAATCTCTTTTACTGGAGTGCCTGCCTTATGTAAAGTCTCAGTAATGGAAACGAGGCCATCTGCATGGTAGTCAAGGTTGTTCCCTGAAAGACATACTCTGTCTGCAGCAGAAAATAAGTTGGATGAAGACTTTAAAACCTTAACAACCCTTTCATCAAGCTGAGAGGGACATTCCTCAGTAACTCCGCCTTAACTTTCTGTAGAGCATCCCATCTTCTCTGCCTACTGACATCATTATCCATCCAGCTTTGGGGCTTGACTGCTGCCTAATATTTCCATCAGCTGTATTAGCATTGTTTGTCCCTTTCCATATTCTGCCACTCCTGATTGAATTCTGCAGTCTAATAAACCCTGCCTTTGCTTTGCATCATTGCCGGGACCATATCTTTTCCTTTCATTTTCATTTCCATTTCCCCACAGTGTTTTCTCTTTGCATGTTGTCCACTCTTCTGCTGCTAGGTATCAGTAATCCAGCAGGTGGACTTCTGGAAAACAGCAAGCAAACGATTTAGTGTTGTCTATTAATTTTCTTTGAGTCCCTGTGCAAATATGCTCGGTGTTTTATGTAAGCAGAGGGAGAGAGAGTCCCCTGAGCATGCTGCAGGTCAAAGGGGAGCAGAGTGGGAAAAAATGTCTGATACAAACAGATGCATCTTTACTAATAAACACCTGCAACTGTTAATTCTGCACAGAATACATAAGACCTTTACTTCTGAGCTAGCACAGTAAGTAATATTGTGTTGCCACTCTTCAACTGGCATGACATTCTCATTAGAAAGATTCTTTAGAAGGTATTAATATCCTTCTGTTGGATTTCCCCCCTCCTCTGGGGGAGGTTTCCGTTCAGTCCTCCCTGTTTCTGTGCTTAGGATCAACACCATTTTTAACCTAATGCTTGTCAAAGATCAGGATGTTCCATAAACATTTATAAGAAACACTGGAATGGTAGAAGATCTTTCTTGATTTCCTGGGTATAAGAGACAGGTTGTAAGCCCAAGAAGTTACGTGTAAATGCTAGATTTTGCTATGCAGTAAAAAGGAGAAAAACCAAAACTCTTAATTGTTTAGTGTTTTGGGGAGCACATACTTCTACAACAACAAAAACAACAAGAAAAGGAACTGGAAGATACAGTGCATTTTTGGGGTCAGTCATCTTTTTTCCTTAAAAAAAAAAGTTGTCAACAGTTCCTTGAAAGATTTGCCCTACATCTTGCCTTCCAAGGCTTTTGTTTGGAGCACTGGCTGTCACACCCCTGAGATAGCACAGCTATTTGGGGATACTTGTTCAGCAAACCTCCACCTACTGTCTAATTTGCTTAGAGCATGCTGCCCTATGATACTTCAGGACATACCTGCTGCCATGACCAAATGGTAGCTGTTTTGATACCCTCACTTCAAGGAAGAGTTTTTCCCCCTCTCCTCTATCTCTGTCATCACCTTGAGATTAGAATAGTGGTAGCCTCACTGCTGTGAATTATTCAGCAGGTGTAAACTCAACATTGTCACGAATTTGCCTGCAGTATTCATGGGTAGAGAAGAGATGAGAGAAAAGTACGTGAAAATCCTAAGTTCTGGATGGATTTGGTACCCTTTGTAGCCTTGTATTGTCTCTGAATCAGTGATGAGGCAAAAACTGCAGGTCTCTAGAACCCCCCATGGTGCCCTTGCAGCCACCCATAGCAATGTGGGGGACTTGTTGCACTGTCTTTTAATGTGGAATGATACCGATACAATTGAAAGCATGTTGCCTTTCTCGTGTTTATGTGGCATCAATCATTATATGTGTTTTAAAAAGGGAGGTGAGAGGAACCTTTTGTATCATGTCTGCTCCGTGATTTTTTCTTAGCATTTCAGGATATGATGCAAGAATTATGTATGTCTGCAAGTGCACACACACAATTATGCCACACACGTGCCTTCAATTTAATTAGTTAATTTTAAGGTTTTATTGAAGTGACTGGAAGGTACTGATAAGCTGGTACCTGCTGACTTGGAGATATTGTACCTACACAGTTCTTGAACCAGAAGTGGTGCTGCCACCCAGTCAAACCTGAGCTGGTGTCTTCACTGGGTTCTCACTGACAGTGGGACTGATTTGTGCACAGAAGATCCACAGCCAAAAGAATGCTATTTTACATTCTTCCCTGACACTTTTTTGTGCATTGATACCATGCAGAAGGCACATTAGTGTCTAATTGGTTAACCTGATGCCATAATTTACACTGATTTATTATTATTATCTAATGGAATCATCAGTATGTCATAGATTTCGGAACTAGGAATAAAGTTACATAGAAATTCTACATTTTAGCTATATGTGCATTTATCTTTGTCCTGTTTTTATCTTGCCTGCAACAGTAGTATCTAGAATTTAGGGTATCTGTGTTCCTTCTATCAAAAAGGCTTTTTCTGGAAAGCGAAAATATGCCTGTGTGCTGATGGGTGTAGAGAAACGTGTATGGAAGGGTTCTCCTAGGTGAAATATAAATAAAGTAGCTCAGAAACCCAAGTATAGCTCAGCTTGGATTTCTTGATAACAGATCATCCCAGGTTTGAGTTTAAAAGTGTTTCACGTTCTGATGTGATTTACTGGGCACATTTGCCTTCGTTCCTGTGACAGAAGCGGTTGGCCTGATATTTGCATGAACTCTGGCAGGCTCGTAAGTGGAACTTTCGCTCAAGTATTCAGTATAGAAAAAACAGCCAACACTATAACATTTAAAAACTTTCTGGCGATAACAAATTAGATGGCATTTATGTTTGTGCTTGTTATGACTGTTTGACTCAAAAGCCTATTCGGAGAGAAGGAATCTGATTTTAAGTAAATCAATATAATAAAGCCTTTGATTTTTTACAAAAGCCAGCTAACTGTAACTTCATTGTTGGTATTTCAAGGCCTCTCACTGATATTTTAGAAGTTTGTGGTTGTTTGAGCTTCCTTTCCAGGCCCTGGGGAAATAAGAGTATGGTAAATCAAAGCCCAGATCGCTGTTTGCATTTATTTTACTTCTCATTATGACATGTATGCAAACACTTAAAAGAAATAGGAAAAAGGTATAATCATGATAAGATCCCTTTTTTAGAACAAAGGGGAATACTTTTCTAGTTTAATTTATTACACTTCTCTTTAATACTATAAACTGAATTGAGTGCGTCATCAAGTTTGACAGTTCACTTATACTTCTAATTCAATGATAGTACTTTTTAAAATAATTACTGACTCCTGAGAAATAATCCAGGAAAATAGCTGGAAAATATTTTTTCTGATCTGAAATGTGTCTTAATTTCTTGCATTTTTTCTTTTCCAAGTGAGGAAGTTTTAAAACTGCAAAGTGCAGTTGAGTACTTAACTGCCAAAAAAAGGTTTTGTGCTACCTTTGAAAGAGATTTTCCATTTTCATTTGCTGTTTTTCTGCTTTCCTTGCCTATGACAACCAAAATCCAGTGTGAGATTGAGGCCATATAATGAATCAAAAATATTTAATAACATTCAGTGAAATCCAGGTGACACTTTTTTCAGTTTGATGCACTCTCTAGCATAATTGAGAGAGTGGAGAAAAAAACTGCTGATTTGATATATTGCAGAAAAGTTTTATAAGTGTCATCCTAAATCTGGATGCTTCTGTCCCCATGCTAAAATGAGATGCTCTGAAGGCTGTCTTCTTTCATCCCTGTTCTCTTGAGAGAGGCTCTGCATCAAGCTTCTCAGGTGGCATAAAGAAGCTTTGCCTATATTGAAGTTAACAGAGGAATGACAGATTATGCCAGCTGAGAATTGAGGTACAAGACTTTGGCTACCAGAGCTGAAATGATAAAAGCATCCCATGGGAGGTAACCTAACCTTTCACAGTTTATTGATCATCTGACTTGTACTTCTGATGTCACTAGTTATTCTTAACATTTCAGCTTCTTGCTCCTGCCATCTGCCATGCAGGTCTTGCTGTGGCACCGCTTCCCCCAGGAAGCTGCCAGCCGCCTTTCCTCCAGGGAAAGGGCTCCAGATTAGGACATTTTCTGCACTCTTAAACACTAAACAATTGTTGTGGCAGTTTTCATGCCAGTCTCAGTCCTCTTTAGTCACGGCTATTCAAAACCACTTTGCTCGCTTAATGTCCCAGCATCCTCACCCCAGACACATGGCTCCTGTGTTAGCTCCTTATTTACACCGTGGCCTCACTGCCACCTTATCACTGTGCCAGGGCTGCTCTTAGATTGCAGAGTCAGCAGTGCTCCTGTAATGCAGCTTCTCAGAGCAGAAATGTTAAGTCCTTTTCCTGTGTTTCATCCTGTGCTCATGTCTTATTTCTTGGCCAGTCCTTCTCTGTCCCATCTCCTGCCAGTTACTTTGTGTTTCACATGGCTGCCAAAATTTCCCTCCTACCCTCTGTTCCTTATTCCTGCAACTTTCAGCCTCCTATGGTATTTCATTTTTTCAGTCTTTTCAAAGATTTTTTTCAGTCTGTTTCAAAGACACTGTTTTAGCTTTTCAGGTATCAGTGCTTTTCAAGTACTGAATGAGTTGGCACATAAATCTAGTTAAAAAATTCTAGGTTTAAATTGTAGAGTAAATTTAAAATATTATCTTTATCAGGGGAGGGGTGAATCTTTCACTCTTCTCAGCATTTAGGGCTCTTTTCTATAAATTCTGTAGTGCTCTGATTATGTTATGACTGACTGATGGCTACTTCTGCAAAAAGGAAGGGTTTTCACTTTCTTTGAATGAAGAGGCCAAATTGAGCCAGTTTCCTTTACACTAAAATGCGCAAAATTGCTCTGTTTTGTTTTCCTTTTACGAAAAGCATATGAAAACTATGAAAAGTACTGTACAAGTTAATATTAGCTTTAGTTGGGCTCTTTTTTTGTAGAGCAGAGTTCAAAAGAGTAGCACTGGTATAAGCTCTCTCATTCTCTTTTCTTTGCAATACTTCACCAAGATGCTGTCTGGGGTAAGGTGTGGCCATTTCTTTGCATACTAATTCTTCTAGATTTTACTTGGGTTTTTTGTGTTTTCAGGAATCTGTTTTTATCACCTAATACTGCTGGTTGGAGAAGCTTGTCATCTGTCTTTTGTCACATGTAGTTTTAATTTAGTGTTCCAACTTTTTTAGTCCTCCTTGTTTGCTTTATAAACCTTGACTGCTTCTCCTGTATAAATTTGCCTTGAAACAACCAAGGCAGGAGAAGGAGGCTCACCAGCTTCATGCCCTGTTCCTATCTCCAGCCTTTTTTACTGTCCCAGCCCGACAATGTAACTGAGACATTCCTTTGGGAAAAGGTTAACTTGGATCCCTGCAGTCCCAGCAGTCCACACAGTTCCTCTTGTGTAAGAATTGTAAGCGTGCTAGACAAGATGGTCCATAAGCAAGTCTGCTAGAATTCTTCTTGATTGCATCTCAAATCAGGAATGGTGACTGTTCAGCTGATGACAGCATTCCTTGTTTAAGTTCCTGGAGTTAAAGGTGGCAGAAATGTCTGCCAAGAAAGGTAACTGCCAACAAAAAAAGAAGATTGCCCCTCTTGGGAGATGGTGGTAGGAAAGTGGGCTGCTTTATTTTCTGATGTTTTCCTTTAGCACTTGTGATTTGGAAGATTTGTGTTTCTAATACACCAGGAATTGAAACCAGTCACCAGAAGCAGCTCTTGAAATGCCATCTCTTACTGGAAGACTTAACAGTTGTTCAGTGTTTCCATTGTAAAGAATGGTTTCAAAAAGCACAGCCTGAGGGCTAAACCAAGCTCCTTTACCTCTTTTTACACATGCTCCAAGCATCTAAATCACTCAACAAGCATGCCATTTTTCAAGTGTCTTATTTTCTTTCCACAGAATTTCAAAAGCCCTGTGGGAAGTGCCGTCTATGGAGTATAATTGATATGGACACTCTTCTGAGACTATTTTTGTTGTTATGTTTCAAGATAAAGGCAATTGAGTATTTATAGGAAAAATAAATACATATGCCTTTTGCAATGTGTCGTAACTGAAAATTAAATATTTTTCTACTCAAATTTTGGCATATTTCCTGGAATCACTGAGCTTTCAGTAACATTTTTACTTAATATTCTGCAGCCTACTGTTGTATTCACCGCAGCTGACATGAGCTCAGAGAGTTTGTCTTTATTTAACCTTAGGGAGGAATCCCAGGCTTGCTCTGTAGTTGGCAGAGCTGTTGGGAAGGATCTGCTGTGGACTGCAGTGGAGAGAGTGAGGACAGGGTCCCACTCTGAACCGTGCTTGCTACAGCTTTACTCCATTGGTGATATGAAAATCCTGCAAAATAAGTGAAGTTAGCCTTTATCAAACTGTGATTAGTGTTTGCTTTCATTATCCATCCCTTTCTTTCTTTGTCTAATATTTTGACGAATCCTGTAGCTTAGATCCTGCATCCCACTTCTCCTTGTGACGTTTGAAGTTGAGGGCACTGAGCCGGGCATTAATTTTTTACCTGTAGAACATACATATCTGTGTAGAGGGGATGAAAAAACATAAAAAGCCCCAATGAGAGTAAGCATTCTGCATCACCTTTGCTCTCCAGAGATGTAAAATTGCAATGGCATGGTCTGATTCTCTGCTCCATTACACATTTTTCACACTGATGTAGTTCCACGGAGCTGCTTTATCTCTTTTCTTTTCAGCTAGTAACAAATCCGAATGCAATGGCCTGTGGCATTAGGACTGTGAAACGGACAGCAGCAAACCATTCAGTTTGATTGGTGATCCTATACTTACTTGCTTAGAAAAATTTCTTTGATGAGGTTGACTATTAACCACCTATTACTTAGTACAGTTTTAAGATAGTAATTAGCCCATAAAGTTAATATTTGCTATGTCAGTAGTTATTAGAAGTAGTGGTGGTAACCTTACTGTTAGCAATATTTATGCCAGGAAATAAATGCTTGTCTTTATTGGTCAGTAAACATTGTCTCTGAAATTACATGAAATATTATATATTGATTTCTATGGATTCAAGTCTAGAAATTCCTTAATTTTTGTTTTCCCCCACATTAAGGAATGAGGTTAAGGTCAACTTAAGTAGATGAAGTAGATATTCCAGTGCTAGATTTATTATTTGAGTGTGTAAAAATTCTAGAAAATGTGTAGCTTACCAAACTGAGCCTGGTTTCAGTTGAAGATTTACTAATAGTGAAAGGAAATTTCCATTGTTAGAAAAATCTGGATGCCTTCCCTCATGCTAAGTTCTCTGAAAATTAAGAAATGGGATGCTGGTCCACGATAGGAAGTATAATCAGCCTGAATCACCGTGCAGATTGTAGAGGTTGATTTGCAGCCAGTGTCTGCAAAATAAGCTGCGGGGTTCAGTTTGCAAACACTATTGTCAACCAAACCCTGCGGGGTTCAGTTTGCAAACACTATTGTCAACCAGACCCTGCAGGGTTTGCTGAGCTCCAGTTACTGCTCCTAGTAAGGCTTATTATCCTGTCACAGAAGATGTAAGAAAATCCATCTCTCCCCTTTAAACATGATAAACCTTTGTCACCTACAATGCAATTAATGTTAAAAATAGAAGAGTGCTGATGATAAGATTGTGACTTGCAGGCAATGAGCGATTGTCCAAGTACAGGAGACTTATCTGGCGGGCCAGTCAGCCTACACGGTTCGCTGTCAGTTTGCTGATTGCCATTTCTCTCTGGGTTTGATGAAATATTCATGTCTTTGCTCTGCTCTCTGCAAGCACTATTGATTTCTTGTATAAACGCGGCTATATTTAGTCTAGACAAATGGAATGTGGATTGCTGCTGAATAAATGGGATGAAAGGCTGCGGGTTTGCCTGTCCACTTCTCTTGGTCGGTGGCAATTATTTATAATCAAGAGTAGTTTTTGTAAGTTAAAGGTGATTTTTTATAATTTGGTGATTAGTCTCAGAACAAAAGTAAGCACTTAGACACAATCATTCTGTTGGGATAGCGGGTTAAGAAGCCAAATTATGCTCTGAGGTTTACAATCACAGTTACTAGGATTTAAAAAAAGGGCCCAGAAAGGTGTATGTTTTCAGAATTTTGAGAATAAAAAAGTGTGATCAGTAGAAAAGATTTGGTGCCTTTTCTCCTATTTTTATAAAATGTCTTACTAATAGATTTGATCATACAGTTAGAATTCAGTCCTCTTCATTTGCTGCAGTTTCAACTTTTACTGCTTCAATTTTGCTGCCTCTGCTTACTAGAATATTTGTGTTTCATTTTGGTTTTCTCCTTGAAAACAAATACAGCTGCAGCAGAGAAAAAGGAGAAAATATACCTAAAATCTTGTTCCCAAGTAATTTCCAACAGCATGTTTGTTTTCAGTTAATAATCTTATTTTCCAATGAAGATAGTGGAGGAATAGGAATTGGAGTGAATGTGTTTGTGTTTCACTGTCCTCTTGTGGATGGAATCAGAACTGCTGGGCTTTAGCAGAGACCTTCAGCTGCTGTTTATTTTCCTCTTGTAGATACGTTACTTTTTAGTTTTGTGTTCTTTTGAAACAGGTAAAGCTACACTCACTCTTTTCACCTGATGTAAAAACCAGAGTTTTACAAGTATTGTAGTGAAAGTGATCGAATCTCCCTGTTCTGCTGCTTTTTAGTCCCTTCAATTTAAATTAGGAGATAGAAAATACAGGATCCTCCATTAAGTACTTTAATGTTGGATTAACAGTGTTTAACTTTGCTACAAAAAACCGAAATAACTCATTTTCTACACGCCATATCTATATTGTGCTATGTTTAATCCACTCCAAGCATGGTGGTCACTTTTTCAAAAACTTCTCAAAAAACTTAAAACTTCTCAATTTGTGTGTCAAATTATTTTCCCATCTTATATATTATTCCTCTGTGTTTGCCAGATATATTTATATGCAGCAGCCACGTAGCACTGAGTAGCTGTTCATGTGTAACACTAGCCTAAGAAAATCTACCCACCAGCTTTGAAAACTCTCTTGCAGTGCAGTGGGAACTGCTAGGCCTTTATCTTATGCTGAGGAAGTGCCCTGAGTGTTTATTGTGTAGCATCAATAGTGCCTAGGAGATTCTCACAGAATATTGCTCCATTGGGCTATGACATGATTTTGGAACTGGGTTGTGTATTAACCTGTTTAGCAGAATATTAATCTGGGAGTATTTTTGCAGAGAGAATGGAAAGAAAGTGCTAAATAATTTGTAGAATCTCCAGTCGCTGTTAGGAATGCTGAAGTTTGCATACAGCAGAGACTGCATTAAATGTTTTGTATTGTACATTAAATATCTGTACATTGAAACAGTCTTTGAGTGAAATTGGTCTTTTTCCCAGCAGGAGCGCTCTCTATTCTCCTTCTCCTGTTACCTTTAATATATATACATTGTGTTGCTTTCTTCCCACAGTGGATGTGAAGTCGGAGGTTCCCGTGGGGCTGGAGCCTATCTCACCACTGGACCTGAGAACCGATCTCAGGATGATGGTTCCCATGGTGGACCCAATTATGCGCGAAAAGCAGCTACAGCAGGAACTGCTCCTGATCCAGCAGCAGCAGCAAATTCAGAAACAGCTGCTCATTGCAGAGTTTCAGAAGCAGCATGAAAATCTGACCCGCCAGCATCAGGCCCAGCTCCAGGAGCACATAAAGGTAGCAACATTTTTCATTTATCCCTTACTTTATCTGCAAAATGAATATGCTTAAGCAGACACGGAAAGGGAACATGCCTTAAAGGTTTGCTGTGACTGAGAGATGGTGTTTGAGTGCTCTTTTCTCTGTATTGGGGTGATAAAAGCCTTTTAATGCAAAACTGCTGGGACCTACCAGCTACTTGCTCACAGCAGACCAAGGCAATACTAAGAGAATCATCAAGCTCATGAAGCCACCACATCCACAAAACATCAAACAACCTATTTTACAACCTGGATTTTCAGCTGAAGTTCAATATGGCTGGTTTTTTGGTAGATACAGTTTTTTGTTTATTAAAAGACTGCTTTTTTGGGCTACTGTTTGTGTTTGTGACCACAAATCAAATTGATAGGCAAGTGCATAATATTTGCATTTGTAAAATGGGGGCAGGTCCTGATAGTGTTGTGTTTTCACTCTTCTCTGAGCTGCCTCATATAATACAAAAAGAAAATTATTCATGGGATTGCTTGCACTATGGTAGGATTCCTATAATGGATTTTGACCGGGAATTCATGATCTTGCCTTTCATTTAATTTTTTTCCTTCTTATTTACTCCCCATTGTGCTGCTGTGCTAAGCTTCCACTCGATGGAGCTGACAAATGCATGCAGAGCTGGGTGATGCACAGCCAGAGAACAATGTGAAGTTTCCAGGCATGTTTGCCAAAAGAGCAAGAAGTGAAACCGGAGCAGCAGGCTGCTACCTGACATTACAGTTCCATTTGGTGACAGCCACTAATGCGCTATGCCGCTTAAAAGTCAGTTACGAGATGAAAAGAAGTGTAAGCATAAAAGCAAGCACTGATCCTTAGTTACTCAAGGGGGTTGTTTTAACCAGGACTGACCTAGAAAACACTGCAAACTGCACTTTCTCATGTCTTTTTGTTCTGTGCAAGTTACAACAGGAACTCCTCGCCATTAAACAACAGCAAGAACTCCTTGAAAAAGAGCAGAAACTGGAGCAGCAACGACAAGAGCAGGAACTGGAGAGGCATCGCAGGGAGCAACAGCTTCCTCCCCTCCGAGGCAAAGAAAGAGGACGAGAAAGTAAGAGCCAATGTACCATGAATCCTAATAAGAAATTAATCTATTCCCCTTTGCATTCTCCCAGCCAAAATGAACTATGAACAGGAACCTGAAGGAAGCCTGTTCCTGTGTGAAATACGCAGAAGTAAAGACTGTGCTTTGAGAAGGGCAGGGCCACCCACTGCACCCACAGAAACACATTTCTGGTTTGTGTGCAGACTTGGAGCACTGCAGGAAAGCACAGTTTGACAGACTTGTATATATGCATCTCAGGAGTCAAGCTTTTTTTATAAAAAAATGAGGAAATTTGAAAGCATAAAGCTTCACACAAGAACTTTTTGAAGAGGTTATTTCTCAATACAGAAATCACTACAAAACAGCAAAAAATTAAATTAGTTGCTGAGCATTGTTTCAAGACAGAAAATAAAATACTTAAGAATATCTTAGGATGAGACTTCTGAATATTTTGCTGCTACTTTTTCAAACTGTCTTGTGTTTGTCCTTGATGCCATTTCATGAAGCGCAACCGAGAGTTATTTCTAGCTTATATATAGCTATAAGGAAAATAACTATAAAGGATTGTTGGGGTTTGGTGCTCACTAGAGGGAGACAGATACAAATAATTCTCTTTAGTGAGGTCAGTTTGAAAATCAGGTTATACAGTGTGAAGATATTCAAAATGAAGCTACCACAAACAAGTACTGTTACTCGCCCTGATAAATGAGCACAAGAATTAACTGACAAAGACTGAAGCAGAAAAGGGCTTATTTTCTTGGGTGTAAAAATCTATCAGTTCAACAGCTGTAGGTGTACCATGTCGTAGGCTTTAGAAATTAAGGTGTCCATGGTGCTTCTAGTACTTTGAAGAGCAATGAGCCCATAAAAAAATTTCCATCTTACTGACCCAGAAGTGTGAGCGTGTAGAAACTGCAGGAACAAAAGGTTTCTCTAAGTAGTACAAAAAAAATCAGCCTCCACATGAACAGTAGGGCTTTATTAGTGCTCCTGCCAGAGGAAGAGCCAAGATGTGACCTCAGTGGTTCCCTTCTCAATTTGAACTTGCTGGGTGGCTGTTCAGTGTGTAGCAACCAGCCAAGCAGCTTGTGACCCCTCCAGGCCCAGCCTCAGCCCTAGAGTTTGTTGGTGGTGATGATCTATTTAATGAGCAGAGGAGGGAAGGAAGGTGTGGGCAGGGGAATTGGGGTAGGAAACAGAGAGGTAGTAGAGGTATTTTATGGACAATGGGTCACATGGGACATGCTCAGCAGCTCAGACGTGGTGTGTCAGGGTTGGGTAACAAAATAATTGCAGTATGAAATATGCCTTAGTGCTGCAACTTTGAAAGAAATGGGGTTTCATCCCTTTTTTTGTCACTGATTATGGAAAACCAAAAGATTTTTTGTTTTCATACTTTTTTTCTCCCTTAATGAGCACTGTTTTGGCTGTGAGTAAAGAAACATGTCCCATGCTGCAAGCTGGAACTGGCAGTTTAATCTTACAATGACATGCTCTAGTTTTTGTTCTGTATTGAGCTAGACACCAAGAGAGGTCAAAATGCATTGTCTTCTGTCTTCCAGACATCACAGGTAGAGGCTCTTAAGGGGCTCCAATTAAAAGCCTCACTGCTGGCTCTTTCTGCAGTGTTCTGCTTATAACCAAGACAGTGTTCAGAGGGCAGTTTTGCTGTGTTACTACTATTAGTTTATTGAAAGGAAAAATATTCATTACTAAAAACTCAAACTGAGCTTTTGTTACTGTCTTTTTAGTTCTATCATTGGTTTTGTATTTGGATTGTTGGGAACTATCAGGAAATAATTTAAATTCTTTAGATACATCTGGCCCTGGATAAATGGCCTCATCTACTGTTGAAATATTCCTTATGACTTCACTGGATTTTTGGGTCATGGCCAGCTTCAGGCTTCTACAGACAAGCATTTAGTCCAAATGTTATCTCACTCTAACTTTTTTCCACAAATAGTTTTTCATAGCTTACAAAACTTCCAGCAGTAAGGCACAGACTCTGTTTTGGGGTTTGCTTTGTTTAAAAGGGTAATTTTTTAAAATTAAGGTACGATGCATTTAACTCTGTGCTTCTTAGGGGCGGTGGCCAGTACAGAAGTGAAGCAGAAACTTCAAGAGTTCCTGTTGAGTAAATCGGCAACAAAAGACTCTCCAGCAAACGGGAAGAATCATTCCATGAGCCGCCACCCCAAGCTCTGGTACACGTATGTTCAGTATTAAGCTGCTTCCTTGTCTCGTTGAGGTGTCAGCTAAAACTTGGCAGAATGCTTTTCCAGCAGAGGTGTTGAGGGCCTGCCTCCAGAGCAAGGCAGAAGCTCAACCCAAAAATGAGTGAAAAGCCAGAAGTGTTGTATTTCTGGTTGAACTGAGGAGTATTCAGTGTTCAGTGATGAGATGAGAGCTATACAGAACAAGACTCTCTCAGAAATTTGTATAATTTTTTTATTTCGGCTGCTTCATCTTTTGTTGCTGTCACAAATTTTACAACTATACCTGTCATTTTTGCAAGTATCTTAAATTTTTTCAGCTAGAACAACTTTGTGTATTGAATCAATCACAAAACATTTCCTCCTGAAGAGATGCACTTTGCTTCCAGTGACGTTGCTTGAATCATATAAGTAATTCACGAGGATTTTGAGAAATACAGAGGTCGTTTAACTTTTCTTGCTCATCGATTTTAGTATTCAAACTGCATATTCTATGATAACTTGGCCTTGACAAGGATCTCTTAGACCATGGAAGCAAGTGACTTTTTTGAGTCCTGAAAAGGGTCTATTGACATGTTAAGAGTTTACAGTTTTGCAGTTTTTATTCCTCACATAAATGAATCCAACAGAATGAACTCTGGCCGCATTTCTGAAAGACTTCAATATCATGCCCGAATTGACCTTCAAGAGGACAAACAGAAATGCATATGGTACACTAGATTTCCATCTTGTACTCGTTCTTTTTAAAAAGGATTACTGAAGGCTGGTGCTTGGAGTTTGCATTCTGAGCTAACCAGAGCATTTTGGTAACATGATTTAATGTATAGTTACATCGTGCTTGGTGGAGATATGGTACTTAATTTTTTTCTTCCAAATAATACATAAAAGTCTCTTGAATATGTAAGATTTCTGAAGTAATAATCTGAGCTTCAGATGACTGAGAATGAGGAGCTCTGCAGAGGATGCCTTCTGCTACGCTGCAGAAAGTAGTACTTCCTCTCATGACAGAGACGTATTATTGAGTAACTACACTGCATTGGAAAGACAAGCAGAGTCTGTAAAAGGCCAAATAAAACTGTGTTTAGATAAACACAAAGTTTGAAAGTTTTGCTCCTTTCCCTCTCTAGATAAAAAAATCAA